>JAYEVD010000062.1:0-415166 GCA_036346405.1 Phyllostachys edulis
AGCCCCTCGCCTTCGCCTTTCAACGATCAGGCCTCCCACTCGGTGCGGGTTAACAGCAGGTGCTCATCTTCGCTGTCACCAGATCCTCGGATCTGTTCCTCGTGTGCCTTCAAGCGGCCGATCACCTCCTCAACCGTCATTACCTTGAGGTCACCGAGCGCTCAATGGTAGAGACGACGGTAAAAACTTTCCGGGACTGCCCAAGGAACTTTCTCACAACATAGCTCTCTTCTATCTTGTCTCCTAAGGCTCGGATCTGGTTGATAATAGTCGTCAACCTCATGGCAGAGTCATTGATTGACTTCGTCTCTTTCATGTGCATCCCCTCGAACTCGTTCTTGAGGGTCTGCACTCGCGCTTCCTTGACACGATTGGCGCCCACGATGTATCATTTTCAACGCCTCTTACACAGGTATGGCCATCTCCTTTTCGGCCAATAGGAAGAGCGTTTTCTCCGGGATGCCTCCATAGATGGCCGCGAAGGCCATCTGATCCTTGTGCATATCGATGTTGCCATCCTTGACCGCGTGCTACACTCCTTGAGCGTGCATGTACACTTTCATCTTGATTGTCCATACTGTATAATTGCTCTTCATGAGTATCGGATAATGCAGCGAGACAGTACAACTCTCTTTTTCCATCACACCCGATGTCGCCTCGTCACTGGTGACACCACTACCCGGAGAGCGCGGCATGATCTTGGGCATATACGGATCAAGAACTCAGACTTTGATATCAATTGTTGACCCAAACCGAAGATAAACCACGCTCGGCAGAACTTGGATTGGCGCTGGTAATCAATCCTTGATGAAGCCCACGCTCAGCTCGAAGCAATCGGCAGAAAGAGATCCAAGATGAAGACACGCAAGCACTGGAAGTGATCCTACTGTGATGAAGCACAACATACGTAGATGATCACGCTAGAAGGAAAAACTCGCTAGAAGCAAGAACTCACACTCTGGAAACTCACGTACACACGTGAAGCAATAGAAGAAAGATTTGGTGCTGCACGAACTGCTGCAACGTTTTCTTATTTTCTCTTCTTTCTATCGCTTGACTCAAAACTGACTACAGGGGTGCCCTTTTATTTAGAGCAAACGACTATTCGTATCTGACAAAGACTCTACGTATCCGGAGGAGATTCCAAACCGACTCTAGTATCCATAATGAATACTGTCTAAGTATGAAACACAGACTCTCCCTAAAATCTAAACATACCATATACACAAAGATTACTTAACAAGCGATAGTCCCTTGTATTCTTTTGATGTTGTACTTAAGGATTTTGCGGGTGGCCACACCAAACCTTTTCACTTTTGCCGTGATTGTCTGGGTGAGTATTGGTCTTAGGCTGTGCGTCTAGCTGGCTTCAGGGATCAATGAATTTGTATCTGATCAAGTGCATACAGTATGGTCTAGTTTAAATATTCTCCTATATTTAATTTCTACTTTCACAAAATCTATCTATCTATATCTATACTAATTAGAGGCTCTTCTAGAAGCCCCCATATTAATCATAGGAGGTAAAAAGGCTAGAAATTTCCACATTAATTGGAGAAAAAGAAAAAGGCTAGAATTTCCCACGTTAATCAGAGAAAAAGGGAAAACTCCTAACCATCGATATGGTGTGAATAGCTTTTAATTCCGGATCGCATGCATGGAGCATATTGGTCCGATACTAAAAGCTGAAATATGAGTCTATGGACAGCGTACTAGATACAAATTACAATTAGGACTATGTGAATAGCAAAGAATCCCGAAACAATTAGCATCCATGTAGAAAAAAAATGTGAAGTTGTGCATAGATACACGGATATTCAAATCTTGGATCTAAATTTTTATATCCAAATATCTATAATTGCATAATTACCAAAAAAATCTAATTATCAAAATTTATAACTATGGGATTTTAATTATTAAAATTATAGATTGCATGTAGCATCCTATCTAAAGCCCACCATGCCATGATCAACTCAAAGAAGGTGATAGTCCTGTGGTTAGAATTCTAAATTTTTTAATCTATTATATTATTGTTTTCTTGTAACAATTTTTACAATTTCTAATTACAAATTGATATACTTGGATATAACAATTGTTTGAATTCACATTTGTGAATTTGTATATATTCATACAACATGATTTTTTAATTATGAATTCCTAAATATTTTTTCAATATATAAGTATTAGTTTCACATATTCAACAGAATTACATATGCTGGGCACTAAAATTTTAATTTCTATTTTATATATGTTATAATATCACAATTTGTGTACTCCATATACGCACGGGTTAATGACTAGTACTCAAAATTTATTGTTAATGTCACGACTCTCAATTTTTTTATTGGTTAATATCATGAACTTGTGCGAGATTAAACTGGAACATTACTCACCGACGCTGAAGCCTAGCCAAAAGCGGAAGAAGCACAGGGTGGCTACGACGTTCTCCTCGGTCCACGAAAGGAGAAGCCAGAGGCCATGGAGAAAATCACCATGAGCTTGAGGGTGATGCCGTACACAGGCTTGCGGCCGACCTTGTCGCCGAGCCAGCCGAACACGAGCTGCCCAACGACGGCGCCGCAGAAGGCGATGCCGACGATGGCAGCGTAGACGCCAAACGGGAGTACGCCGCTGTGGTTCTGGTAATAGATTTGGCCGAGAAGGTCAGTGACGAGTGAGATGGAGAAGAGGTCGTAGGCATCACTGAACATGCCCAAGCCGGCGATGCAGATGCCGGTGTAGTGGTACAGCTGCATCGAGGCCTCGTCGAGAAGCCGCAGCACTTTGGGCTGCCTCCGGGCCATGTTCTCTCGCTCTGCCATTATTGTTCTTGGTGAGTGTTGATAATTTCAATTCACTGGATTCTATCGGGATAAATAGAAATCTGAACACGGTATCTTTCGTTTCAGGAATTGAGGGGGAGCTTCAGACTCTCTCACTGCTCCAATAATATGCTTTCTCTCTTTCTTTGTTGATAATTCAATGATAATATTTCTGAAAGTCGCCATTTCACATCTGCATTTATTGACAAATATAAATTTCACATCTGCATTTATTTCTGGCAAGACACATTTGTTCTGTTCTCAAAATAAATGGTTCTAATTACTCCCTCCATTCAAAAATACATGTCGTGTTGGATATTGACATAGTCCTCAAAACGCAACTACAACAACTAATTTCTATTGTAATATAGTTATAACACTTAATTAAATTATAATATTATAAAATACTTTTTGAGAAAAAATTATACATTTTTATGTATCCAATCTAAATCTTTAAAAAGATGCCGATAGCAAAAGTTTTAAAAGTTTAACTTCACGTATATCAGAACAACATGTATTTATTACTGAAAGGAGTAAATGCGTGACCAAATAGAAAAGCATTCTGTTTGCATAGATTTCCACGTTGCTCAGTCTGGACCGTGGAATATCGTCCGGATGGACTTGATGCTCATGAACAGGTTCGGAAAAACGGTGTTAACCTCTCCAGGCTGGTTTTCCGAACCAGACACATTAACACTTTGCAAGGACTATGATACGTTACAAACATTAAATCTTGAAAAAACACAATATCAACGTACCTGACTGGGGTGCCATAAGTTTACTGTTTGATCTCGTAGCGACGACACTTTTTTACACAAAATTCTTTACTGATGAGTAGGACTTGTTGACCAAGGATTATATACATTTGAAGAAGTGATACTAGGAAACACTTCATCACAGACGGTTCGGAACCGTCATCACAGACGGTTTCCGAACCGTCTATATTTGTTCGTCTGTGATAACAAGCAGTTATCACAGACAGTTTTTTGTTGAAACCGTCTATGAAGACTAGTATCATAGATGGTTTCTATTAAAAACCGTCTATGATACGTAGCATATCACAGACGGTTCTATTTAAGAACCGTAGACGGTTTTATTTAGAACCGTCTGTGATACGTGAAATATCACAGACGGTTTGTTATTGGAAACCGTCTGTGATACTAGCCTTCACATACGGTTTCAACAAAAAACCGTCTGTGATAGTTCATTATTCTAACTACATTTTTGCTGTTTTTTGGCTAGCCTCAGGAATTGCTAGCCATGTCCTCTGAAAACAAGCATGCACAAAAACAGATACATCACAAATAATCAATTGTTGACAAACTCAAAATGATCATTAATCAAATAAATTACAAAAGATCACATTTGTTCAAGTATTGTCGCTATAGTTACAATTAGATTACAATTGAGTCAATTGTTTGCAGGTGGTTGAGAGGTGTCGTGGGGTGATGCTTTGGGTCGGCAATGGAGTGAAAATCTCCGTTGTCATACTTGATTATCGACATGATAAAGGCGCGAGCTTCCTCAAATGTCCGTGATCTCATCCATACCGAGTCCATCCAAATGTATCAATAAGTCACAGCCGCTAGCAAGAGTAAAGTGGTAAGCATATATATTTAAATTTATAATTAGGAAATAATTATTTTGAGATTGACAAACCTCGGGATCCTTCTTCCTAGCTCTAATGATTTCTTTGCATATGATAGCAAACGTAGATTGCACATAACTCATCACTTTTTTCTGGCGGCATTGCAAAAATAGAATTACATATATAGGTATAGTCAGTTCGAGACGCGTTATTATGAAGTATGATATAGGATTATCGTATTGTAGTGTGTACCGGAAATTTCGTCTTGTGTGTTAGTTCGGCGCTGTTTCCATTGTATATTCCTTCATTGGCAACATAGGCGATGAATGACCTACATGATTCCAAAAAGTTATCCTTGGCCATTTCAAACGAATGAAGACTACAATAGAGTTATATGCGGAGAAATAGAGCATACCTCTCGAGCATTCCCTAGTGTTCTAATGTCTTCGTTCGGACGAATCTTCAGCAGGACAGCTACTAAATTGTCATGTGCCATATCCACCTCGACCTTGGCGTAACCCTACGCCAGCTGGGCACCGTGCTGCACTACCCCTTCCTGGTATGGATACACCATCCCCTGCGCAGCCTCAATAGAAAGGGACCCATCCATCCTCACTTGGAGCTTGCAGGGCATCGGCCCCTACAAAGCGATACACAATTAGCTAAGGCGTCCTATAGGTCTATCTTTGGTGCATTCCATAGATGTACATTACCTTGATGTAAATCTATCGGTAATTGGACGTCGTCATGTTCGAAATTATGAGTGGACGCGACGCTACTCAGATGTCGGCGAGGTGGCTCGCAAATTGCAGGGCGACTTGCAAGCGGCTCGGGGAGTTGATTCATTTGATCCTGCAATGCTTCTAGCTTTCCTTCAAATTTTTCAGTAATCATCTGTACCAACTGGTCGTCGTGCTCGGCCTTGGATCTCTTCCTACTCCTATATGTGTAGTAGTCGTCTGCGAATCCATGACTCCAAGGTACGTTAACCCCAAGGCCTCGCGTGCGACCCGGGTGCTCCTTGTTTCCCAGGGTTGTAGATAGTATATCCTTCTCCCTGTCTGCTTGGAAGGAGCCTTGGGAAGTTTGGGCAGTCAATTCACGCTACAAGAGGTCATCATGTTATTATAGACACTATGAAGTTATGGACTTATTAACTAGGTAGTTCAACATATTTACCACACGTTGGGACACTTTTGGGTTTGCCGGGTTTGTGAAAGAGATGCTGCCCGAAGACGAGACTTTTGCCCTCGTTTTTAACCAGCTTAGGGAAGGCGGGTTTGTGATATTAGGAAATGGCCCGGTTGCGTTCTCCTCCTCCGCCTCCCATTCCTCGTATTTACTGCGTGCCAGCGGTGCGAAGAGTCTGTCTTGAGTGAGTGTTTAGTGTCTGGAGAGCTTTGTGCGCGCACTTTCCTCCTTAAATTCGGTAGTCGTCTTCATAGCCACAAAGCGTCCCATGCTTCCCGTCAGAATCCATACTTCGCGAAGGGTGTCTGACCCGTGTTCACGTACTCCGTGATAATAATGCTCTTGAAGGTCCTCCACGATTTATCCATCATGAGCATTGCCGTCCGTTCCACGCGTGCCATGTCGCTACGGGATAGTGAACTTGCTTGAAAGTTACTGTTCACGGCGCCTCTCGCTTCTTTCGTCGAGATCCTTCCACCTTGGTGTGGTGATGGGGACTGTTCCTTGCAAGTATCCCGCAGATGGTGCGGAATCTACGCTGATCTCTTGGGACTCGAGAGGACCCCAAAGTCACCGACCTCCGTGATGACCGGTCGGCCCCTGAGCATTTTCAATTTTCCTCTGCCATCTCGCTTTACGTATCATCTGCGGCGTCGGTGGCGGCAGCGAAAACAGCGCCTCTGCCATCTCGCTTACTTGCTATCTATATAAGTTACATATGCAATAAAATGGATTGCAAGTGTCCCAAATTAACATATACATATGAAGTATCTCCATGTCATTTAAACTGCTAAACATATACCACATATATATGAATTAAATTGCATAATTAATTCCAGACAAGGCACGAGGGAGGACCAAATTAACATAATCAAATGTAAATCATTCAAGTCATTTAAATTGATTGAAATGCAAAACATGTACCACATGTATATGAATGAAATTAGCACAGAGCACAAAAATTTGAAATTAATGTGAGCTCTCATATGGCGAGTTGCACAAGAAACAAACTTGGCCATCTCAGCACTAAGGTCTATTCTCTTCATAAATTGGATAAGAAAACTAAAATTCAGATTTTGAGCTCTATCCAAAGCTTAACTAGACTGACATAACAATCACATGTATAACAATCTCTTGTGATCTTTGTATAGATAGAAACTAGTGATACGATTTTTTTTTGCATAGATAGAACCCGAGCCCATCTTTGCCCGAGCCTACTTCATTGAGCCCGACACACTGGAGTGTACGATTTGCTTCATGCCGTGGAGGATTGGCATTTAAATACGTATGAAGTTTCTCCATGCCATTTAAAAAGAAGAATATGCTCAACATATTCATTATGAGAACAACTAAAAACAGCATGAAGCTAAGCAAATAAGATTGCTCAATTGTTCTTAGGTGACTAATTGCATAAGACATAGTCTTTGCAATCTCAGTCCTCTGTCAAAATCTCTTCACCAATCAATTTTGATAATTACAAAACAGATCTTGAGCTCAAACTACAACTTTCTCATATGTCAAGTTATCTCAGAGTAGCAGTTAAACTTTCAGTCAACAGATTACAATTTAACTATCTTAGTGAAATTAAATCGCAAAAATAGCACATAAAGCATTCTGTAAATAGAACATCTGATCATATGATCAATCAGATCATAGAACATACACGTGTAATCTTAATTCAGCTATAACTGAAAACAGAAAGTATAAAGGCTACTAATTATAACTGACCATATAAAGCAATATGATTAAGCTCAAGTCTGTTTCTAATTATCTATTTGATTTCAGATTTCGACTATCATCACAAAGCATCAACAAAACCCATCACAAAGCAAGGGAGGGTGGGATAGGCGAGTAGAGTGGTATACGGAGGAGGCAGTCTGGGAGGCGCGAGGAGGAGCATGAGAGGGAGGCAGTGTGAGCGAGAGAGGAGGATGGCGATGTGTAGTGGAAGAGGATGTGATGGGCTGCGTCGGAGGACGGAGGCGGTCACTTGTCGGGCTGGAGTCGGAGGAGGGAGGCGGTCGGTCGTCGGGCCGAGTCGAGGAGGCCCAGCGTCGGGAGGAGGTCGGAGGTGGGTCGAGTCGGAGCAGGCGGTGGTCATCGGTGGAGTTGGAGAAGGGAGGGCGAGCCCTAGAGGAGGCAAACGAGAGGCGAGAGCAAAGCGCAGGAGTAGTGGAAGTGACAAGCAAGAGCAAAAACCTAGCGGTTCCTCCTTATAAAAGGCTATCACAGACAATTTATTATAGAACCACTTTGTGATAAGGAATCCTGAGCAGGTTCTAAATAAGAACTGTCAGTGATGTATCCTGACGGTTCTTATTAAGAACCGTCCGTGATTCCTTATCACAGAGCGGTTCCATAATAGAACCGTTTGTGATAGCTCCGACAATCTGTGATATCTGACAAAACACGGTGACAAGTGATTGTCGTATGAACCTGGTGACAAGTATGATGACAATCATGACAAGTCCATATGAACTTGGTGACAAGTATGATGACATGTTCATAACACATTTGACTTCAAAAATTCATATCTAATTCAACTCAACTCCAAATCAAGTGAAACCATTTTTGAAGTATCTAATTCAACTCAAAATGCCAAATATCTCTCGAGAATCCTCTCCTTCTCCTCCCTTCCTCCTCTCCTTATCCTCCCTTCCCTCTCTGTCGGCGGCGCAATGGGCTTCCTATTTACCAAACATACTTAAATTGATTAGCGATTAATTTATAGCAAACATTAAGGGTTATAGATTGTTACCCTCGGTGCTCACGATGAAAATACCAAATATCTCTCGAGTCAAGCTTATTTGTGAAAGCCCCATGTGATACTCACCTATCAAAGAGCGATTTTTGGAAGCAAGTTGCGGTGGCGCAATTGGGGGGGCGGCCAGTGGAGGAGGCACTAGGGGGGGTCTGACCTTCTCTCTCTAAGTGGTGCAATGGGGAGGACCGGCGGGGTGGAGGAGTTAGGGCAATGGTGGCGCATGGGAGGAGCGACAAAGTGGAGCCCGGCACATGGGGGCGAAGCGGCGAGAGTGGAGAGCGGCGGAGTGGAGCCAGCAGGGGGGTTCTATCGGTGTATTTATAATGCTAGAAATATCACAAGTGGTTCTTAATAAGAAGCAAAATCGTGATCGACTCTTGTCACGAGCGGTTCCTAAGAAGAAATGCTGTGATAATCTAACAAATCTGACGGTTCTTATTAGGAACCGTCGTGATAATATCCTGAGCGGTTCTTAATGAGAACCATCTCGTGATAAGAGCTGATCATGACGGTTTCCTTGGCTGTTTGTGATGAGGTGTCTTCTATAACTTTGTTTGTAGTAGTGGATCTATCTCTATTATTTTTTTTCCTGTCATTTTTTACATTTTACGGTCTTCGAGATTCGACTTTGACCATTGCTTTTATAACTTTACATTTTGAGGTACTAATACAATTGTAATATTATAAAAGTATTTTTAATAACAAATCTAATGATAATTTTGGTATAGCCAATCTAGATAGTTCTAAACGGCACGAAATCTTGGATGTCAAGCACAAAAAGAAAGGAGCAGTGTATGTATTTTGTATAAAACTTATCCATAGTAGGCCATAAAGGGGACAAGAAATTGAAGCAGCTAAAACATTCTGAATTAATTACTAATTAGTCTTTCAAGTAAATTGTGCGGAAATTACCTGATTTTGTCGTGAATGATATAAGTCCTCTAATTTTTACACCGATCATAAGGAATCAACCATCAATCGCTGTTGCCTGTTAATACGGGCTCGCGTCTGGTATTAGTAGCTGGAGTCATGGACATTACGTGTGGAAAGTATATATAACAACAAACGACCGTGTATACTCGTTTGGAATATCCTGTAGATCTGGTGAAATTCTGCAAGACTAGTATGCATACAATTGACGTTGATATTGACATGCTGATAGAGACAAAAATGGCCAGCTAGCAGCGACAAACTGTGAAGAAATGCCCATGCATGGCGAAAAGCTGTGCCAATTAAGTTCCAGAATTCTACTTAATGGCTAACAACTTATCGATATATAACCAGTTAACAAGAATAAAGTAAAATAAGTTGCGTCATAGTTTTTTTAACTAAGGTCTACAAACCTTAATTACTTTTGACAGGATTCTAGAAATCATATGTTTACTACAGAAGGATTTTATTTGACGGTGAAGGATTTTACATTAATTATTACTTATTAGGAAGGGTATTTTGTGTTGATACCAAATTTCATCACTGTTTACAGGTCATAGGGCGAATTATCTCATCATTAATACCTAGGTGCTATTCCATCTTGATATTTGTAACAGCCCAAAATAAGGTATTCTCTCTTGTTTATGCTTAAACAATTAAAATCTTGCATTTTGATCTTTTCTCTGCATTTTGGCATTTTATTTAAATCTTTTCCTGTTATAACAGTAATAAAATGAATTTTCAAGAAAAACAGAGAGTTGATAAAATAGTGGAGTTAATTTTAATAAAAACTAGATAGAAGCCTCTCCAAAAATGTTCATAAATTTTGGAACTCGTTTGCCATGATCAAAATTCCTCAAAGTTTTTAGCTTTGAATTACAAATTCAAATCCATTTTCTTTCCCGCCCTCACTGCTTGGCTGCAACATCCCAAATTTTTATTTCTGTTAAAAATAAAAATTTAATTATTTCCCTTGATTTTTCTAGCTTTTTAAAAAGATTTTTTCCCATTTATTTTAAGGCCAAAACAATTTATTTGCTGAAATAATTTATTTAAGTTCAAAACAGTTCAAAGAATTCCTGTGAATTTTTTTAGAATTTTTGAACTCTATCTACTATTTTCTAAAAACCTATTAAATTCCCGCAATTCTATGTCAGACCCCCGGGCGTGGAATACCTGAAGATCTTATGTGTATAACGTGTTAGTCCTAGGATTAATTGCTAGCACATACATTCACAACGTTTGGCATTCACATCCATACCGATTCATACTAAAGTAAAGCAAAAGGGTATTTTACTTAAGCTATTACAACGATTATTACAACAACGGCCGATCGGCCAAATAAAAGCAGTCATCAGAGTAAACAAAATAAATAAATAGCAGTGGAAGATATAGTAATAGTAGCAAAAGTCCAGCGGCATGTCCATCCAATCCCATAGGCAACCGATAAGAAACAAAGCCTAGGTAGACCCGTCACCAAACCCTCCGGTGCTAGGAGCAAAGAACTCGTCGTCTGGCGTCGACTCCTCTGCAAACTCTAAACCAACAACAATAGCAAGATTGAGTACAATGCGTACTCAACAAGACTTGTAGTGTATCGCAAAAAATTATATTAGATGCAAGGCTATCAAGTGAATGGCTCTACTCTACAAGTTCTTTTGCTCAAAGCCACTTTTATTTGCAATATTCATAAGTAATAATTTTGTAACGGAATTTGAAAGAGCAGTATAAATAAGTACAGGATAGTAAGTAAGTAACTGAATGAATCACTAATAATAATAACTACAACTCACCACCCTCCTTGGCTGCAAGCAAACATTTCATGTTCAGCCATAACATGGCGATTATTTCAAATAAAACACAAACCATTTCCATGTTTTCCCGATAAGATAGTTTTTGGAAAAGTCAAAACTATACCTAGCAATACTACACTTAGCATGCTCATCACATGAAACACGGCTATTATAATAGATTTACACTCTATAGAGGGTACAACTTTACCTCACTGAGACACCGAATTCTCTAGTTTGTTTGGCATATATCTATGCCACCGCTCACTATCTTAGGTAAGCAGTCTAGAGTACATGTCGAAGCCTTTACATTATCTAGCCCTAACCTTGCACTTAGCCCATCGAATGTTGTTCCTCACTTCGCCCGAATGTACCCTTCTCGGTATATGGGAACCCTTCGAGGTACACCCGTCTTAGTGAGGCATTCGCCGTTATGTCGGTAATCATAACTCGATGCTCGCACGTATCCTACCTACCCCTCATGCAAGGCTAGATCTGGACAACTTAATTGGCTAAGGTCTTCCCACAATAGCACTATGGTTGTACGCTTACGCTTAGGTTGTAAATACCAGCGTTCGGTCCTTAATTGACCTGGGCAAGAATGTCCCCCTATCTACTAGTGAGACTCCTCTCCCATTTTCTCAGAATATAATATAACTCGCTCATGTCGAAAACTATGTTTTCATTTTTATTTTTATACAAAATAACAGAGATACCTCATCTGGACATTTTTCAAAATCTCTCAAATTCATATTTATCATATTGTCCTTTTATATCTTTTTCTGGAAAACTATCGTTCTAGTAAGCATTTGTGCGATAAATCGCACTCAAAATTTCCCTAAGTGACATTATATATTGTCTAACCCATATCTAATGGCTACAACAATAGGACATCAATTTTTCAAGGATATATATGCAGCAAATAGGATTTACAACTATAGCTTTCCTAGACATAGCAATTTCATACAAACATACACGCATGCATAATAGGATTTGCAAAATAAAGTACAATAAGTAAAATACTAGGATCAATATGATCAAAGGGTGCTTGCCTTGCTTAGGTCATTCTGAATATGAGATTGGTTGGTCGTCGAAGATTTCGTTTGCACAATCAACGACTAATGCAAAAAGAGCTGGAAATCAATTAAATAATGCAAATAAATTCAAACAGTAATGAAATCCAAACATTTTTACATATTCTGGTAGATTATGATTTTATACCAATTTAGAGACAAATTTCATTTAATTTGGAGTTTCCTAGCAAAAGTTATTAAGGTTTGTAGTTGAGTCGGATTGAAAATCCCTAGAAAAAGAAAAATGGTTTCGAGTACTGTTCACTTTCAAGTAATGTTCACTGTTTCAACCACCTGGTCAGAAGAAGGTTTCGACTACGTGATCAAATAGAGTTTTGACTGCACGATCGAATGGAGTTTCGATGGTGTGGTCGGAAGGAAGTTTTCGACTACGCGTGGTCGTAGAAGGTTTCGACCATGTGGTCGTAGGTGGTTTCGACCATGTGGTCGTAGGAGGTTTTGACCATGCACACAGTGCGCAGTCTACGGGGCGGCGAGCTGTGTGCTTAAGTGATTTTGGGGCTCGCATGTCAGTGAATCATTAGGGCTAATCTGACAAATAACATTGATTAGACTTTAATGAACATGATTAGACACACTGATGACAAGCTACAGTGCTCATCACCGTTGTGCCGCGTGGTGGCGTGAGCGCCCACGTGTCTTGCCAGTGGCGTGATACTCATAGGGGTAGAAGAGTGCCCAAAACGGAATCTCCATACCCTTGCGGACTGTCGCACCGACAGCAGGTGGAGGTGGCGACACAATGACACGCCCGGTGTCATGCGGAGGAGCTCTGACAGCGGTGAAGATCCAAATGAGCTATGCCCTTGACTATCTATTGCACACATAAGGATCTAGGGGCTACTAGGGTCATACCGGAAGGACGTGGAAGCTTGGAGGTGGTCGAAGACGACTAGTCAACGGTGAGCCGAGGCGACGAGGTCGATCGCACGTGAAGAAGAGGCTCGGGCGATGGAGAGGATCGTCCAGTGGTCAGAGAAGCTTGGTGATGGTCCTACGATGCTCCTGGTGTGAAGAATCAGCTTGGGGTGCAGTGGAGCTCCAGCGACGACTGGAGTGGCGGTTCTGGTCGGAGATGAGGAAGAAGCAATCCAGAGCTTCGTGAAACAAAGATGAAATTGAATGAGGGAGAAGGTTTAGAGTGTGCTGGAATACGAAATGATGCGGTAAGGGTGATACAAAACCTTCACAGCGTCGGGGACGAAGGCGGCGGCACACGACCAAATTAGGGCTCATGCTCCTTGAGCTCTAGAGCTTGATTTAGTGAGGTAGAAGAAAAGTGAGTGAGCGCATGAAGTAGGAAAGGACGAGGCGCAACTCAGGGCGTCCTATTTATAGTCGGAGAGGGCGAAGATAGCCAAGAAGAGCTCGGGCATGTCGGCGAGCAACTGGTGGAGTTCCTCGACATTGTACAGGCAGGGATGGCTTCGACTGAGCAGGAATAGGCACGACGTTGATCGGTCGAAGCGACGCGGGTCGTTGGGCAGCGACAAAACCACGGGCGTTGAGGAAAATGGTGGCACGGCAGAGCTCTCGCGTGTGATGCACTGGCACGCCCAAGCGTGAGGTGGATGAAGGTCCCTGCGCTTGGGGCCCACCGACCAGTGAGGGTGAGAGAGAGTTAGGGTTTTTGATTTTTGATTTATCTGCTAATTTCTTTGTCAATTTTATTTACTAGACTTATTAAGCCTAAAATTAATAAAAGTTTTTGGGTAGGCTTCTGACCTAGTTTAGTTTCTTCTGTAAAATTTTCAAATGATAATACTTTCTATGAATTTCTCCAAAATTCATACAAATTTCTGTTTTTCTCTTTTGTAATTGCTTTTTAAATAAGATTTCATATAAATTATTTTGTGAATTATTTATTGGATAATATGCTAGAAATAATTATCTCAACAAATATATTTTCTTTGTTTTATCTATTTCCTTTTTAGCACCTTTTTGGTTGTAGTTCACGTTTTGCTTTTAATTTCAAAAACCAAATTCAACATGGCAAAAGTTCATATGCAATTGATCAAAGTGATTTTCCTAATGCAACTATATTACATAATCCCAGAGTTTGGATTTTGGGATATTACATTCTGTAAATAAAAAATCAATTAAAAATCGAAATTTGAATCTCGGGCTGAATTTCTTTTCCTGCTGCCCATTTCTCCTACCCAGCCCACAACCTTTTCTTTCTTTTTCCCCGCCCACATTGGCTCCTGCGGCCTGCTCCTGTTTCCCTCTCTCACCATCGTTGACAGGTAGACCCGTCCTATCAGCTTCGTCTTCAACCTTGTCGCACCCGCACCGCCGCCATTCTCACCGCTCCCATGCATAAATGCGCCCATTTCTACTCGCGATCGTGCGCATTAACACACACAATCTCCACTCCATCTCTAAATTTCACGCATTCGTTTCCAAATCGTGTTAACGGCCACTTCTACCACCGGTGAGTTATTGCTCGCACATGATCTCCACCTCTGGTCATCTCCTCACCCTATAAAAGGGAGCAACCTCTTCGCAATCTTCGGACACGATGAAGAAGCTCGTGTTCCTAGCGCTTCGGCTGCAAGGAGAGAAGAAGAAGGCGAGGGATGGAAAGAGGAGGTAGAGGAGATCATTAGGGACAAGAAGAAAAGGGTCGGGGGTCCATCGATGCAGCCAAGATACTTCACAGCGGCACGGCCATGGCCGGCACTAACCTTCAGGTCTGAGCTTGAATTGAGCTCAAAGGAGAGGAATCTGAGGAGGAAATGAGGCGAAATGGATAGGGGGAGGTGACACACTCGATGCTCGGATTATAAGGGGAAGAGGGGTAGAGTAGTCACGAGAGAGCCCGCGGGTACCGACAATGACTTTCTCTAGGTGTTGATGAGGGAGACAGGCAGGCATGGGCGCGTGGATCGGGTGTGTGTGGCGACAAAACCGTGGTGGTGGCAGTCGGTGGGAGAAGTTGTTGGCAAGGCATGGGTTCCCAGGAGCATGGTCATGGCTCATGGTGAGCTGGTCTTTGTGTTGCATGGAAGTAGAACCTGACGGGTGGCCCACAGTTAGTGGGAGGAAAGAAAAATTGGTTTCTAGAATTTTTTCTAAAAAGGCTGAGGTTTTGGGAAATTTTTAGATATATAAATATAGCTCTAAAAATTATTAAAATTTAGGGAAGACTCTAACATAGGGTGTATGATTGTATAATTTTTCTAGGATTTTGTTGGTTCTATATTTTTCTCTAAAATTATTTTAAGCTTCTATTTTATTACTTGACTTGAGGAAAGTTTCAAAACATGTTTTAAGTATTTCCCATTTTATTGACAATATAATTACACCAAGTTGGGATTTTTAATTATCATGTTTTGTTCCAATTTATTTTAAATTCATAATGAGTTTTGGTATTTCCAAAATTGAATTCTTAATTTCTCAATTAGACAAAAGTCTTGCATAATAATCCAGAAAAACGAATGTCAATAAAATGCATCAAAAAGTTTTAAGAAGTTCACATTTTCACACATTTGAAAATAAGCCCAATTTTTGGGATGTTCTGAGACCTAACCCCTTCTGAGAGAATCTCGTCCACGAGATTGATGGACTCGATAAAGAAGTAGGAAACTTCGTTTCTAAGACGATCCTCTTGTTCCCACGTAGCTTCGTCTTCGGTGTGGTTGCTCCACTGAACTCTTAGCATCTTGATGGCATGATTGCGGGTATGCCTTATGGCTTCGTCTAAGATTCGGATCGGGTGTTCTCAATAAGAAAGGTTCGGTTGGAGATCGATGTTCTCCAACTGAGCAAGTTCATTCAGAGTCCGGAGTCATTTCTTAAGTTGGGATATGTGGAAGATGTCATGCACGTCTGAGAGTTGTGTTGGCAACTCCAGTTGGTATGCTACTTCACCTACTTCGCCTTTCCTTTCAACGATTCGGTACGGTCCGATGTACCAAGGTGCCAGCTTTCCATGGAGTTGAAAACGGCAGATAGCTCGCAGTGGTGAGACCTGGAGATAAATATAATAATTTACTTTGAAGCTTAGCTCACGGCGGCGACGATTGGCATAGCTCTTTTGACACGACTGTGCTTCCCTTAATCGCCTCTTTATCGCGACAACGTGCTCTTGTGCTTCCTGGATGATGGTCGGCCCAAATAATTGTCTCTCGCTGACCTCAGACTAGAATAGAGGTGTCCTGCACTTTCTCTCGTAACGTGCTTCGAACGGGGACATCTGAAGACTTGACTGGAAGTTGTTGTTGTAGGAAAACATAGCAAATGCCAAGCATTTCTCCCAATTCATGCTATAGGATAGCATGCAAGCTCGTAACATATCTTCCAAAATTTGATTTGTCCTCTCTATTTGACCTTCCGTTTGTGGGTGGAATGCCATGCTAAAGAATAGCTCGGTTCCCAACAGCTCTTGTATGCTATCCCAAAATCGTGAGGTGAACTAAGGTCCTCGATCAGAGGTTTTTTTGGTACACCATGTAGGCGGATGATGTTGTTCGTGTAAAGCTCCACAAGTTTGGTGCCACGATATGTGGTGCTAACTGCAATGAAGTGAGCCACCTTGGTTAGACGATCGAGAATAACCCATATGGAATCATGTCCATTTCGAGTTTTTGGTAGCCCAGTTACAAAATCCATGCCAATTTCATCTCATTTCCACTCAGGAACATTCAGAGGCTGAAGTAATCCCACTGGTAGTTGGTGTTCTGCCTTAACGCATTGACACATGTCACACATGGCAACATGTGCAGTGATGTCCCGCTTCATACCAGGCCACTAGAACTGCTTTCAGTGGTCTTGATACATCTTGGTGCTTCCGGGGTGAATGGAGAGTGGTGAATCATGAGCTTCTTTGAGGATTAGGTCCCTGATATCACGATTATCCAGGACGTATATCAGCTGACCGCACATAACCACTCCACTTACATTCTTAGTGAATTCTGATTTCGTCGATTCGCAAGTCCCGCTTGATTTACGGCAATTGTTGGGTCTTTGAGTGAGTAGGTGGGTCTACGATTCGAGGGTAGGTTGCAGCACTAGGGTAGCAACATAACCTTTGTCGCCCACTTCTAAATTGAGCCTCAGAATTCTTCATGCAACACTGGTTGATTTGCTTCAATTGACGTGTTTATCCAGTGAAGCTTTTGGCTAAGGGCATCGGCTACCACGTTGGTCTTACTTGGGTGGTAATGAATACCAAGGTCGTAATCCTAAATTAATTCAAGCCATCTTCACTGCCTTAGGTTCATATTTGATTGTGTGAATAAGTACTTTACGCTTTTGTGATCGGTGTAGATTTCACACCGATTGCCGAGGTGGTAATGTCTCTAGATCCTGAGAGCATGAGCCACGGCTACTAGTTCCAAGTTATGTGTTGGATAATTAGCTTCATGAGGCCACAACTATTGTGAGGCATAAGACACTACTTTGCCTCCTTGCATCAGCACACAACCGAGGCTGTGGCGGGATGCATAACATTACACAGTGAAGTCTTTGTGTATGTCAGGCAAGGTAAGCACTGGGGCTGTTGTGAGTCTTTTCCTCAACTCATGAAATCTCTCATCACATGATGCTGACCATTCAAACTTATTCTCCTTCCTCATAAGTTGTGTCATTAGTCTTGCGATTTTGGTGAAGTTCTCGATGAAACGACGATTACATCCAGCCAAACTGAGGAAACTTCGGACTTCAAAGCAGTGCGGGCTGTTCCCAAGCTAGGACATCTTGTACTTTGCTTGAGTCCATAGCTACACCGCCTTCAAATAGAACATGACCTAAGAAACAGACTTCCCTTAGCCAAAACTCACACCTGCTGAATTTTGCGTTCAATTGGTGCTCACATAGCTTGTTGAGCACCATACGCAAGTGTTGCTCATATTCTTCTATGTTCTTGGAATAGATAAGAATATCGTCGATGAAAACCACCACGAATTGGTCCAAATACTCCATGAAAATCTTGTTCATAAGGTTCATGAAATTTGCGGTTGCATTGGTAAATCCGAATGACAATACAGTGTATTCGTACAAACCATAACGGGTAGTGAATGCGGACTTTGGGATGTCTTCCGGTCTGACCTTGAGTTGGAAATAACTGAGCCTTAGATCAATCTTGTAGAAGATACAAGCACCATTCATTTGATCAAACAAATCATCAATCCTCGGGAGGGGATATTTGTTCTTGATGGTGACTTTGTTCAAGGAACGGTAGTCGACGCACATCCTCAGACTATCATCCTTCTTCTTCACGAACATCATAGGGCTTTCCCATGGTGATGAGCTAGGACGGATGAACCCTTTGCCCAGTTGCTCTTTGAGTTGTTGCTTTAATTCAACTAACTCATCGGATGCCATTTGATAAGGTCGCTTGGATGTAGGTGTTGTCCTGGGTATTAAATTAATGACAAACTCCACGTCACGGTCCAACGATATCCCTGGCAATTCATCTGGAAATACGTCTAGATATTCACATACCACGGGCACCTGACTAAGCTCTGGGATTGAGATGGAGTTGAGCGTGGGCTGCTGCAATGAGGCAGCATATAAGGAGGAGAAAATGATTCACTCCCCATCAGGGTTGACAAGAGAGACGGCTCGTTCTGCACAATCAATTACTCCCTTGTGTTTGGCTAGCCAGTCCATCCCAAGGATGATATCCGACTCCAGTGTATCTATCATAATGAGGTTGGCTTTGAATTCTACTCCATTGATTTCAACTTGAACATTTGAACAACCGAGTTTTGCCTTAGTGATAGAACCGGGCGAGTAGACTACTATAATGCTCTCTAGAGGTGTAGTTTTTATATGATATTGTATGGAAAACTTCTTAGAGATGAATGAGAAGCTCTAGAGTCAAATAATTCCAATGCAAGTACTGAGTGGATGAGAATTGTACCTGTCATCACATTAGGTGTTGTGCTAGTCTCCTCGGTAGTTGTATGGTTTAGACGACCGTGTCCAAAACCTTGCACCGGTTTGGGGCTTGCTGCCCTCCTTGACCTCGTACGAGGCCCTAGGGTCATTGTTGGATGCGAAGGGGTTGAGGTGGGGGTGTTGGAGACTTCTTTGGGCAAACATTCACAAAGTGCCCATGCTCGCCGCAGCCGTAGCATGCGACGTCTGTTGCCCGGTTTTGTGTACCGGATAGCTGTCCTCCGCGATTATACTACTGAATCGTGGCTTGTTGAGGGCGGGGACCCTGGTCTTGGAACCTCAGAGATGGTGGTGCCGAAGGACATGCGTTTGATGGTTGCCAAACGTGTGGTCTGGGCATGCCACTGCTTGCTAATTTCTGCGCAAGCCATTTGCATTTGCGGCTCTCCATGACTGCCCGGGTGCTGTCTTCAACCCGAATGGCCTTGTTGATAAGGGCCTGAAAGTTGGGAATGTGATGAGCACCAAGTGAGCATTTCATCTCGTCGTTGAGGCGCTCCTTGAATAGAGCAACCTTCCTTCCATCGTTTGATATCTCGGATGTAGCATAGCGAGAGAGATAGTTGAAGCGATGGAGGAACTCCATCACCATTGGGTTCCCTTACTAGAGTTCATAGAATTCCCGCTTCTTGATGTCCATAAGGCTCGAGGGGATATGGGCATTACGGAATGCCTCCTTGAAAGTGGCCCAAGTGAGAGTCTGGCCCTCTAGAAGGATGGCCTGACGATTTTCCCACCTGGCAGCTGCCACACCTTGCAGCTGGTAAGATGTGTATAGCACCTTCTCCTCGTCACTACAATGGGCAATGTCCAACTTGCTCTTGACGGTGCGGAGCCTGTCGTCTGCATCGAGAAGGTCAACTACCGATTCGAAGGTCGGTGGCTGAGTTCGCATGAACTTGCCCATCCTTGACTGTGATTGGTTTGCAGCAGCTCTGTTTCCTTCGGTAGTAGTGCAGAGGGCATCAATGTTTTGTAACAATTGTTGGAGCTGAAGAGTGTTCATCTGCAGTCGTTGCTCAATCATGGCTCATACTTGTGCCCCGGTGGGTGGTGGCGGCAGAACTTTCGGACCTTCAGTAGAAGCAGGTTGAGGTTGCTTAGCTTGCCTCGCTAATGTAGAAGGATGCAGCGGATTGGGACGCGGAGGATTAGGAACCTTGCCTCCCTATTGTTGTGATATGAAGGTAGCTCCCATTGCCATGAGCTGATGAATGGAGCGCGTTACCGGCATCCTGTTCATACATCGCAAAATCTCAACGTATGTGTGTAGGGTGAGAGGGAATGGGCACAAATTAAGTGGGTCGGTAAGGAACATCATCCCAACTAAAATAACTTATCTAAACTGAAAATATGTATGTTTTTAAACCATGCGGGCAGCACACATGAATTTTAACAAACTAGTCAAATATTACATGATTCGTGTGCCCGTTGCTTAACATTACAAAAGAGGCAACTAATCCAACATAAGTAGCAATTTATATAGCAACATCTTACATAATTCTAGCCTACAAAATACCCAAAAATGTCTAGACTGTCGCCTCCAATCTAGTCGCGTAGTCACGCCAAATGCTGTTGTGGCGACTGCAGGGCGATGGAAGATGGAGGACCAAAGTGCTCGGTCTCCTTGTGCCCATTGAGGGAAGACGGTGTCGCAACACCATTCGCGAAGACTTCTCCATCCCTATGTAAAGGGCCATCACCCGACAGCGGTGACGAATCGTAGACATGCGGGGACGTCGGGCACCGGGTCGGATGTGGGTGATGGGCTCTGGTAACTCCTCAGTTGCTGCCAGTACGACATTCTCCCCACACAGTAGCTCCTATGAGAAGAGCCCTGGGACACCATCAATGCGATGTTGTCCTCGAGCGTGGAGATCGTCTGGGGGGCCTCTAGTAGCTTGCGGGACACTTGGCAGAGGTATCTATCAAGAGATCGCATGAAACCGGCGAGGTGCAAGTGGGGAGTGAGGAACTGTCTACCCTCCACTCGATAGGTGTGCTCCTCCCTATCCACAGTCCATGCGGGGAAGTGGAAGAACGAGTTCTCCAGCTCTGGTAGCTCATGTCGCAGGCATACGATAGTGATGTAGGCCACGTCATACAGCAACATCAGGACCGTAGAGCCCCTCCTGTAGTAATGGAAGGCGGGGTCTCCGAAGTGACGTCCCTGGATAAGCACCTGGGTGAGGTACTCATGTAACATCCCAATTTTTTGAGCTTTAAAAATCTTTTACTTAGTTTAGTAGTTGGAAAATTCACCCTTAAGATTTATTTGATTTTAATTAAAGCTTAAACCTGTACTTTCAGTATCAAAACCATTTAATATGTATAATGTCAACATAAACATTGGTCAAAACTATTTTATTTGGATTCTATGTGCTTGGATATATTTTCTAGATTTTTCTAGAATTGTTTCGAGTTTATTTGCTATTTTCTATTTGCTATTTGCATTTTCTATAATTTCTAAAAAGGAAAACTAAGTTAAAATCTCAGAATATGAATCGAGCCAAATCTCCACCCAAGGCCCATTCCTATTCCCTTAGCCTGGCCCATCCCCGTGGCCCAAATCCACTCGTGACCCATTTTCACTGCTTGGCGTTCATCATCGACACGTGGGCCCCATCATCTTCGTCCCCGCTGCGTCGTCTTCATCGCTCACACGCTACTGTGTCCGCCATGGATAGAGCTCGGAGCTCCATATGCCAACAGGATTTTTCCATCTAGAAGCCGCTGGAAAACAGCGTTAAAATCTATCTCTTATCTCTCCATACCCTTATCTGCTGATCCCTTATCCCGAATCCAATCTAATATCTAAGAACCCCCAAATCCGAAATGAACTCATTTTGGGCGTATCTTATCTGGACACGATCTAGGGGTATAAATATTGCCCCGAGGTCCACTCTGACCTTTGCATCCCGTTTTCCACCTCAATTCGGCCTCGAGAACCTTAGAATAGTCGAGATTGCAAGATTAGGTATTTGGAGCCGAAAACCTAAAACCCAAATTCCTCCGTCACTAGCGACGCCCTGTCCCTATGGACTGCATCGCCGAAGCTACCCCGCGCGCCCCTCCCTTGCTCCAAGGCATCTCTGGAGGTCAATCCCGACAATAACCGTGTTTCGTTCCCCACTCCGGCTGCAATTCCGGCGATCACCATCAACCTCCAGTGCCAAAAAGCCTACCAACAGGTGCGCAATAGCGGTCCCCACCTGTTGCATGCACTCGCCACCGGTGCCACACCACCGATCGTCATTGTCGCTGGGGTCAGAAACCCTTGCCAGGGTGTGATGTCACACTTACGTCATTGCCCACATGTGCGCCTGAGTCAGTCGTCTCAGTCAGCACTAATGCCATCATGTCACAATGCGATTGGTCCGCGTCAGCACTGACACGACACATCCTAACCCCGCACCAGATATGTTTCATCTGAATTCCATGGATCTGTTCCTCCGTGAGCCCAGTCACTGACCCGTGGGCCCCACGTGTCAGTCGACTATTCCGTGAACCCATGAACCGTAGACCAGAGCCCATCTTCGTGGACTCGGTCTATAGACCGAGGGCCCCATATGTCAGCGTCTCAACCTTTTTCCTGGATTTATCTTAATTCAGAAATTCCAGGGCTGACGTCATGCTGATGTCATATTCTGATTTTTTTTTCAATAGAAAAACAATTTGGATATTCCAGAAATTCCAATTTTGAGTATTTTCTTTAGATTAGATCTTCCAAAGGCCATATCTTCTTCATCCGAACACCGTTTGAGCCCATTCAAATTTTTAAATTCATATAAATTCGAGCTCTTTTTATTTGAGATTTATATTTAATTTTTGGAGTTTGTTTTATCTCTGTTATTTATTTATGTTGTTTATTTGCTTCGTTTGCGAGTAGACGTTGATTCTTCGGGAAATTTTGAAGAAGAAGGAGTGCACCAAGATCAAGATCTGTAACAGGATCTATTTCAAGGTAAGTTGTACCTTTGATCAAGTTGAACCCAGTTTTAAAAAATTACTTTGATTCAAATTAATGCATTTACTCTAAATATTTATTTAAATGCTTTTGGGTTTAGTTATTAATCCAATTTGTTTATATCCACCATGTCTATTGTTATGTCATGACCTTTTGTGACCCTAGGTTGGTTGTTATGTAGTTGGTATTATCGTAGCACCAACGTGGGTTGGTTAGATACAAGTAGATTGCTTAGCCATGCAACGAGTCATCATTTTATATGAGTTGCAAATATGAATCTAACTAAGTGAATATGGAACTTCGTGATAAAACTGTGTGCACTATGTGCTATTACTCATTGATGGCATGTGTTGTACTTAACCAATAGGGTGAGAAAAGATTTAGATTGAGGCAAGTGGTGGAAACTTTGTGATATGGTGGAGCTCAGTGCATGGGTGTTGAATTGTGATTATTTAGTTAGAAATTAGAGGTCTTACCTTGGTCAATTAAGGACTTAACTTTGTGTGCCATTGAACTAAGCCACAACTGTATGACCACATCCCTGGTATGGGATGGGTCTAACTTAGTAAGTTATGGAGTCTTGACATTGACTACTCGAGCGATGGGTTAGGTATTTGTGCTAGGGTGGAGGTGTGTCTCAGTCTTTGTGGCGACTCACATCGCAGGACAGTTCGCTACTTCCCTATCCAACGGTGTGCGATGGACTAATTTTCTCTGTGGGCATTAGTACTGTCAGTAAAACACATTGGGAGTGTCAATGCTTGAGACGAAGTTTCTGAAATATTTTGTTATGATTAGTGCTAGCTACACTGGTTATATCGTGAACCTCTGTGAGTGTTAAACAATCTATTCGAATAGCCGTGTTCGCGGTCATGGACATGCTCAAGGATTTCACACGAGGGTTAGATTTTCATAAAACATTTGGGAAGGGAGCTGTGTGATTTAAGTCATATGGTTGTGTGAATAATTTGATTAGACTTTGTGTTTTTGTGAAAATAATTGATAAATTAATATTATCTATTTGTTTTGAATATTATTTTAATCTATTATTCATATTCAATTGCAAATGTTGCATTTCTGCAAAAGAACTACAGAAGCCATTTATTTGGAATAAGCCATCATGTATACATTGCATTCTGTGGTATGACTTGTGAGTACGGTTATGTACTCATGCTTGCTATAATCAATCAACAGAAGTGGAGGAATTTTCACTCGCTTCTGAGGAGGAGTTCTACGAAGGTGCTGATCATTAGGTCTTGATCCCAGTCGGTTGCCTGTGGTGAATCGATGTGTTTCTGCTGATGTTTAGTTTGTTCTGCTGCTTATTTTTTTTATTGCCAGCTCTACAAGGCTTAATAAATGTAAACTCGACCTTAAGGTCACAACAGTTATTTTTATCCAAGTTACTCGTCTATTCTATTATTTCATCTTATGTGGATCAATACTCTCCTGTGTTGACACTGTGTGCACTAGCGTGATCGTGGACTAGTGCATTATACACAAAGGGTCCAGAATTGTATTTTTGGATCCCAACAGAGATAGTACCAGAGTCATACTGATTGTAGGTCTTGACCTTAGTTAGATTGGCCGTCTTAGAGTGTCCAAACTATTTTCTAAAGCAAAACTAACTTGCAAGATTAATTGAATTGCTTAACTTCTCTTATGTCACTCTTGACTCAACTATTGTTGAAATTTTTTCTCTCCCCACAGTTTTAAATTGGTTCTTACCCTCTTATGCATCTTAGCGAGATGTCGTGTTTCCAGAACTATGGTGGCGCAAGGGAGGACTTCTTCTTGAGAACTATGGAAGCTTTTGCAAGAGCTCGAGAGGATTTGATTGACCGATGTACAAGGGCACCGACTGGGTGGTGAACGGCCGAAGCCGTGGAGTGTTTTGTCGTATAAATATCTATGCTTGGAGGGACACTAAAGCCAGCCGTCCTCTGAATATCTCTGTTTGGAGGATGGTCTTTTCAGAATGAATCAGTTGTCCTCGCACCTTGTTATCTTGAGGATTTGCAACATCTACGCTTGTGAGCTCTAGGATACAGTCTTCCGTTACCATCCCTGTGCCTCCACAGTGGACCTTCTTGCACATTACCCGTCTATAGATAGAAAGCACATCGCCATAGTGGTGCACTTTGCCCAATTTGCATCTGCTTAGGAGGAATCCTTAGAGTTGGCCGCTACGGAGTTAGAGTGCGTCTACGAGACTCTACAGATGGCAGAAGAGAGGATCACCACACTAAAAGAAGCTCTCTACGGTCAGCATGAACACGAGGAAGACCATGAAGAGGAAGACCCCGAAGAAGAAGATCTAGAGGAAGACCTAGAAGAGATTAAGGAGCCAGTAGAGCCTGAAGCACCGGAGGAGCTTATCGTGCCTGCACTGGAGGACTGAATACTAGATTGCAAGTCAGTTTAATCACCCATACCTTTCCAGATTTCCATGAGCTAGTTAATAAAGCTTTAATCCTTGAGGATAAGCGCAAAGAGTTAGAGGACAACCGTAAGCGCAGAATGGCTCAGCAAGGGAGTCATCAAGCTCAGCAGAAGCCGAGGACAGTTCCCTAATAGTTCACTCATTTTTTTGTCTCAAAACTCTTTCAGAACACCTGCACCAACTTTAGCACCTCGTCTAGCTGCTCAGAACTTTCGCAACCCTGTGACAGTCAATCCCAATCTAGGGAACAATTAGCGAAATGGAGCTAGAGTTTGCTATACCAGTTGTCAGCTAGGACACTTTGCCAACCATTGTCCTCAGAAGGGAACAATGACTCTAGTATGCTTCAACCTTGGAGCTACATCAGCCAAGACGCTAGCCTCAAGCAGCAACCAAGGAGCCTCTCAAGCTACTGATCAATCCGGAGGAGCACCGCAGTTTGTAGTCAGAGGTCGTGTCAACCACGTCACTCTAGAAGGAGCCCAGGAAGCACGCGATATCGTATTGGATAAGTTTCTGGTTAATTCGGTACATGCATCAATTTTGTTTGATTCTAGAGCTTCGCATTCATTTGTTTTTGGAGTTTTTTTTGCAACCAAGAACAATTTGGAAGTTATGCATATTAAGCATGCTCTATTAGTCCAATCGCCTAGAGCAGAGTTAAGCTCTAGAGTAGGATATTTAGGAACTAAGTTATTCATAGCTAGAGTTGAGTTTCTAGCCAACCTTATTATTCTAGACACCCAAACCTTAGATGTCATTCTTGGCATGGATTAGTTAACAAAGCACAAAGCTGTGCTAGATTGTGGCTGAAGAGCCGTAACAATCGAGGATACCAATGGTAACAAGGTGGAGTTTCTAGTCACGTCAGTGCATGATGGACATTTGTTAATCAATATCCTGAAGACCGTTGCTTTGGAAGATGTGCCTATTGTCCGAGAATATCTAGATGTGTTTCCAGAAGAATTGCCAGGGATGCCACCGGACCGTGATATTGAGTTTGTCATTGATCTAGTACTAGGAATAGCACCGATCTCTAAGAGACCCTATCGGATGCCAGCCGATGAGCTAGTAGAAATCAAGAAGCAGATAGAAGAATTTCTTAAGAAAGGTTATGTGAGACCTAGTTCGTCGCCGTAGGGAGCACCGGTTTTGTTTGTCAAGAAAAAAGATAGGAGCATGAGAATGTGCATCGATTACCATGCTCTTAATGAAGTCACCATCAAGAACAAGCACCCACTGCCCCGAATCGATGATTTATTTGATCAAATGAAAGGAGACAGAGTATTCTCAAAGATCGGCCTGCGACCAGGTTACCATCAGTTGAAGATTTGTCCGAAGGATATTCCGATGACCGCTTTCTCAACGCGGTACGGATATTATGAGTTCTTAGTCATGTCCTTTGGTCTGACTAATGCCCCTGCATATTTCATGAACATGATGAACAAGGTATTCATGGAATATTTGGACAAGTTTGTAGTTGTGTTCATTGATGATATTTTGGTTTATTTCAAGACAGAAGAAGAACACGCTGAGCACTTGAGATTAATACTGGAGAAACTTAGAGAGCATCAATTGTATGCAAAGTTTAGCAAGTGTGATTTCTGGAAAAAGGAAGTTGATTTCGTCATGTGATGAAAGCCGAAGGAGTAGCAGTTGACCCCGATAAAGTTAAAACAGTATTACACTAGGAACAGCCCAAGATCGTTACTCAGATTCGTAGTTTCTTGGGAATGGCGGGTTATTATCATCACTTCATCGAAGGATTCTCAACGATTGCTAAGCCTCTTACATAGCTTTTGAAGAAGGAGAAAAAGTTCACTTGGACCCCAGTTAGTGAAGAAAGTTTTCAAGAATTAAATAAGCGTTTGACTTCAGCCCTACTGTTAACTTTGCCAGATATCCAGAAATATTTTGATATCTACTGTGATGCTTCGCGTCAAGGATTAAGATGCGTCTTGATGCAAGAAGGAAGGCTGTCGCTTATGTGTCAAGGCAATTAAGACTTCATGAGGAAAATTATCCTACTCATGATCTGGAGCTAGTTGCCATCATGCATGCTTTAAAGATTTGGCGTCATTACCTCATTGGTAACCACTGTGAGGTATACACAAATCATAAAAGTTTGAAGTACATTTTCACTCAGTCTGATCCGAACATGAGGTAGAGAAGATAGTTAGAGTTAATAAAAGATTATAATCTTAGAATCCACTACCATCCCGGTAAGGCCAATGTCGTTGCAGATGCTTTAAGACGTAAGAGCTATTGCAATGCATTGCAATAAAAGAAAATTGTCCAGAACTTCATGTGGAATTTCAGAAGCTGAAGCTAGAAGTTGTATCCGAAGGATTCATGGCCAGCCTAGAAGTACAGTCCACCTTGGAGAGGCAGATTTGTGAAGCCTAGCCAAATGATCCTGAGATTAAGGACATCAAGCTCAAAATGGAAGAATGTAAATTCAAGGACTTCACTAAGGATGATCAAGATATACTATGGATTAATGGACGTATCTGCGTACTAGATGTTGTTGGGTTAAGATAGCTAATCTTAAAAGGGGCTCATGACTCAAAGTATTATATTCACCTTAAAAGTACTAAGTTTTGGTGGCCCAATCTAAAGCGAGAAGTCGCAGAGTTCGTTGCCTTGTGTGATGTATGTCAAAAAGTAAAGGTAAAGCATCGAGACCAAATAGGTTTGTGTTGGAAATATGCCCTAGAGGCAATCATAGAAATGATTATATTTCCTTATGTTCATAATATTGGATAAAATGTTATCTTGTTCCAAGAATAATATTGTTAATATTGATTATCAGTATGTGACTTGATTGTGAAACTCTATATTTACGTGATAATTATTCTTATCGATCCTCGGTCGAGAAACATATGAGGACACATATGAATAGACTAGCATATATATTGGTTGATGACTATGTTTCACGGGTCATGGATATGGAGATATCAAAGCAATAATATGGACACATGTTAGAGAACATGATGTTGGATTAGACCCACCTTGAGACACTATTGAGATTGTTATGATTCTATGTGTCGTTAGTTGGTCTCAAGCAATGTTGATGTATAATCCTTAGACACGAGATCAGCATGGTTTCCTACATATGTAATAGCACTCTTAGGGGTTGCCAAACACTACACCATAACTGGGTAGTTATAAAGGTAGCTTTCGGGTATGCTATGAAACATGCAGAGGAATGTATTTGGTCGGATATGGGATTTGCCCTCCTAACATAACAAGAGATGTCTCTGGGCCCTCGTTGTGGTCGGATAAAGAAAATGCATGGCCATGCCACTAGTAGTCGAAGTGTTCGATCACGTGAAGTAATCCGATACTCGATCGAGAAAGTATTGAACAGTCCATGGATGACACAACATCTCACCTGGAGTTCAACCAGACATCGTGAGGCAAAGGGAGTATACATGAGTAGGTCACTTAGTTCGAACAATTCTGGTGGTCGTATGGAATCTGAGCTGGTCGTGAAGCTGGTCGAGCGTAGTCACGAGGTGGTCGTAACACAGTCGTGAGGAATTACGAACGGTTGTGACCAAATACGAACTGGTCGTATAGAGATAGGACCTGGTCGTAGATCATATTGCATTAAGGTTCGTCCGATATAATTTGTGTGTATTCGGGAATCATTATGTTCTGCTAGGAGCCGCCACGACTCGTGATCGAAAAGGGTTTACGAGTCACAACCGATTACGCATGAACCTATAGGGTCACACACTTAGCGGGTTGGAACAAACCCGATCGAATCTGATTTGACAAGCGTGTTCGGATAGGATCCGTCATGAGCACTATATAAGGAGATGCATGAAACATTGGGAGATGCGCGTGAATCACCACCGAAACCCTAGCCGCCATCTTCTGAGAGCTCTACGTGCGACTTGGTGCTAGCACACGCACATGGTTGTTCCTTCACGGGCGTGTGGATACCATAGGCGCTCTGCGATTGTTGCGCTTCGGGGCGATCGCGATCTTCACAAGGAACTCTGAGAGGTTCTTTGGAGAGGCGATTGACTCGCGACAATATTTGGACGATTGACTTCGACCACTACATCGACGCGCTCTACATTGGACCATGCTGCTCCAACCCTTCTTCTGCTGCTCTATGCGTTTGGTGGTAACGATCTGTGATCATCTACTTGCTTGGCTTCCTAGTTTGCGTGGTAGAAATTTTGATTTGTAGCTATCATAGCCTACCCGTGGCCCAACAGTTTGTTGCAACCTCTGAAGATTCCAGAGTGGAAATGGGAAGAGATCAGAATGGATTTTATTACTAGATTGCCTAGGACTCAATCGGGTTACGATTCGATTTGGGTAATAGTTGATCGTTTGACAAAAGTTGCCCATTTCTTGCCCATCAAAACCACTTACTCAGGAGATTGCCTTGCAGAGTTGTATATGTCAAGAATTGTCAGTTTGCATGATGTGCCCAAGAAGATAGTGTCATATCGAGGATCTCAGTTCACCTCTCGTTTCTGGCAGAGTCTGCATCAAGCCTTGGGAACTCATCTGAATTTCAGTACAGCGTATCACCCTCAAGCAGATGGGCGGTGAAAGAGTAAATCAAATATTGGAAGATATGTTGAGGGCTTATTCTCTAGCTAATGTTACCAGTTGGGATAAAAGTTTGTTGTATGCAGAATTCTCGTACAGCAACAACTACCAAGCCAGTCTACAAATGTCACTATTTGAAGCTTTGTATGGTTGTGCATGCAAAACCCCTCTAAATTGGTCAGAAACAGTCGAGCGTATGGTATTCGGACCAGACATTATTCGGGAAGCTGAAGAACAAGTATCTATGATCAGACAAACATTAAAGATAGCTCAGTCCAGGCAAAAGAGTTATGCTGATAACCGTTGTCGTGACCTCAGCTTTGAACCAGAAGATTTTGTTTATCTTCGAGTCACTCCGCTGAGAGGTGTCAAAAGGTTTCATGCCAAAGGGAAGCTTGCCCCTAGGTATGTTGGCCCGTTCAAGATTGTGAGTCGTCGAGGAGAAGTTGCGTACCAGCTTGAACTGCCATAGTCATTAGCAGGAGTGCATGATGTGTTCCATGTCTCTCAGTTGAAGAAGTGTCTTCATGTGCCGATAGAATAGACTCCTTTGGATTCAATCGAGTTGAAATAAGATCTCACTTATAAAGAGCAACCAGTCAAGATTTTGGATGTCGTAGAGCATCGGACCAGAAAGCAAGACCGTTTGTTTTTGCAAGGTTCAGTGGTGCAACCACTCAGAAGGAGAAGCAACGTGGGAGCGTGAAGAAGAGCTGAAAGCCAAGTTCCCTAGCCTTTTCTCTAGCTAGCCTGAATCTTGGGGTCAAGATTCCTTTAAGAGGGGAGGTTTGTAACATCCCAATTTTCTGAGCTTTAAAAATCTTTTGCTTAGTTTAGTAGTTGGAAAATTCACCCTTGAGATTTATTTAATTTTAATTAAAGCTTAAACTTAGACTTTCAGTATCAAAACCATTTAATATGTATAATGTACACTTCAACATTGGTCAAAACTATTTTATTTGGATTCTATGTGCTTGGTTATATTTTTTAGATTTTTCTAGATTTTTTCTGAGTTTATTTTCTATTTTCTATAATTTCTTAAAAGGGAAACTAAGTTAAAATATCATAATATGAATCGGGCCGAATCTTCACCCAAGGCCCGTTCCTATTCCCTTAGCCTAGCCCATCTCCGTGGCCTAAATCCTCTCGTGACCCGGCTCGCATGCGTTGTTCGCCATTGACGCGTGGGCCCCATCATCTTCGTCCCAGCTGCGTCATCTTCATCGTGCACACGGTACTGTGTCCACCATGGACAAAGCTCCGAGCTCTGTTTGGCAACAGGGTTTTTCCATCTAGAAGCCGCTGGGAAAAACCACGTTAAAATCTATCTCTTATCTCTACGCACCTTTATCTGTTGATCCCTTATCCCGAATCCAATCTAATCTCTAAGAACCCCCAAATCTGAAACGAATTCATTTTGGGTGTATCTTATCAAGACACGATCTAGGGTACAAATATTGCCCCGAGGTCCGCCCTAACCTCCACATCCCGTTTTCCACCTCAATTCGTGTCGAACCCGGGAACGAAGGATCCCGAATCCTCTGTGTTCATACACTAGACCAGATTTCCAGTGTACACAGTCAAAAAATGATATCACGAACATATCACGCATTCAATTAATAACAACAATAATAATTCAGAGTTTAATGCAAATGGGCCTGAGGCTAAATAAATAACAAAACGGAAGCAAAAGCAGTTGTGGTAGGCCAAACGATCTGCCACAGGCAATCGGCTGGGGCGTAGCATAAGCGTCGGTGTCCTTACCGTTTGGGTAGAAGTCTTCTCCTGAATAAAGATATTCAGCAAGAGTGAGCATGACTACCGTGCTCACAAGTTACACCCAATATTGAGTTATGATGCATGCATAAGGTAAACAAATGATATTAGCAGGGTTGATTTGCATCAAATAGCATTTTCAGTTTAAAAACTCATATTAATTTCCAAGGCCATTTTTATACTATATCTAAAATCAGATTTTAAATGACAGTTTTATAGTGTGGATAACCTTCGTATTTGAATGGTGAAGGATACCCTCCTATCACATGGCTAACTATAACACCCTGGTTTTCTAGGCTTTTTGAAATTTTGAAAATAAAAAGAACCATTTGATTTTGATGAGAGTTCAAAACTTAACTTGAGATTTTCAGAATTTGGGTGTTTAAAATGACTAAATCAAACTTCAACTAATCCTAAAGCTTGGTTTATTTGGAGTTGTTCGAGCTCTAGAGTAGTCTCTCCCTTTCTCTGTTAGTTCTGTTCTCCTCTTAGCCCAGCTCTTTCTGTCCAGACCTCCTTGAGTTTGGACCTCTCCTTGTGTCCAGACTTCCTTTGCGGCCAGACCTCCCTCTTGTTCGGCCATCTCCTTGAGTCCAGGTCTCTTTGTTTCTAAACCTCCTCTTTGTTCGTTTGAATCTCTTGAGACCTCTTTGTTGGTTTGAATCTCTTTTGGAGTTAAGCCTTCTTTTGATCTAAACCACCTTCTCTGTCTAGACCTCCTCCTTGGTTTGAATCTTCCCTTGGTTTTGACCTCTCCTTTGGGTCACGACCACCCCTGAGGTGTTCTAAGCTCGGGTTTGTGTTTCAAATGCCCTTTGAAATACGAGATTCAAATTTGGGTTGAATTCCCCCTTCGTTTGAACCTCCTCGTGTTCATTTGAATTTCCTCAAGCTCAGTTGGACCTCCCCGTGTTCATTTGGACCTCTCTATGCCCATCTGAACCTCTTTTGAGCCTCTCTCGCGTCCGTTCGGACCTCCCGCTTGTTCCAGACCTTTATCTCTTATAGACCGTCCGATCCGTATTGGACGGCCCGATCTTGTTGGCACTTTCCGCTGGTCCGAACATCCTCATCGCTTTGATTCGCCTGTAACATCCCAAATGTATAATTAGGGTATTCAAGTATAATTATAGGTGTAGAAATTAAAACTTTTTCTCACATCTTGAAAAACCCTAAAATCTCATGTGATTCGTGTCCAAGAGTTGTGTAATCCAAAAACACAAAGCTCTTGTTGACCAAAAGCCGAATTCATTTTCCAATTATCTTAAATCTTGTGCCAACCTATTGGAAATATTTTCCCTTGGTCCAAAAACTGATGTGGGACCCCTCTGAAAAATGTCACAAGTTGTAAAACTAGGTTGATAAATTTTGGAGGCAAAACAATCCTTTAAACAACCTTAATAAATTTCCTGAGAAAAATGCATTGCATAATAACCTCTGGAAATTTTATTACAGGTTCATCTTAATGTCAGTAAGCTCCTGTAAAAATTTCATGAATTTTGGGGTTGAAATGCTACCCCAAACAATTCTGCTAAGTCTCAGCAGTTTAAAAATTCAAATTCCAAAAGCCCTGCACTATTCCTTGGGCTAGCCGTGTTCCCAAAGTCGGTCCAGCCCAACCCCCTTTGGACCTCCTCAACCTGGTCTGCACCCCAGCAGACCTCCCTCTCCACCTTGACCAGGTCGTAGCCGTTGGATCAAATCCAACCGCCACGACCTCCCCCTCAACATTCTCAGCCAGGTCATCCCACCTATGTGAGGTCATGGCCCTTGGATTCAAGATCCACGGCCCTGACCTCCTCTCCCTGTTAAGCTAAGCAAATATCCCACCTTCATGAGGTCATAGCCGTTGGATCAAAGATCCACGGTCATGACCTCACCTGTGTGTTAAACCTCAGAGTCTACATCCCACCTTGATGAGGTCATAGCCCTTGGATCCAAGATCCATGGCCCTGACCTCCCCTCGCTGTTAAACTAGACCAACCTCCCACCTAACCAAGGTCGTAGCCGTTGGATCAGATCCAACAGCTCACAACCTCCCCGCGTTATCAAGCGCTCACAACCTCCCCCATCTTTCGTTGTGCACCGTTAGATTAAGATCTACGGTCACGACCTCCTCGGAAAAACGTCACGGTAAGGTCCTCCCGCCTTGGCGAGGTCGTAGCCCTTAGATCTAAATCTAAAGGCCATGACCTCCCTTGCGCGTTGCGCAAGCCTTGGACCTCCTGTCCATTTCATCACGTGCGTTTTCACGTTAAGTGAAATCGTGGGGTCACGACCTCCCCACGTTTGATCGTGTGGCTGGGACTTCCTCCCAGCCCTTTAAAACGTAACGGTTCAAAATAGGGGATCTGATGGCCAGGACCTCTCCGAGGTCTTATCCAACGGCCATGAGGACCTCCCCTGTTCTTCTCCTTCCTCTGGCGCGCGTGGGAGCTCCTGACCAGTGCATTTAATGCGTGCCAGACCATGGGTACACTTCAACAGCTCTTTGCTGACCCGCATTTAATGCAGGTCAGCTTTCCGCCTCAATGGTCAGCCCGAGCCTGCCCCCTTGTCAGCCTTAGGTCTTGTCCAACTGCCTGGACCATGCCATGGGCCAAGCTCACCAAGAGCTTAGCCGGTGGCCTAATGCCTCTTTGCCCTAGTATAAGTCACCCTTGGAAGCCTCCCTTGGCTTCCTTTACACACAACCGACCTCAGCCTTGCACTTTGTGCGTGGCTGAGCTCCTCCTTCTCCCTCACTCACTTCCCCACTGGTGCTGCCATTGTTGAGTCCTTGGAGCTCCTCAGTGGCACAAGAGATCCAGTGGCTTCCCCTTCACACCCTTGCTCGCTTTTGCTCCCAACCCCTCTTGGAAGTTATCCCTGACTTGGTTTGTTTGGGCACTTTTCAGAGGTGGTCGAAGCCGAAGCTGGAGCTGGAGCTGGTGTCTTGGGCGGTGAAGCACCACTGACCTCCCCAACGCCGGTCCTCCCTTCCTCGACCTCCCCGGCACTCTAGGACCTCCAGGTACCCCCCTGTTAGTCCTTAGTGCTGGCACCCGCATGTATGTCGCGCGGAGCTTTTAGTTGGGCACAAGCTTGATTGTCGCGCGGAGCTCATGTTTGCATTTTCGTTTCGGGCCGTGTTGGTCACCTTGGCCCTCTCCGGCTCGCCGGCGTTCAAAGCCGCCGTTGCCGTCGAGAGGAGGTCCACTGGGTGCACAACCTTATTGTGCACTCAGTGGTATCCTTGGACCTCCCCGGCGAGCTTTACATCGCCGGCGAGGATCCTTTCTTCACGCTCGGGATTTTGTCGGACGTCCCGAGCGTGCTGTTGTCGTTTTTAGGACAGAGCCTTGCCGTGTTTAATGCGGTCATCATTTGCTCCCAACCGTGAAATCATTGGGTGTGTCTTAACTGCATTTAATCCACCATTTATTGTGCGCATTTAAGTCCTCCCGTGCGCGCGGACCTCCTCATGGTCCCGCACGCATTTAATCTCCTGTCCAGTGCGTGCGTGCGCGAGCTCTGGACATCCAGACCTCCTCCAAGGAGATCTGGAGCGTCCATGACCTCCCCCGTGCGCAATCTTAACCGTCCAGACCTCCCTGGAGGTCTGTGACGTTGAGGACCTCCTCTGGGACCTCCTCGAGGCCATCTCATCGTTGATGTCCTCCCCTGTTGATCTGGTCCGTTCCGGACCTCCCTTCCTGTTGCGGTCCGTTGGATCTCCCATCAACGGCCACGACCTCTCCCTCACCTCGCGCATGTGCGTGGTTAGGAGGTCCAGGACCTCTGGACCTCTCATGTGCGTGCGTGTTGTCCTCTGGGGAGGTCTGAGCCGTTGGATCTAAGATCTGTGGCTCACGACCTCCCATGTCCTCTGTGTCTTTTTAGAAATTCCAGTGAAGTCTTAATTATAAACTGGAATAAGGTATAACCTTTAGAATTTCATATCTTTCTCATTTTGAATCCAAATAAGGTCATTCAAGTTGTGTTAGCTCTATCTTGAACTTGACTTTAATCCAAAAATGATTGCAAGTTGAGTTCAGCTCCAGAGCACAGTTTTGCCATAGGATTTGAAACTCCTTTTGAAAATACACTCAAAATTTAGGCAACTTGTAAAATACATAGCTAATTCTCTGAAAATGCTTTTGAGTGAATCCAAGTTTGTTGGGTTCCTCTAATAATGAACTCACTGTGAGAATTAGTTTTGAGCATGTTGCTGTTATAGAAATGCGGACTTGTGCATTATAATTTTGTTCAAGTTCTTGTCTTTAAAAATTGTAGAAGTTGCAATGTAACTCCAAAAGAGTTGAAACCACTTCCATTAGTCTTAGGATGTCATTACCTATCTACCATAAAATTTCATGTCCAGAAGACCTCTAGAAAATAATTTATGAACAGTAGCCCTTTTAATTTAATTTGGATTTTTCTGGCCGAATTGAATTGTTTTGATCATATCTTTTGCATCAAGAATCCAAATCGATTGATTCTTGTTGCTAAATTCATGATAAATCTTTATCTTTCTGCTGTAAAATTTCAAGTCATTTGGAGAAAGTTTGCTGTTGAGTCCTTTTGAATTCTTTGTTCTTATCGGTTCTTTTTCGCTTTTTTCGTTAGGGTTCGACATTTGTGGTGACCCGAGTGATCCCCTGCCTCAATTTGAGCAACAACAACAAGGCAAGCAGTTTGACCATGCCCCTCATGTCCCATTACTTTAAAGCTTAATACTTTGTGTTACTTCTATGTATGCATGCTATTTTGTGTTAAATATCGCTAGCCTTCCTATAGTTGCATAATCTGTAGGAATTATTATCCTCTACTACCAATGAGCCTAGGTTATTCGCTGTGGTTTGAGCTCGTTGGATGAGCTCCTATCACTTAGTAGTTCGATTTAAATTGCTTAGACATGCTTAGCTATCGGTAGTGAGGCGATCATCGACTCGGTCGATGGTCTTGATCACCACAAGTATAATTATTCCTCCTATATGTCCAGCACTTGTGCTTTGGTTAATTGTAAAATCAAAACTGAAAATAAAAGATTGATTTTGACTTGGGCATATTGGATGGATGGTGCGGTTTTGGAAAGTGGTGGTATGCCCGGGTCCCTAAGGACCGAGTACTTGGAGTCACTAAGCCAAGCGCTTTTGCGTACTAACCACACGAGGGGGATATGGGACCTCTCTTGACTAAGTACTCTAGGAGGTGTTAATTATGAGCGAGCTCGGTTGGTGGGTTTTCAAAAACAAATGTATATGTATAGTGTGGGAGGGGAGCATTAGCTTCCGGGTAGGTCGTCTAATGTCTCCTTCTCCCCGTGGGTTGTGCAGCTCGTAATTAGCATTATCCTTTGGAAAGGTCTCGTAGGACTTAGCCGTGCCAGCACACCTTCGGAAGTGTGCGTAAAGGAAAGGCGGTGCGGCGGTGGGTATGATAGTACACCTGCAGGGATAAAACTATTCGAATAGCCTCGTCCTAGGTTATGGACATGCTTGGTAAGGTCGTTCAAGACTAGACTACAACTTTTAATTAAAATTTGATGGGTTGGTACGAACGGGGAGTTCATGCTATTGTTGTGGTGGCTAAGGGTTAGTCACTTCCAGGATTGTTCTTGTTGTTGTATTATGTTATTATCTCGTTGTTATTTCAACACTTAAAAATGCTTTGCTAAATTGCCTTCAATCTATTATGTTATTGCAAATGAAACTTGCTTTATGCTAAATGTAAGTCCAAAGCCTCATCCACTTAAATAAAGCTTGCATGTAGCTATTTATAGTTCTGTTATCTTACACGTAAGTCTTGCGGAGTACTTTATGTACTCATCTGCCCGGGTTGTGGCATTTTTGTTGTCTTTGTTGCAGAGGAGGTAGAGCCCAAAGGGCTTTACTTTTCTTGTTGTGCGGTGGTTGGGAGAGCGACTAGCTTGGCGGCGGTCGGTTGCACAGTGGGCTAAAGGCACCTTGGTTGGCTCTTATTTTGGGCCATCTTTATGGCACTTTTGCTTCATTGTTATCTTTTTGTAATTATTGCTATTTGGCCTAAGGGCCTCTCTTTTGTAATATCTATTCCATATTAATGTTAACTTCGGTTTGTGCTTATGTTCTATGTGTTGTATGGAATTGATATACTCTTTTGTTGTGAGGTATGTATCTTGCATTCAGGAAGTATACATCCTCGAGACAAGTTTATTTGGTTGATAATACTAGGGTCAATTGGACGACTAAGTATTATGAGCCTAATAAATTCGAGGGTCTCACAAAAGTTGGTATCGAGCCGTTATGACCGTAATAACGCAAGCTTGGTCGTCTTTAGGATATTTTGAAAACCTATTTTCAAAGCATCAAATGAGTTTTGGAAGCTTAAGTAATTCTCGGATTTTATTCCTTACCTATCTTAGCTTTCTCTTCTCATCTCACTCTAATTTGAGTTTTAAAAGTTGTTTTCCTTTCCTCATCTCAAAAGTTAGACCCCATTAATCGATAACACGGGTTTTTGGGAGAACCAATGAGATTGGCAAATTGAAGTGTGAGCTGCCCACTACCAGGTTTTGAAGTTCTGGAGTCGGTGATTCGACAAGGAGCTTGGATGCGAAATCTGGACAGCAAGCATCAAATTTCCGGACAGCAGTCTCAATAGTTTTCCAATTAGGATAGATAATGAGAGATTAATCAACTAAAACTTGTGGGAATAAAAGGGTAAGATGTGATACTAGTTAGCTAAGTATCTAACACTTATTTCGCTGCCTTAACCTTGCTCTCTAGTAGCATTAGTTCTCACCCTACAATCTGATTTTTATCTTCTCGAGCAATTACTCGTTCATTCAATACGGGTTAGTTGTGTTGGGAAGTTGAGCTTTGCTTTTAGTGTTTCTTGGCTGTTTTTAGAGTCTTTTAGAAGCTTTTAAAGTTTAATTACCCGCTGTTTTGGCTTTCGTTTAGGGTGATCTCCATTCCCCTAGTCGATCGCTTTTGCTTTCTTTAAGGCTTAGTTTTTCGGGTCTAGTTGCTAACCAAAAGTTCATTGTAACAGGATGGCCGGACTTTTCGCAGCGGCCAAGGCCGATCACCTGGTCCGGACGAGGAGCTCCTCCTCCGACCATGGCCGAGGTTCTTCTTCGATCGGCGCAACCGCGGATGACCGGAGAGTTCTATGGGCGTCATCGCGCAACAACACCACCGACTTGCGGAGCTTCGTGATCTGGGCGAGGAATGCCCATCACCGTGGAGGACTCGCGGAGTTTCTTCGCACCCAGCCCCTACCTTTTCCCGGTGCGAGGACCCTTTGGATGCGGACGATTGGCCGTCTGGTGGAGCGTAAGCCGATCGCCAAGCAGATGCGAGAGCACGAGAAGGCGCTGTTCGCATCGCACCAGCTGGAGGGTGCAGCCTTGTCATGGTGGGAGAGCTATCTCGCCATGCAGCCCGTAGACCACACCGTCTCTTGGGAGGAGTTTCGTACTGCCTTCCGTCGGGCTCACATCCCTGCCGGCTTGATGGAGATCAAGAAGCAGGAGTTTCTTGCGCTCAAGCAAGGGCGTAGCTCAGTCATGGAGTATGTATACGAGTTCAACCATCCGCTCGTTACGCCTCGAGGATGTGGCTAACGACATGGCCAAGGCCAAGCTGTTCAGCGTGGCTTGTCCGAGGAGTGAAGGACAAGCTATCCATTGTCGACTTCCCGATTTTCAGTCCTTGGTCGACAAGGCCATCGTCGCTGAGCATGCGGCTCGAGAGCTTATGGACTCCCGCAAGCGCAAGTGGGAGGCCCATAAGTCATCTAGGGCCAGTTCCTCCCGTCCCCGCTTCGGGCAGTCTCAGGGGTACCATTCTCACTCTTCGGCGCCCCCGAGGTCACCTTGCCTCGTTTCGCCCATCGCAGCCGTGTCGATCCACGCACTGCGAGTCACAGCGGCCCCGTAATCCGGCCAATGTCACATGCTTCTCATGCAACTGAAGGGGCATTATGCGAACCAATGCCCAAAGAAGACAGGAGCAGCCCCTCGTCCTAATGGAGGACGCGGGTCAGGAGTTGGAGCATCTCAGGACCAGAAGATCGTCCCGGCTACCCAAGGCGTGGGTAGTGGTCGCGTCAACGCCATCACCGCAGAGGAGGCTCAGGAGGCACCCGACGTCGTGCTAGGTACACTTTCTATTAATTCTCATCACTCATTGTCTTGTTTGATTCAGGAGCGTCTCATTCCTTTGTTTCTGAGTCTTTTGCTGCTATTGGAGAGCTTCTTTTCTCTCCATTGTCGGTCCCGCTACTCATTCGCTCTCCCGGTTCGGAGTTGAGAGCTGAGATTGAGTGTAGGGATGTCCCTATCGAGATCGAAGGCGTAGGGTTCTTAGCGAACCTTATCCTTCTCCGTTCAGCGAGTCTAGATGTGATTCTTGGCATGGATTGGTTGTCTCAGCATATGGGACAAATCGATTGCGCCAGGAAGCTCATCTCTTTATCTAGTCCTTCCCATGTGAGCAGGTTTGCTTCACGGTCGCTAGATCCTCATCTCTTCGCACTTGAAGCGAAGCCAGCTCTAGATATTAGCGAAGTCCCAACAATTTGTGACTTTGTTGATGTCTTTCCCGCTGATCTTCCAGGGATGCCACCCGCTCGAGACCTCGAGTTTGTCATTGAGTTGGCTCGGTACCGCCCCCCTATCTCAAAGAGGCCTTGATTCGGATGCCACCGAGCGAGTTGGTGGAGTTGAAGAAGCAGTTGAGTGAGCTGCAAGAGAAGGGTTTCATTCGCCCTAGCTCATCTCCGTGGGGTTGTCCGCTATCTTCGTTAAGAAGAAGGGCGGTACTACGCATGTGCGTTGATTACCGCCCACTTAATGAAGTGACGGAAAGAACAAGTATCCATTGCCCGCAAGATCGACGATCTCTTCGATCAATTAACCGGAGCTCGAGTTTTCTCCAAGATTGATCACGAGTGGGATATCATCGAGTTAAGATTCGCCTGAGGATATTCCAAAGACGGCGTTCTCTACTCGCTACGGCTTGTACGAGTACACTGTCATGTCGTTTGGCTTAACCAATGCTCCTGCCTTGTTCATGAATCTCATGAATTCGGTATTCATGGAGTATTTGGATAAGTTCGTCGTGGTCTTCATCGATGATATTCTTATCTACTCCAAGAATGATGAGGAACATGCCGAGCATCTAAAGCTTGTGTTAGGCAAGCTACGTGAGCACCGGTGACGTGAAGTTCAAGAAGTGTGCATTCTGGTTGAAGGAAGTGGCTTTCTTAGGCCATGTCCTTTCAAAGCAGAGGCGAGCCGTTGACCCTAGCAAGGTCAAGGATGTTCTTTCATGGAGTCCGCCTACTTGGTCACGAAGGCGCGGAGTTTTCTTGGTTTAGCGGGATACTATCGCCGCTTTATCGAGAACTTCTCCAAGATCGTGGGCCGATGACGGAGTTGCTCAAGAAGGACAAGAAGTTCTTGTGGTGCGATGCTTGCATGGCAAGTTTCCATGTACTCAAGAAGCGTTTGACCATCTTGCTCCGTTCTTGTTCTTCCCGATATCCATCGCAGCTTCGATATCTTTTGCGATGCTTCTCGTCGAGGCCTCGGTTGTGTCCTTATGCAAGAAGGCAAGGTAGTGGCCTATGCATCAAGGCAATTGAGACCTCATGAACTCAACTACCCTACTCATGATTTGGAGTTGGCTGCTGTGATCCATGCACTTAAGATTTGGCGGCATTACCTAATCGGTAATCGTTGTGAAGTGTATTCGGATCACAAGAGCCTAAAGTATTTGTTCACCAACCCGACCTGAACCTCGGGCAAAGGAGATGGTTGGAGTTGATCAAGGACTATGATATGGGTATTCACTACCATCCGGGCAAGGCTAATGTCGCTGCCGATGCGCTTTAGTCGCAGCGCATTGTAATGCCTTAGTGCTCAAGGAGCATTAGCCCTCTCTTCTCGAAGCATTCCAGCGCCTCAACTTGGAGATAGTTGAGCATGGATCTCTCGCTGCCATGGTTGTGCAACCAACCTTGGTGGATCGGATCAAGTCCGCCCAGCAGTCGGATGATGGAGTGAGCCACATCAAGGCAAATGTCAAGGCCGGAACAGCCAAGTGCTTTTTCGAGGATGAGCATGGTGTTGTGAGGTTTGGGCAACGCCTTGTGGTTCCAAAGGACATGGAGTTGCGAATTTGATCCTCCATGAAGCCCATGATTCGCCATTATCCATTCATCCCTGGGGCCACAAAGATGTATCGGGATCTCCGCCAGAGATTTTGGTGGACCCGAATGAAGAGGGAGATTGCGGTTCGTTCTCGAGTGCGCGACGTATGTCGTAAATGTCAAGGCCGAGCATCGGCCCAGCAGGATTGCTTCAGCCTTTGCCGTTCGAGTGGAAGTGGGATTCGATCGAATGGATTTCATCACGGTCTACCCACATCCCAAGAAGAATGATGCCATTTGGGCCGTCATCGATCGATTGACTAAGGTGGCACATTTCCTTCCGCCGGCTGACCTTCGTAGGCCTATTGGCGGAACTCTACATCGCCTCAGATCGTGAGTTTGCACGGTGTGTCAAGACGATTGTGTCGGATCGTGGATCCCTTTTCACGTCTCGTTTTTGGCATAGCTTGCAAGAGGCTATGGGCACTCATCTTGCCTTTAGCACGGCATTTCATCTTCAAACTGATGGTCAGACCGAGAGGGTCAACCAGGTTTTGGAGGACATGCTTCGTGCTTGTGTTCTTTCATATGGGAAGCATTGGGAGAAATGCTTGCCATTCGCCGAGTTTTCTTATAACAATAGCTTTCAGGCCAGTCTCGGCATGGCACCTTTTGAGGCCTTATACGGGAGAAAGTGTAGAACCCCGTTGAACTGGTCGAGACGGTGAGACCTCTCTTTGGTCTTGACTCAATCAATGAGGCCGAGCGCCAAGTCCAAATTTTATTCGTGGAGCTGCTATGCATACTCAATCCAGTAAAAAGAGCTATGCGGATCGCCGCCGACGTGAGTTACGTTTTGAGCCTAATGACTTTGTTTATCTCAAAGTCTCTCCTTTGAAGGGCCATCAACGCTTCAAGGCCAAGGGCAGTTGGTCCTCGATATGTCGGTCCCCACCGCATTATCGAGAAGAAGGAGCTGTTGCCTATAAGTTGGAGTTGCTACTGCACTTGCAGGGTACATGATGTGTTCCATGTGTCCCAAATAAAGAAGTGCCTCCTGTTCCAACGAGGAAGCTCCTGGAAACCCTCGATGTCTAGGAAGATTTGACCTATCGCGAGCACCCTGCTCACAGACTCGATGAGTCTCGAACGAAGGACAAGGAATAAGACCATCAAGTTCCTTAAAGTTCGAGTGGTCGAACCATTCGAGGATGAGGCTACTTGGGAAAGAGAAGATCGCTCTGCGTCGCGGACTATCCATCTTTCTTTACCGAGTGAGCCAAATCTCGGGACGAGATTCCTGTAAGGGGGGGAGATTTTGTAACATCCCAAATGTATAATTAGGGTATTCAAGTATAATTATAGGTGTAGAAATTAAAACTTTTTCTCACATCTTGAAAAACCCTAAAATCTCATGTGATTCGTGTCCAAGAGTTGTGTAATCCAAAAACACAAAGCTCTTGTTGACCAAAAGCCGAATTCATTTTCCAATTATCTTAAATCTTGTGCCAACCTATTGGAAATATTTTCCTTGGTCCAAAAACTGATGTGGGACCCTCTGAAAAATGTCACAAGTTGTAAAACTAGGTTGATAAATTTTGGAGGCAAAACAATCCTTTAAACAACCTTAATAAATTTCCTGAGAAAAATGCATTGCATAATAACCTCTGGAAATTTTATTACAGGTTCATCTTAATGTCAAGAAGCTCCTGTAAAATTTCATGAATTTTGGGGTTGAAATGCTACCCCAAACAATTCTGCTAAGTCTCAGCAGCTTTAAAATTCAAATTCCAAAAGCCCTCAAGACTATTCCTTGGCTAGTCAGTGTTCCCAAAGTCGGTCCAGCCCAACCCCTTTGGACCTCCTCAACCTGGTGCACCCCAAACAGACCTCCTCTCCACCTTGACAGTCGTGAGCCTGCTGGATCAAATCCAACCGCCACGACCTCCCTCAACATTCTCACCAGTCATCCCACCTATGTGAGGTCATGGCCCTTGGATTCAAGATCCACGGCCCTGACCTCCTCTCACTGTTAAGCTAAGCAAATATCCCACCTTCATGAGGTCATAGCCGTTGGATCAAAGATCCACGGTCATGACCTCACCTGTGTTAAACCTCGAGTCTACATCCCACCTTGATGAGGTCATAGCCCCTGGATCCAAGATCCATGGCCCTGACCTCCCCTCGCTGTTAAACTAGACCAACCTCCCACCTAACCAAGGTCGTAGCCGTTGGATCAGATCCAACAGCTCACAACCTCCCCCCGCTATCAAGCGCCACAACCTCCCCCATCTTTCAGCAGCACCGTTAGATTAAGATCTACGGTCACGACCTCCTCTAAAAAACGCCACGGTAAGGTCCTCCGCCTTGGCGAGGTCGTGAGTTCTTAGATCTAAATCTAAAGGCCATGACCTCCCTGCGCTGCTATGCAAGCCTTTGACCTCTGTCCATTTCATCACGTATGCCACGCTATGAAATCGTGGGGTCATGACCTCCCCACGCTTGATCGTGGGTGGACTTCCTCCGGCCCTTTAAAACGAACGGTTCAAAAAATAGGGGATCTGATGGCCAGGACCTCTCCGAGGTCTTATCCAACGGCCATGAGGACCTCCCCTGTTCTTCTCCTTCCTCTGGCGCGCTGGGAGCTCTGACAGCTGCATTTAATGCGTGCTGCACCATGGGTACACTTCATCAGACTTTTGTCGACCAAGATTTAATGCAAAAATGTCGACTTTCGCCTCAATGGTCACTCGAGCCTCGCCTCTTGTCACTCTTAGGTCTTGTCCAAGCTGCTCGACCATGCCATGGGCCAAGCTCACCAAGAGCTTAGCGGTGGCCTAATGCCTCTTTGCCCTAGTATAGTCACCCTTGAAGCCTCCCTTGGCTTCCTTTACACACAACCGACCTCGGCCTTGCACTTTGTGCGTGGTCGAGCTCCTCCTCTCCTCACTCACTTCCCCACCGGTGCCGCCATTGTTGAGTCCTTGAGCTCCTCGGTGGCACAAGAGATCCAAAGGCTTCCCTTCACACCCTTGCTCGCTTTTGCTCCCAACCCTCTTGGAAGTTATCCCCACTTGGTTTGTTTGGGCACTTTTCAGAGGTGGTCGGCCAAGCCGAGCCGAGTCGGTGTCTTGGGCGGTGAAGCACCACCGACCTCCCCAACGCCGGTCCTCCCTTCCTCGACCTCCCCGGCACTCTAGGACCTCCAGGTACCCCCCTGTTAGTCCTTAGTGCCGCACCAAGATGTATGTCGCGCGGAGCTTTTAGTTGGGCACAAGCTTGATTGTCGCTGAGCTCATGTTTGCATTTTCGTTTGGCCGTGTTGGTCACCTTGGCCCTCTCCGGCCACGGCGTTCAAAACCGCCTGTTGCCGAGAGGAGGTCCTTTGGGTGCACAACCTTATTGTGCACTCGGTGGTATCCTTGACCTCCCGGCGAGCTTTACATCGGCGAGATCCTTTCTTCACGCCGGATTTTGTCTGACGTCCGAGCGTCTTCGTTGTCGCTTTTAGGACGAGCCTTGCCGTGTTTAATGCGGCCATCATTTGCTCCCAACCGTGAAATCATTGGGTGTGTCTTAACCGCATTTAATCCACCATTTATTGTGCGATTTAAGTCCTCCTGCAGCGCGGACCTCCTCATGGTCCCGCACGATTTAATCTCCTGTCCCAAGTGCGGCGTGCGCGAAGCTCGACATCCGCATCTCCTCCAAGGAGATCCGAGCGCCCATGACCTCCCGTCGGCGCAATCTTAACCGCCCGCACCTCCACGAAGTTCGTGGACGTTGAGGACCTCCTCTGGGACCTCCTCGAGGCCATCTCATCGCTGATGTCCTCCTGTTGATCTGGTCCGTTCCGACCTCCCTTCTGTTGCGGTCCGCTGATCTCCCATCAACGGCCACGACCTCTCCCTCACCTCACAAGATGTGCGTGGTTAGGAGGTCCAGACCTCTGGACCTCCCATGTGCGTCGTGTTGCTCTGGGAGGTCTGAGCCGCTGATCTAAGATCTGTGGCTCACGACCTCCCATGTCCTCTGTGGTCTTTTAGAAATTCCAGGAAGTCTTAATTATAAACCGAATAAGGTATAACCTTTAGAATTTCATATCTTTCTCATTTTGAATCCAAATGAGGTCATTCAAGTTGTGTTAGCTCTATCTTGAACTTGACTTTAATCCAAAAATGATTGCAAGTTGAGTTCAGCTCCAGAGCACAGTTTTGCCATAGGATTTGAAACTCCCTTTTGAAAATACACTCAAAATTTAGGCTTAACTTGTAAAATACATAGCTAATTCTCTGAAAATGCTTTTTGAGTGAATCCAAGTTTGTTGGGTTCCTCTAATAATGAACTCACTGTGAGAATTAGTTTTGAGCATGTTGCTGTTATAGAAATGCGGACTTGTGCATTATAATTTTGTTCAAGTTCTTGTCTTTAAAAATTGTAGAAGTTGCAATGTAACTCCAAAAGAGTTGAAACCACTTCCATTAGTCTTAGGATGTCATTACCTATCTACCATAAAAATTTCATGTCCAGAAGACCTCTAGAAAATAATTTATGAACAGTAGCCCTTTTTAATTTAATTTGGATTTTTCTGGCCGAATTGAATTGTTTTGATCATATCTTTTGCATCAAGAATCCAAATCGATTGATTCTTATTGCTAAATTCATGATAAATCTTTATCTTGCTCCTGTAAAAATTTCAAGTCATTTGGAGAAAGTTTGCTGTTGAGTCCTTTTGAATTCTTTGTTCTTATCGGTTCTTTTTCGCTTTTTCGTTAGGGTTCGACATTTGTGGTGACCCCGAGAGTGATCCCCTGCCTCAATTTGAGCAACAACAACAAGGCAAGCAGTTTGACCATGCCCCCTCATGTCCCATTACTTTAAAGCTTAATACTTTGTGTTACTTCTATGTATGCATGCTATTTTGTGTTAAATATCGCTAGCCTTCCTATAGTTGCATAATCTGTAGGAATTATTATCCTCTACTACCAATGAGCCTAGGTTATTCGCTGTGGTTTGAGCTCGTTGGATGAGCTCCTATCACTTAGTAGTTCGATTTAAATTGCTTAGACATGCTTAGCTATCGGTAGTATTGGGCGATCATCGACTCAGTCGATGGTCTTGATCACACAAGTATAATTATTCCTCCTATATGTCCAGCACTTGTGCTTTGGTTAATTTGTAAAATCAAAAACTGAAAATAAAAGATTGATTTTGACTTGGGCATATTGGATGGATGGTGCGGTTTTTGGAAAGTGGTGGTATGCCTGGGTCCCTAAGGACCGAGTACTTGGGTCACTAAGCCAAGCGCTTTTGCGTACTAACCACACGAGGGGGATATGGGACCTCTCTTGACTAAGTACTCTAGGAGGTGTTAATTATGAGCGAGCCGGTTGGTGGGTTTTCAAAACAAATGTATATGTATAGTGTGGGAGGAGCATTAGCTTCCGGTAGGTCGCCTAATGTCTCCTTCTCCCGTGGGTTGTGCAGCTCGTAATTAGCATTATCCTTTGGAAAGGTCTCGTAGGACTTAGTTGTGCAAAGCACACCTTCGGAAGTGTGCGTAAAGGAAAGGCGGTCCGACGTGTGGGTACAGAGAGTACACCTGCAGGGATAAAACTATTGAATAGCCTCGCCCTAGGTTATGGACATGCTTGGTAAGGTCGTTCAAGACTAGACTACAACTTTTAATTAAAATTTGATGGGTTGGTACTGAACGGGAGTTCATGCTATTGTTGTGGTGGCTAAGGGTTAGTCACTTCGTGATTGTTCTTGTTGTTGTATTATGTTATTATCTCGTTGTTATTTCAACACTTAAAAATGCTTTGCTAAATTGCCTTCAATCTATTATGTTATTGCAAATGAAACTTGCTTTATGCTAAATGTAAGTCCAAAGCCTCATCCACTTAAATAAAGCTTGCATGTAGCTATTTATAGTTACGTTATCTTACACGTAAGTCTTATGGAGTACTTTATGTACTCATCTGCCCGAGGTTGTGGCATTTTTGTTGTCTTTGTTGCAGAGGAGGTAGAGCCCAAAGGGCTTTACTTTTCTTGTTGTGTCTTGTGGTTGGGAGAGCGACTAGCTTGGCGTGCCTTGTCGATTGTTGGTGGGCTAAAGGCACACTTGGTTGGCTCTTATTTTGGGCCATCTTTATGGCATTTTTGCTTCCGCTGTTATCTTTTGTAATTATTGCTATTTGGCCTAAGGGCCTCTCTTTTGTAATATCTATTCCATATTAATGTTAACTTCGGTTTGTGCTTATGTTCTATGTGTTGTATGGAATTGATATACTCTTTTGTTGTGAGGTATGTATCTTGCATTCTCGAAGTATACATCCTCGAGACCGAAGTTTATTTGGTTGATAATACTAGGGTCAATTGGACGACTAAGTATTATGAGCCTAATAAATTCGAGGTCTCACATCGCCCGATCATAATCTGGTAGCCCCCGCTCCTTCACGCCTTCCCTCTTAGTTGCTCCACCTCCCCTTGTTGCATCTTGACCGTTGAGACCTCCCCCGTGTTGGTCTTGACCGTCAAGATCTCCTTTAGCTCCATCTTGACCATTGAGACCTCCCCTGTGTTGGTCTTGACCGTCGAGATCTCCCTTGGCTTCATCTTGACTGTTGAGACCTCCCCTGTGTTGGTCTTGATCATCGAGATCCTCTTTGGCTTCATCTTGATCGTTGAGACCTCCCCGTGTTGGTCTTGACTATCGAGATCTCCCTTTGCTTTCCTCTTGACTGCCCAGACCTCCTTGATCTCCTCTTAACCGTCGGGATCTCCTTTGAGTTCATCCTGATCGTCAAGACCTCATTTGGACCATCTTCTATGGATCTCCTCTGTTGGATTCCTCTTCCTTTGAAACCCCTCCGCCTAGACCTCCCTTCGTTTGGATCTGATGGTCCAAACCTCCCTTCGTTTGGATCTGATGGACCAGACCTCCGCGCCTTCGTTTGAAACCATTCGATCTATATCGGACGGCCCGATCTTGTTGGGACGTTCGGCTAGTCCGAACATCCCATCCTTTTTGAGCCACCCGATCCGAATCAGACGGCTCTGTTTCACTGTGCCTTTCCCTTGCCATTTTGACCTCCTTCTCTTCAGGACCTCGTGGTCTATTTGTAAAGACCACCTTTGCGAGATTTCCTCAGGACCTCTTTGTCCTCCCGACCTCTGGTCTTTTTGCAAAGACCACCCTTGTGGTCTTTTTTTGAAAACCACCCTCCTGGTCATGACTACCCCTTGTGGTTAGGACCTCCTCGCTGGTCATGACCTCCCTTGAGGTTGCGACCTCCTCTCTTTGTCCTTTAGCCACGACCTCCCTTGAGGCTGCGACCTCCTCTCTTTGTTCTTTAGCTGACCTCCTCTCTTTTGTCCTTTAGCCACGACCTCCTCCTCTTTTATCGTTTTGCCATGACCCCCCTTGGTCATGACCACCCTTTTGGTTTGACCACCTCACCTGTGTAGTTGACTGGTCCCACCTATCAGCTCTGCTCGCCTCCTTTTTCCTTCCGCGACAGAAGTCCTTGCGTAGTTAATGCGGCCACTGCTGTGGTACCGTGTGTTCCCCTTTTTGTCTTTTCCTTTATCTGCCCGTCTTTTCCTTCTTTTTCAGGCCATACCTTGTCTTGTCCTTTACCTACCTTTGACTTGTGGATCACTGAGTCTCTCAGTGCCACTCTCTATTTCTCTCTTGGCTATAAATAGCCTGAGCAGCCCTCCTTTCCTCACCTTTGGCCACTTAGCTCTCCAACTCTTTTCCATCTTGCTCAGTGCTTGAAGCTTCGCCAAGGAGTCCGTTGAGGCAGGGACATCGCCTCCTCGTCGACAAGGAGTTCACCAGAGTTTGCGCCGCCACTTCACCGCCGAAAGTGTTCGCCAGAGCACCAGCGTCACCTTCAACCGTCGTCACCGAGCCCTCGACCTCCTCCCTCTCCTCTTCTATCTCCCTCTCGGCCTTGGTGAGTACCTCCGTATCCTTTTTGCATTCCTTGCATGACTATGTTGCGTAGTCGTATTTGTCTTACGACCACGCAACATAGTTGTGCCCTTTGTTGAACCTCCTCCTTTGGATCTCTTGAGGATCTCCTCCTTGCAAAGATGACCGTCTTGATCTTTTTGCAAAGACGACCCTCTGAGGACCTCCTAAGGATCTCTTCTTCAAGGCCTCCTTGACCTCCTCAAGACGTCCTTTGAACTCCTCAAAACCTCCCTTCGCAAAGACCACCCCCTCGGTCTTTGCTAGTCTTTTCGCAAAGACCACCCTCTCGGTCTTTGCGTGGTCTCTTCATAAAGATGACCCCCTCGGTCTTTTTGCAAAGATGACCCTCTTGGGTTCCCCCTGACCTCCTCCTCCGAGACCTCCTTTTGCTCTCTCGGGACCCTCTTAGGACCTCCCTTTTTGCAAAGACCACCTTCTTGGTCTTTGCCGCCCTTTTGGTCTTTTGCAAAGACCACTTTCCTTGATCTTTTGCAAAGACCACCCTTTTGGTCTTTGCTAGCTTTTTTGCAAAAGACCACCTCTTGATCGCTTGCAAAGACCACCTCCCGTGGACCTCCTCCTTTCCGTTGGACCTCCTCCTAGAGCCCTTTCTTAGCTCTTTTTGTTCTATACTTGTTATTGTTTCGGGCTTAGTTTGTTTGGAGTTCTTTTGGATCTTATTTGGCTGTTATTTGATTCTGCTTTGTTTTGTTCTCGTTTAGATCGCGTCGTCTCCGGGGAGCCCGAGATCTCCCAGTAGTTCCTCAAGCTTTCAAGTCAGGCAAGTTACACTCTTGATCATGTTGCGCCTAGTATCTCAAATTATTTAAGTTCTGTTTCAAAATTACTGCATGCTTATTTATGCTAAGTATTTCAATACATGTTTTAAATTCAGAGCTATGTCGAATCCTTTGTATGGCCCATGTTGATATTGAATCCACTCTGTTGTCACCCTAGTTAAAATCTGGTTGATGCAATAGTGTGAACCAGGATCTCTTGAAAAATGTATGCTTAGTCATGCTTAGACCAAAATCTTGTTTTGGGAGTTTTACTTCTTTAAGCATCTAGGCCCCTAATTCGTGTTTTGGTGATTAATGACGACTTAATCATCGGGACTAACTTTTTGTTGGTGATGCATAAGTTCAAGTTAGGTCTCGATGGTGGTTTGGATATGTGGGAAAATTGTTGACCCTAAATGGACATTGAGGGCAAAGCTTGAAATTTGTTGAATATTAAGGACTTTGTATTTTAGAAATGATCCAAGGAGTCGAGGATGGATCATTGTAGTGGTAGGTCCTTTGTTTTTGTTTTAGCCGTACTATTAAAGGGGGTCTAGGCTAGTAGCTTGAGCTTGGTTAGGTTGAGTAGCTAGTTGTGATGCACACTAGGTTTATTTAGCTCATCTCTAGTCAAATAAAGCTCTTGGAAGAGTTGGAGTTGAAATGAAATCAATTTGGATCTTTATTTGATAAGGTTGAGATTTGACAATGCATTTCGGATGATTCAGAAGCTAACGGATCATTGGAACAGAAGGCTGTTTTTCTAGGTTGAAAAATGACTAAGACCTTGCAGATGATTCGGAAGCTAACAGATCATTGGACCAGTAGGGTTTTGCTGGAAACTATGACCTTCCGGATGATCCGGAAGCTAACGGAGCATCAAGCGGATCATTGGACCAGAACCGAAATTTCCAGTCTAGTTGGAATCTAAGACCTTCCGGATGATCCGGATGCTATCAGACTATCAAGCGGATCATTGGTCCAGAGAGGTATTTTCGGATGGGCTGAAAACTCTAGTACATTATGAATGATCCGGATGGAAAGGATCATCTGGATGTAAGGATGATCCGGAAGCTATCGGATGATACTTTAAGCCCATAGAACGGCTAGTTTTGTGACCGTTGATTTCAAGCTTGTGATGATCCGGGAAGGGTTAGGATGATCCGAATGTCTTGATTTTCAGATATTAGGTGTAACGGCTAGTTTCTTCAAGGAGGCTATAAAAACTATTCATGGATGTGATTGTAAGCTCTCTTGGCCACTCTACAGGATCATCTAATACCAAGGGAAGATCAAGGGCACCTAAGATGTTTTAAGAGCAAATTTTGAGAGATTTGAGAGGTAGCATAGGCTTAGTGTGCATCACTCTAGTTGCTTGATCTTTCTAAGTTCAAGTGATGGTCTAGGCTTGTTACCTTTGGAGATCGGTGTCTCCTAGACGGCTTGGAGGCGTGGTTCTCGGTGACCTTCTAAGGAGGAGCTTGTGGAAGGCACTGGGAAGGTTGTGAAGGTTCGGAGTCCACCCATCCGGAGAGGAGAAGGACTACCACAAAGGGAAGGCTTGGTACCTTGCTAGGTTTCAAGTCGGAGCAATACTCTTGTGAGAGTGCTCCAATGAGGAGTAAGGGAGATCGCCGAATCTCCGATACCTCGGTAAAAAAATTGGTTGTGTCTCTTGTCTCTTTTACATTTACGCATTTACTTTATTGCACTTTCTAAACTTCTCTAGAATTGTGTAGGAGTTGTTTGTCCACACTAGAATCCATAGACACATAATTTTTGTTAGAACTGTTTAGTCTTTTAAATTGTTCTTAAAAAAAGTTTCCCAATTCACCCCCCTCTTGGGCATTCGATCCACTTCAACTGCCAAATGACCAATGTTGTCTAAATGTTTTAAAGCTCAGCCATGACATTGGGTTGCCATGGAGATTTGTAAACGTGTTTGAAAAGCAAAGAAAAGGAAAATGGATTTGGACTTAGGCGAATTGGTTTGTTGGTCGGTGCATGTTTATGCACGGTTCAACTCGTAAGGTTGAGGCCTAGAGCTCGTGGTGGTCACCCAGGTTAGTTAAGGACCGGTCTGAGAGCCGCATCTTGCTAGCCACACCGTGCAACCACATGTCTAGGGTGGGGTGGATCTGGCTAATTAATTTGCAGAGTTCCATCGCGGTTGATCGTGTTGGTATGTGGGAGGTCTTTTACGGCTGTCTTTCATGACTATGTTTTTCCACTTGGCGTAAGAGGGGGCCCTTGATCTCTGCGGAGTCGCTATCCGTAGGGTGCGGTGAAACCTTAGCGAGGGTGGGCTGCGGTGGAATGATGCATTGTAAAGGCCTTGTCATGAGCTCTAGACCACTTACCTTCGAAAGTGAGTGGTGGCATTGCCGGCCGCCAAACAAACTAGAGTAATCATGTCATGTGGGTAAAGTTGTACACCTCTGCAGAGTGAAAACTATTCGAATAGCCGTGTCCACGGTCATGGACAAGCTAGCAAAGCCACTCAAAGTTAGATCTCAGTTTTGTTTCAAAATGGTTTGTTAAATGATTTTGGATCTCTATCCAAATGGGTTTGGCAAGGAGCCATGTGACAGGAGGGTATCCTTCACCACTTGTGATGAATGTTATCCAACTGAAAACTAAGATTTTAGAAAATGAATTTTAATTATTGTTATCTGCCTTGGAACTTAGTACTTGTATTTGAAATAAACTTGGCTTTATGCAAATCAACCATATTATGCCTTCCTTTGAGATATCCATTTATGCATGTCATTCTGTTATTTGACGGGTGTAACTTGCGAGCACGGTTGTTGTGCTCACTCTTGCTTGATATCCTTATGGAGTAGGAAAGAAAGCTTTGAGGAGATCTTTGCTGTGGACCAAGAGGTCCTAGTCGACTAGGATGCGCCCTCCAGCCAATTGCTTGTGGTATATCGGGTGGCCTATTGTGGTATCTTCCGCTGTGTTTTGGTTGCCGGCTTATAAGCCTCCCTTGTAAACAACTTTGTTGATATCAATAAAGTTCTCGTTGATGTATGTTACCACTTTTGTATGTTGTGAGAGCTAGCTGTTGATCCTTGGGACTAGCTCGGTTCACACAGAGGACCATGGGGTGATCCCTGACCACCATGACCACCTTCTGTCAGTGGTGGGAGGTCTTTGGGGATCTCAGCCTCCACGACCTGCCCTAGGTCCGACGTGGAAGGACTTGGGTCACCTCAGGTCTCACGACCTCCTCAGGATTGGTCAACCTCTCCTGGGTTGAGTCGTGGCATTTGGGGTCCTCTCCATGCCTCACGCCCACCTTGGGACCCTCGGGTCTGGTCTCCAGACCTCCTGGATGGTCTTGGAGGTCCCCTCGAATGGTCCTACTGGACCTCCAGGGAGGTCCTGATGGACTTCTAGGAGATCCTAGAGGACCTCTCGGGTGGCCTCGGGTCGGGGCGTTACACTAACCGCCCAACTTTTACCACAAGGATTAACCATCCTAAAATCATTTAATCATTTTTAAAACCGAAAACAAATCTAACTTAAAGTGGCTTTGCTAGCATGACCATGACCATGGACGCGGCTATTTGAATAGTTTTCTACTCTGTAGAGTTTGTACAACTTTACCCACATGAGATGACTTGCTCTTAATGTTGGCCACTTCACGCTTCCAAAGGCGTGTGACTGAGCAATCATCATGAGGCCTTTACAATGCTCTGTCTTAATGTACTTATGCCCACTAAGGTTTCACTTCCATTGGACTAACCGTCCTCCGGAAGTCCCCTCTTGTGCCAGGTGGGACTACTATCTAACCGACACCCACTCAATCAACATGGCACAAATAACACTAAGACATTACAGATTATTTAGCCAAATCCTGCCCATACAGGACATGCGGTGGTATGCTAAGGCATAGCAAAGGAATGCTCAAAGGCTGGTCCTTAATTGACTAGGGTGACATCCAAAAGAAACCCTGGGCCTTAATCTTAACCAGATTAAGCCCGTGCATAAACCTGCACCCACCATTCATCCATTTCGCCCAAGTCCAAACCATTTTTTATTTTATTGTAAATAAAACCACCTTCATAAATTTTCTATGGTAAAACAATACCATAGATCCAAATTTAACAAGTTTGAATTGATTTGGCTAAATCCTCCCAAAATCACAATTATGATCTAAGCAAAGGCTAAGCATATGATTATTCTCAATATTATTTATCTAATTGTGACAAGGAAATGATATTCAATATTCAAATTGGCTATACAATAGGAATTGGCATAACGAAGCATTTAAACTGGAAGTAAAATAATTAAATAAAAGTATGCATGCAATAATAATTTAAAAACTGAATTAAATAACTTTAAAATAATGGGAGAATATGGTCAATGGTATAACTTGCCTTTGTTGAAGTCTTGACACTCAAAGTCCTTTGAAGGATCGAACTCTCCGGAATCGTTGAAGTCTAAACATGAAGATACGACAAATTCAATTGAAATTCAAATAAATTCAAAAATACAATTCAAATTAACTCCAAATGAACATATTTTAGTGTAGTTAGCTAGATAATGATTTTATACAAATTTAGAAATTTTAATCACTCAATTTGGAGTTTGGATGCAAAAGATATGACTTTTAGAAGTTTTAACCCTAATTTCAAATTAAATGAATTTCTGAATTATTTTTCTAAAGGAAAATCCATTTATTGCGCATAGTCGACGCCACTATAGGTTTTCAGGATTTACAGAAAATAAAATAGTTTTCTGACATGCGGGCCCCACGTGTCATAGACACGGTCCTCATGGACTAAGTCTACGGGGCTTTGGCTCGGGGAGTTCTTGCAGATGTGGCGCCACGTTGATCCGGACACGACGTGGCGTCATGGTGGCGCTGCGTGGGAATGCCACGCTGGCGAGGCGGTGTGGCAAGTCGGGATCGAGGGTCGCCAAGATTGGTCAAGGCAAGGGCGACGGCCGGCGAGGTGCGCAAAAGAGAGAGGGAGGGACGACGGTCTTGGTGTGCTCACCCACACAAGGAGAAGAGGACGGAGGCGGCCGGCGACGAGGAAGAAGCGGCGGCGCGATTCGGCTCGACGACGAAGAGGCGTTCTGGTGGGGCTCTGGCGAGGCGAAGGCGAGCACCGGCTTCGTGGTGATGTGGCGAATCCAACGGTGGTGGTGGCGAGGTCGCGGCGTCGATGGTGGCGGCGCTAGAGGCAGCGGCGTGCTTGCGGTCGGTGGCGACGAGAACTTGAATTCCGGCAAGCTCACGGGGAGAGGGGGGAAATGGGTGGCGGCTTGAGCTTGAGTGCAGAGAGGGCCGTCTGAGGCTTGTTTTATAGGGGCCGAGGGGCTCCGAGGCGGTGTGGCGACGTGGCACGGCTATTATGGGTTTAGGCGCACTGCACAGAGAAGGGAAAGGAGGGTGGGGGGTCGTGGGCGGCCGTGAGAAGGGTGGTTAGGCGCCGTTGGTGAAGCTCGCACGTGGTCATCAATGGCGACAGCGCTGGCTTGGACGCGTGGGGAATAACGCGGCAGGGACGAAGGGGCAGGGCCCACATGGCAGCGAAGGGAGAGGGGCTGGTAGGTGGGGCCGCGTAGGTGTGTGAGAGAGAGGGGGCGCGGGGCGGGCTGGTTGGGTCGGGAAGAAAGAGAAATGGGCTGCATAGTAAACTTTCGGCCCAAGAACAGGTTAGGGTTTTAAATGATTTATTAATTTAAAATAATCAGATTAATTCAAAAAGGCTTTAGAAAATAGCAAATAAAATCCAAAAATCCTAGAAAATTTCACAGAAATTCCTAGAGTTATTTTGGACTTAAATAAAATAATTCCAACTTTTTATTGGTAATAGTTTTTGCACATAAATTTGTTTTGGCTTTAAATTAATTAAGGAAAAAACTTTTAAAATTCAGAAAAACCACAAAATTAATTTAAGTTTTAATTTCAACTAAAATTTGAAAATTTGAGCTGTTACAAATCTACCCCCCTTAAAGGGAATCTCGACCCCGAGATTCAGACTTGGCCAGCAAAAAGGTGGGGGTATTCTGATTTCAGATCTTCTTCTCGCTCCTAGGTGGCTTTTTCTTCTGAGTGATTTCTCTATTGGACCTTGCATGAACGGATGACTTTGCTTCTGGTGATTCGTTCTGCCACATCGAGGATCTTGATTGGTTACTCCACATAGGTGAGGTCTTCCTGAAGATCGATACTTTCAATCGGTGTTTCTTCGGTCGGCACTCTGAGGCACTTCTTCAGTTGAGAGACATGGAAGACATCATGGACTATTGACATGGATGCTGGCAGTTCAAGTTGATACGCAACTTCACCTCTTCTGGCCAAAATCTTGTAAGGTCTCACAAATCTGGGTGCGAGTTTTCCTTTTGTTCGGAATCTTCTTACTCCTCTGAGTGGAGTAACTCTGAGATAGACAAAATCTCCTATTTCAAAGGTCAACTCTCTTCGACGGTTATCAGCATAACACTTTTGTTGGGATTGAGCCACTTTCAGGTGTTCCTTTATTGCTTTAACCTTGCTTTCAGCTTCTTTGATCAACTCCAGTCCAAAGAATTGATGCTCTCCTACTTGATCCCAAAGGAGTGGAGTCCTACACTTCCTGCCATACAAAGCTTCGAATGGAGACATCTGCTAACTGGCTTGGTAGCTATTGTTTTACGAGAATTCTGCATAAGGCAGATTCTTGTCCCAACTTTTTCCATAATCAATGGCATAGGCTCGAAGCATGTCTTCAAGAATTTGGTTGATGCGTTCTGTCTGGCCATCTGTCTGTGGATGATAGGCGGTGCTAAAGTTGAGACTGGTTCCCAAAGCTTCATGCAGGCTCTTCCAAAATTGGGAAGTGAACTGGGAACCTCTGTCGGACACAATCTTCTTGGGTACTCCGTGTACACAGACGATCTTAGCCATGTACAGTTCTGTCAACTTACTGTTTGGGTAGGTGGTCTTGATAGGGATAAAGTCAACAAACCAGCGGGTCTTTGATGCTTTGCCTTGACTCACTGACAAACATCACAACGGGCGACAAACTCAGCAATTTCGCACTTCATGCTGACCCACCAATATTTTTTCTTTAGATCCTGGTACATGTTGGTACTTCCGGGATGGATGGAATACGGCGATTCACGAGCTTCTTTCAGAATCAACTCCTTTATCTCCTGTTGATCAGGTACATAGATGCGGTTTCCAAACCACACTGTTCCTTGCTCATCTTCAGAAAATCCTAGGGCTTTGCCCCTTCTCATATTCTTCTTGATTTCTTTGATGTTTTCATCTTCTAACTGCTTTTCTCTGATCTGACTCTGAAGAGTTGGTTGAACTTCCAAAGCGTTCACACAACCTTGGTTGACAATCTCCAAGTTCAGGTGCTTCAGTTCTTCATATAGCTCTAGCTGATTTTTCTGAACCAAGATGGTGTTGCAATACGCTTTTCTGCTCAGGGCATCCGCAACCACATTTGCTTTGCCCGGATGATAGTGGATTCCAAGGTCGTAATCCTTTATCAGCTCTAACCAACTTCTCTGTCAGAGATTAGGTCTGACTGCGTGAAGATGTACTTCAAACTCTTATGATCCGTGAAAATCTCACAACACTTACCAATGAGAAAATGCCGCCAGATCTTCAAAACATGCACAATTGCTGCTAACTCAAGATCATGAATCGAATAATTCCCTTCGTGTGGCCTTAACTGTCAGGAAGCATAAGCCACGACTTTGCCTTCTTGCATCAACAAACATCCAAGTCCTTGACGAGACGCGTCACAGAAAATCTCAAAGTCCTTGTGGATATCGCAGACTAACACCGGTGCGTAAACTAGTCTCTTCTTCAACTCTTGGAAACTCTTCTCGCAGCATCTGTCCATTCAAATTTCTTTTCCTTCTTTCGGTTGAGTCATTGGTCTTGCGGTCTTGGAGAAACCTTCAATGAATCATGTAGTAACCAAACTCGACCGAGAAAACTTCTCACTTCGTGATGATCTGGGTTGCTTCCAATCCATTATCGCTTCAAACTTGGGTGGTCTATCGCAACTCCCATCGACACGATATGTCCAAGGAATGCCACTTGACTTAGCCAAAATTCTCTTGCTGAACTTGGCATACTGTTGATGCTCTCTCGAGCTTTCCCAAGATTATTCTCGAGGTGCTTTCATGCTCTTCTTCATCCTTGAATAGATGAGAATGTCATCGATGAAGACAACCACAAACTTATCCAAGAGTTCCATGAACACTTTGTTCATCATATTCATGAAGTAAGCAAGGGCATTCGTCAAACTGAAAGACATTACTGTAAACTCGTACATTCCATATCTGGTGGTGAAAGCTATCTTCGGGATATCTTCTGGTCTGATCTTTAGTTGGTGATAGCCAGATCTCAAATCAATCTTCGAGAAGACGCTCGCTCCTTTCAGCTGATCAAACAGATCATCAATTCTGGGTAACGGGTACTTATTCTTGATCGTCACCTCATTGAGCGATCTGTAATCCACACACATTCTCATACTATTGTCCTTCTTCTTGACAAAAAGTACTGGTGCTCCCCAAGGTGATGAACTAGGTTGGATATATCCTTTGCTCTACAATTCTTCGATCCACTTCTTCAGTTCTGCAAACTCATTGGCCGACATTTTGTAGGGTCGCTTCGAGATTGGAGCGGTCCCTGGGACTAAGTTAATTATGAACATTATGTCCCTGTCCGGTGGCATGCCGGGTAAATCATCGGGAAAGACATCTGGGTACTCTTGCAACACGGGTATATCTTCAAGCTTGACTTCCTTCAGGCTGGTCAGGATGGAACTTCCTCCGGTACAAGTCTTTGGCTTGAATTCAATTGAGATCCCTTGCTCATTGGTGAGAGTGATGGACCTATTAGCACAATCTATCTGTCCCTGATTCTTGGCTAGCCAGTCTATTCCAAGAATTACATCCAGACCTTGAGAATGCAAGACTATCAAGTCTGCCAGGAAAGATACTCCGGATATTTCAAGGGTAAGGTTCGGGCAGAAGGAACTGGTTCTCATTTCTGAGTCCGGGGAATGGATTAACATAGGATTATCTAGGGAAGAGATAGGTAACCCATTTTTACCCACAAACTTATTTGAAACAAAGGAATGTGAAGCTCCGGAATCAAACAAGACTAATGCTGGTATCGAATTAACAAGAAACGTACCAAGAACGACATCCGGTGCTGCCTGGGCTTCCTCTGTGGTGACGTGATTCACACATCCCTTTGTGAATTGGACCGCTGGCTTTGGGTTGCCGCCGGTGGCTGGAACTCAGATGTCGGCTTGGTCGGTGTCATGCGCTTGTCGCTTCTTCGCATCTATTGGCATAATGCCTCGCCTTGTTGCAAGTGGAAACAGGTCACTCCTGGCCGCCGATGAAGCCGGGTTCTTCGATGGAATTGGCCTCCAAATGAATTGTTGTGGAAGCTGGAAGGGTTGGGGCATTGTGCCGGTACAGGAGCTCTGGTTGTAGTAGTCTGGAATCTTCCACGCTTAAGGTGGCTGAGGTGGAGTGAAGCGAGGCTTGGGTAATCCTCTAGTGTTGAACTTCTGAGCGGCCATCCTTCGCTTGCGGTTCTCTATCTCTTGATGTTTGCCCTCCTGGCGAACTACTTTGTTCACTAACTGTTGGAAGTCAGTGAAGTCTTGAGAGATCAGACAGACTGAGAGCTCATCATTCAGCCCTTCCAGGAATCTTTCCTGCCTATCCTCATCTTTGGCTACGTCTTCTAGGGCGTAGTGAGCCAGCTGGTTGAACTTATGCAGATACTCGCTCACCGAGCGGTTGCCCTGGCGAAGTGAGCGGAACTCCTTCATCTTCAACGTCATCATCCCTACTGGGATGTGGGCATGGCGGAAAGCCCGCACAAACTCCTCCCAGGTGATAGCTTGTGCATTGGCATGGGAGATACAGAAGTTATCCCACCATTCCAAAGCGGGACCATTGAGCTGGTGAGAGGCAAACAAGACTATCTCACGATCAGTACACTGGGTTATGTGCAATTTCTTCCCAATGGAGCGGAGCTAGTCGTCAACGTCCATGGGTTCAGTACTGTTTGAGAATGTCGGGGGACGCATCCTCATGAACTCTGACATGGTCAATCTCTGCGGAGGTGGAGGTGGAGGTGGAGCATGTGTCGCTACTTGCACATTCTGAACACTGTTAAGTGACTGGGCCAGCAGGTCGATCAAGTGCGTTTGATTGGCCATCATTTGGCACCAATCCGGTCCTTCAGCTGGAGGTGGTGGTGGATTTGTGGGGTTCTCCTGATAATCCGCATTTTTGTTGCCTTGGCCTCGACACGCCATTGCTCGCAAGCGGTGGTCACCATCTACTAGATCTTCCAAAGATTTAGAAGAGATAGAAAGAAAGAAAGCTCTACAGGGGGTAAATTTAAATAGCCCAAGAACACACAAATGCAAGACAAGAACAACATTTTTGAAAGTAGTTCTTTTATTAATTTATTTTATTCAATGATTATGGCTACCACAAAGGGGATTAGTAGCTCATAATTCGCAACTAAAGAACGAACTAAGGGAAAACATCTATGGGGTACTAGAGGTGTAGTCCGGTTCACTGGAGCTAGCCTCGCTAGCCTTGTAGCTAGCCACCAAGAACTACGAAGCCAACCTCTCTTCCAGATCCCGCAGTCTATCCTGGGTGGCACGCAAGTCCTCCAAAGTGTTCCCGTAGGCATAGTCCAATGCCTTCGCCAGGTCCACTTGGTGTGTTAGCTCGGGGGAATCCTCATCTCTAGCTGAGTTGAAGGTGCTGTCGAGTCTGGTTGGGATATGCATCAGGTGATAATGGAACCTGGTGCCGTGGAAGTAATGGTCATAGGTGTAGCGGAGACGACGGACTGCCTCTCTCAGATCCGGATGCGTCGGCGAAGGTGTCGCTACCGATTGGAGCGTCAAAGATGTGGCATCTGGTGTCTGGCGCTAGGTTGGAGTATAGTATCACTTCTACTCTCCAAAGATTTTGTCCTCCCACCTTGGACTTGTAGCCTTGGAATGTTGGCCTCTTCTTGTAATCCAGGTGCTGCATCATCTCCCAAAGGATCTCGGCCCAATGTCCAACTGAAACTCCGTGGGAAGTAGCATCGGGTTTCTCAGACGCCATCTACAATTTTGAGAAAGAGATGAGTTAGTAACCATTTTAAAGAGAGGGGATGAGCGAGGACTCTGGACAGACTCAAAATAGTTTTAATTTTTGAAAATAAGTCCTTAAGGTAGTTCTAAGGCCACGACCTACAGTCGATATGGCTCTGATACCACTTTTGTCGAACCCGGGAACGAAGGATCCCGAATCCTCTTTGTTCATACACTAGTCTAGGATTTCTAGTGTACACAGTCAAAAATGATATCACAAACATATCACGCATTCAATTAATAACAACAACAATAATTCAGAGTTTAATACAAATGGGCCTGAGGCCAAATAAATAAATAACATAACATAACGGAAGCAAAAGCAGTAGTGGTAGGCCAAACGATTTGCCACAGGCAATCGTTTGGGGTGTAGCCTAAGCGTTAGTGTCCTCACTGTCTGGGTAGAAGTCTTCTCTTGAATAAAGATATTCAGCAAGAGTGAGCATGACTACTGGCTTTCAAGTTACACCCAATATTGAGTTATGATGCATGCATAAGGTAAGCAAATGATATTGGCAGGGTTGATTTGCAGAAAACAGCATTTTCAGTTTAAAAACACATATTAATTTCCAAGGCCATTTTTATACTATATCTAAAATCAAATTTTAAATGACAGTTTTATAGTGTAGATAACCTCCATATTTGAATGGCGAAGGATACCCTCCAATCACATGGCTAACCGCCCAATTTTTACCACAAGGATTAACCATCCGAAATCATTTAATCATTTTTAAAACCAAAAACAAATGTAACTTAAAGTGGCTTTGCTAGCATGTCCATGATCATGACGCGTTATTCAATAGTTTTCTACTGTGTAGAGTTTGTACTATAATACCCCAAACATTTATTGGAGAAAAATATCATTCTAAGAAAGCAAAATTTATTCAATTTCAAAATCAACCAAATTCTAGATTCGAAATTAAGTTCAAAATTCAGAGTTTGGGGGAAACTTAGAGCTTGGGCCTCCGGCTTTAGTGTTAATATTCCGAACCTTAAATTCCAATTAGAGAGAATATTATTCGGGAGAGGGAAATTTATTCAATATCGAATGCAACAAAGTTTAGAGATGGAAATAATTTCAAAATTCAGATTTTGAGAGAGTTTTGGGCCGCCAATCCATAGTCGTGGGGGAAAGAGCCGGCCTTAGAGGCCCATGGCCCATGGAAGGCTAGTAGCCCACTTGAAGGCAAGGAAAGGGGGATCAAGCCACAAACCCTAGTCTGCTACAGTATTTCCGTACTGCTACAGTGCCACCCTCCTGCTACAGTGCCCGTGCCACTACAGTAGACATGCCCTTGGCCGTCGCTGCTATCTCCGGTGTTTTCCCTGCAGATTGGCCGGCCATAAGGAAGAGGAAGGAAGGGGAAGAAGAAAGGAGAAGGGAGAGGAAGGAGAGCTTCTTCGTGGGTTTTTATTCAGCATCTTCCTGGGGTTCTACAAGGGTAACGAAGTGCTTTCCCCGCTGGTTGATGAGGATTAGTTGTGAATTCGATTATTTGGGTTGGATCGTTTTGCTGCCGGTAGATGTTCAATTCTGTACAGTACCTTGCGGGGTCGATTTTGGATTCTTAGAGGCCGAATTGGGGATGCCCATCTGCTAGAGATATCTAGATAATGTTTTTAGCTTTCCGTGGCCGCCAAGAACACCTAATTCCGACATACGGATCAAAAGTTATGATAATTTCAATCTTGCTGCCCAGAATTCTGACGAGATTGATCTGTTAATTTGTATTTTAATTTATGTTCATGTTAGATGCAAATTCAGGGTTTCCACCCAAATAGATTGTTTTAGAAAATTTCATAACCTTTCCATAATGTCAAAGAACGCCCCAATCGGAGTTGTAGATCAAAAGTTATGCTATGTTCTTAACTGCTGTTCGTTTCATTTGGGCAGAATCTGTCTTCTGGGTTCAACTGCCTATTAGCATTTTATTTTGGCCGAATTGGGTTATCTCACCAACTAGAATTTTGTAGATAGGATCGTTAAGTTTCTTTAGGAACTGGGCTTACCTCGTTTTGAGTCCCAGGTCAATAGTTATGATTATTTTCGTTCTGCTGTCCTGATTCGATTCCGTGGTTGTGTTGCCTGTTTTCAGATTAGGGATTATGGCTATTTCTTGGGTGTTCGGGAGGGTATTGTAGAACGTTAATGGTAGTGTCTTGTTCCATGTTGTTCTTATTTCGAGTACTTACTTGTGTAGGCGGAGAGGCTTCGGGTTTAGGGGCACCGTCTTTGCCTACTCACGCGTCGCAACGTGAAAGGCAAGTACTTTGATGTTCTTATGATTAGTGAATGCTGGATGCTTGATGTTGGTATTGTGCTTTTCTGTGATCCATGAGAATATTCAAAGTTTATGTTCCTTTCTTAAGTGTTAATTCCATGTGTAGACATGATGTCTTTCATAATTCATATTTCAATACATGCATCCATTTTCATGTTCCTTCCATGGGAGTGGATTTTAAGACCCATCAATTCCAGTATGGGCACGTAAGATCCACCATTCCAATGTGGGCAGATTTGGACACCCGTATGAAACGTTCTTCATACGGGACTTGGATCCCCGCATTTTGTTAAATGCGGGCTTAGGTGAACACCGACGGGTGTGTCACTAGCTATATCGGTATAAGCACGTGTGCAGTCCATTCCTTTCAATCATTCCATTCATTTCATTCATTCATATATTTATTCGATGCTATGTTCTTATTCTTAAAAGATGTTGCCTTGTTCATAATTGTTGTAAGTTCAATTATTCACTGTACTTGCTGAGTCTCGGACTCATTCTTGCTTTGTTTGTTTATTTTAGGTGATCATTGATGATGGCTCTATTGGGAGGGAATAGACATGCACTATTCGTTCACTTCACCATATTTCAATTCAATAATAGGACTTGGTTCTAGCCTTCATTCGTTAATTGATGAACTGTAATAATTAAATTTAGATGTGGTTGATAACCTCTCTATGTTATGATTGATTATGTATTGCTTGTGATCTTCGATCACCCTTCGTAATACTTGCTTGAATTTAGACTATTGTCATGCCATGGTTCTATTAGATAGTGATCTCTTTATGTCATTAGTTGATATTATTCAAATTCTTCCGCTTTATAGTTGTATGTTAGATGATTTAGGTAACATCTTGGCTTCCGAATAGCCAGGGTGCTACATGTACAGCTTTAACCACATGAGATGACTTGCTCGTAATGTCGACCACTTCACGCTTCCGAAGGCGTGTGACTGAGCAATCATCATGAGGCCTTTACAATGCTCTGTCTTAATGTACTTATGCCCGCTAAGGTTTCACTTCCATTAGACTAACCGTCCTCCGGAAGCCCCCTCTTGCACCAGGTGGGACTACTATCTAACCGACACCCACTCAATCAACATGGCACAAATAACACTAAGACATTACAGATTATTTAGCCAAATCCTTCCTATATAGGACATGTGATGTTACGCTAAGGCATATCAAAGGAACGCTCAAAGGCCGGTCCTTAATTGACTAGAGCGACTTCCAAAACAAAGCCTGTGCCTTAATCTTAACCAGATTAAGCCCATGCATAAACCTGCACCACCATTCATCCATTTCACCCAAGTCCAAACCATTTTTGATTTTATTTTAAATAAAACCACCTTCATAAATGTTCTATGGTAAAACAATACCATAGATCCAAATTTAACAAGTTTGAAATGATCTGGCTAAATCCTCCCAAAATCACAATTATGATCTAAGCAAAGGTTAAGCATATGATTATTCTCAACATTATTTATCTAATGGTCATAAGGAAATGATATTCAATATTCAAGTTGGCTATACAACAGAATTGGCATAACTAAGCATTTAAACTGGGAAGTAAAATAATTAAATAAAAGTATGCATGCAATAATAATTTAAAAACTGAAATAAATAACTTTAAAATACTGGAAGCAATATGGTCAATGGTATCACTTGCCTTTGTTGAAGTCTTGACACTCAAAGTCCTTTGAAGGATCGAACTCTTCGGAATCGTCAAGTCTAAACGCCAAGATACGACAAATTTAATTGAAATTCAAATGAATTCAAAAAGACAAACCAAATTAACTCCGAATCAAAATATTTTATTTTAGTTAGCTAGATAATGATTTTATACAAATTTAGAAATTTGAATCACTCAATTTGGAGTTTGATGCAAAAGATATGAATTTTAGAAGTTTTAACCCTAATTCTAAAATTAAATGAATTCCCTGAATTATTTTTTTAAAGGAAAATCCATTTATTGGGCATAGTTGATGTCAGCTACAGGTTTTTGGGATTTAAAGAAAATAAAATAATTTTCTCACATGCGGGCCCCACGTGTCATAGACACAGTCCTCATGGACTAAGTCCACGGGGCTTTGACTTGGGAGGGTTGCACAGATGTGGCACCACGTCGGATCCACATTGGATCTGACGCTAACGTGGTGTCGTGGTGGCGCTTGCATGGCAATGCCACGTTGGGAGGGCGGTGCAGCTGTCGGACCGAGGGTCGCGGCTTGTCTGTCACATGGCTGTGGTCGGGCGAGGCGCAAGAAAAGAGAGAGAGGAGGGACGGCGGTCTTGGTGCGCCGCCCACACGAGGAGAAGAGGACTGAGGTGGTCAAGACGAGGAAGAAGCGGCAACAGAGTATGCCGGCCGACTGCTTGTATTTGCCACATCGCCATTTTATTGGAAATAGTTTTTGCACATAAATTTGTTTTGGCTTTAAATTAATTAAGGAAAAAGCTTTTAAAATTCAGAAAAAGCACAAAATTAATTTAAGTTTTAATTTCAACTAAAATTTGAAAATTTGGGCTGTTACAATTCGGCCTCAAGAACCATAGAATAGCCGATATTGCAAGATTATGTTTTTGGAGTTGAAAACCTAAAACCCAAATTCCTCCACTACAAGCGCTGCGCTATCCCTGTGGACTGCACCACCCACTTCCTCATCACCGAAGCTACCTCGCGCGCCCCTCCCTTGCTCTAGGGCGTCTCTGGAGGTCAATCCCAACAATAGCCGTGTTTTGTTCCCGCTCCAGCTGCAATTCCAGCGATCACCGTCAACCTCTAGTGCCAAAAAGCCTACCAACAGGTGCGCAATATCGTTCCCTACTTGTTGCATGCACTCGCCATTGGTGCCGCGCTGCCGGGGTGTGACGTCACGCTTACGTCGTTGCCCACGTGCGCTCGAGTCGGTAGTCGGCCAAGACCGATGCCATCGTGTCATGATGCGATTGGTCTGTGTCAACACTGATGCGGCACAAGCTAACCCCACACCAGATCTATTTCATCCGAATTCCATGGACCTCCGTGAGCCAAGTCACTGACCCGTGGGCCCCACGTCTTAGTCAACTATTCCGTGAACCCATGAACCGTAGACCAGAGCCCATCTTCGTGGACTCGGTCTATAGACCGAGGGCCCCACATGTCAGCCTCTCAACCTTTTTCCCGGATTTATATTAATTCGGAAATTCTAGGGCTGACAGCATCCTGTTGTCATATTCTGATTTTTTTTCAATAGAAAAACAATTCGGATATTCCAGAAATTCCAATTTTGAGTATTTTCTTTAGATTAGATCTTCCAAAGGCCATATCTTCTTTATCCAAACTTCGTTTGAGCCCATTCAAATTTCTAAATTCATCTAAAGTCGATCTCTATTTATCTCAGATTTTTATTTAATTTTTGGAGTTTGTTTTATCTCTGTTATTTATTTACTTTGTTTATTTGCTTCGTTTGCGAGTAGACGTTGATTCTTCGGGAAATTTTGAAGAAGGAGTGCACCAAGATCAAGATCAGTACCAGGATCTATTCAAGGCAGGTTGTACCTTTGATCATGTTTGACCTAGTTTTCAAAAATTACTTTGATTTAAATTAATGCATTTACTCTAAGTATTTATTTAAATGCTTTTGGGTTTAGTTATTAATCCAATTTGTTTATATCCACCTTTTCTATTGTTGTGTCATGACCTTTTGTCACCCCAGATTGGTTGTTATTTAGTTGGTATTATCGAAGCACCAATGTAGGTTGGTTAGATACGAGTAGATTGCTTAGCCGTCAATGAGTCATCATTTCATGTGAGTTGCAAATATGAATCTGAATTGTGATTATTTAGTTAGAAATTAGAAGTCTTGCCTTGGTCAATTAAGGGCTTAACTTTGTGCGCCATTGAACTGAGCCACAACTGTACGACCACATGCCTGGTATGGGACGAGCCTAACTTTGTAAGTTATGGAGTCTTGACATTGACTACTTAGGCAGTAGGTTTGGCTCGGTGCTACAGTGGAGGTTTGTCTCTATCTTTGTGGCGACTCACATCGCGGGACGGTTTGCCGCTTCCCTGTCCAATGGTGTGCGATGGATTAATTTTCTCTGTGGGCATTAGTATTATCAGTAAAACACATCGGGAGTGTCAATGTTTGAGATGAAGTTTCTGAAATATTTTGTTATGATTACTGCTAGCTACACTGGTTATATCGTGTGGGTAAAGTGTACAACCTTTGCAGAGTGTTAAACAATCTATTCGAATAGCCGTGTCCGCGGTCATAGACATGCTCAGGGATTTCACAAGGGTTAGATTTTCATAAATCATTTGGGATGGGGGTTGTGTGATCTAAGTCATATGGCTGTGTGAATAATTTGATTAGACTTTGTGTTCTTTGTGAAACCAATTGATAAATTAATATTATCTATTTTTTAATATTGTTTCATTCTATTATTCATATTCAATTGCAAATGTTGCATTTCTGCAAAAGAACCATAGAAGCCATTTCTCTAGAATAAGCCATCATGGATACATTGCATTCTGTAGTATGATTTGCGAGTACGGTTGTGTACTCATGCTTGCTATAATCAATCAACAGAAGTGGAGGGGTCTTTGCCCGCTTTTGAGGAGGAGTTCTACGAAGGTGCTGATCGTTAGGTCTTGATCCCAGTCGGTTGCCTATGGTGAATCAATGGGTTTCTGCTGAAGTTTATTTTATTCCGCTGCTTATTTTTTTATTGCTAGCCCTGCGAGGCTTAATAAATGTGAACTCGACCCTAAGATCACAAATGATTATTTGTTATCAAGTTACTCATTTATTCTATTATTTTGTCTTGTGTGGATCAATATTCACCTATGTTGACACTTGTGTGCACTAAGCGTGATCTGGACTCTTGCATTATCATAGAGGTCCGAGTGCATTTTTGGGTCCCGACAACTCGATGGACGTCGCTCTGGAGGGTGCGCTAAAACCATGTACCGAGGCCTATGTGGACATGTTGTAACATCACCCATAGGGTGTGCTGCGGCGTACTTTCTTTGAAGGCATTCGTGCGGTACTACGGCTCCCAGTAGGTCGGCATCTACATTTTAAGAAAAAGAAAAGTTAGTGATCATGTAATAGGAGACTTGGATAAGAAATGATACTAGATAAGAAAACAATTGTAGCACATTTTCTTATTCATTCTCTACCAACACCTATGGCTCAATTTCAGGTTATACTACCCCTTGGTCTTCATATATAATTAGACCTTTATAATATCAATCAATTTCAGGTTATGGGATGGCCTTAGCTAATTAAGTCATCGAAAACTAGTCTTGCATGATTGGTAGGCAGTAATAGTGTGAGCATGTGTGATTGCCAACACAATAGCTTAATGCCTCACTGAGACAGGGGTGAATCCGGTTGAAGTGATGGTATTCATTCGTCGGGCTAGCATAAGAATAGGACTAGGTGATGTAAAGGCTTCAACACGTGCTCCAGACTACTTACCTAAGGTAGTGAGTGGTGGTATCGAAGGATGCCAAACAAACTAGAGAATTCGTGTGCTGTAGGTAAAGTTGTACCCCTCTATAGAGTGTAAATCTATTTAAATAGCCGTTCTCACGGTGATGAGCATGCTACGTGTAGTATTGCCGGGTATAGTCTTGGTTTTCATAAAAACCGTTTCGTTGGAAAATGTGGAAAATGATTTATTAGTTTATATTTGAGTTGACTGCCATGTCTATGGCTGAAAATGAGATATTGATCGCAGCCGAGGAGGGTTGTGAGTTGCTATTTATTTAATTACTTACTTATTGTTCTTTATCTATTTAACTGCTCTTAAAATTTCTGTAGCAAAATACTACATCTCGATATTGCAAATATAATTTGCTTGATGCAAAATAACTTGTAGCATAGAGCCGCATCTCTTGTTAGCCTTGCTTTTATATAAACTTTGTGATACACTACAAGTCTTGACAAGTATGCAATGTACTCAATCTTGCTTAAATTATTGTTTAGACTTAGAAGATAAGACGTGCTAGATGACGCTTTCTTCAAGACTTTCGGTACTTGAGGGTTCAGTGATGGGTCTTTCTAGGACTTGTCTCTAGTCAGTTGCCTGAGGGTTCGGATGGGCATGCTGCTGGAATTTTGGAGGTCCGCGCGTCCATGGCAAGGCCAACGCGGTGTGCTTGAATCGCATGTGACGTGTGCACCGGTGGTGACAACGTGATCGCCGTGGTGCATGGTTAACAATTTCAGCGAAATTTCATTCATTTCATTCCCCTTTGAAAGGAAATGGTTTCGTTCAAAAATTTTCATTTCATTTGAATTTTGAGGGTTAAAGAGAGTAAAAGTAGTTAATAAACCACAAACATGAAGATAGCCAGTGGTATGCCAGCGGGTTGCAGCGACGGTGGTTTGGGTTCAAATCCTAGGCTCGCGCTAGTCTTTTTATTTTATGGAAAATTTTAAAATTTTAAATTCAAATTTGATCAAACCGTTTTGCCAAAAATTACCGAAATTTCATCTGAAATTACCAAAATTTCGGTCATTTCGCCCATTTTGCTGCCAAACTAAAAAAATGCAAACCAAAATTATGAACCCTGCCATGGAGTAGCCGACGATGGCAATCTCCACTAGAGGTGGTGGTCGGCGGCGACAAGGTCAGGCGGTGCAAAGCTGTCGGAAAACGACTCAGCATGAGGTCAACAAATAGCGATAGCATGGAGGCCGTCGTCGCAAGAAGAATCGGAGGTCGGAGTCGTTCGGTGAGTCGTGCCACCGGCGACGAAGTTGTGGCGGTAAAGAGATAGCGGTGAAGAGTAGAGGTGGCTTGTCTCTCAAATACCTGCTACCAAGGAGAGTCGTTGACAACCGACATGGCAAGATGGCATTGGCGTCCATCTCCGTGTCTCCGGGAGAAGAACTATTAGGTGCATGGGCTGTGGTGACGCCCATGTTTGCGGCCGCTGATGGCGAGGGTGAATGTATTGTCCCTCAAGAGTGATCGTGTGGCGAGGGCGACTGTACTGTCCTTCAAAGAGTGCACCGCGTGGTAGAGAAGTGGCTACATGGATTTAGCGACACATAAAGAGAGTTTGTGTTGTTAATCTGTGCCGTGTAGGAAGGCGGAACTTCTTGGATATAAGCGTTGAAGGCCGTTAATGGCACGATGAGTCGTACAAGAAGTTGCTACGTGTGGCAAGAAGGAGAAAGCCATTGTGCGTGGCAAGAGGTTGCGGGCAATCCGCAAGGGTGAGTTGGCCTGTCAAGATTAGGGGGAAATTGTTAGATATAATCTTGATTTTTTTAGTGTTTTGCATAGTTAATAGAGTAATTAGCTAGTGCGTGTAGTGGAGCTAGTGCGTGTAGTGGAGGTAGAGACCTACTTGAATGTGTTAGTGGGGTGGTTACATGTCATATTGTAGCTATAAAAAACACTGTAACCAGTTTGTAAAGTGATAAACAATGGAATAATAGAAGAAAAAAAGATGCAAGTGGTTAGACGTCATAAAACCCATGTGTTCATCTTCTTGTATGCATGCGTTCCAGAGAGAAAACAATGTGCGAGTTTTATTCTGCAGCTAGGCCAACATCCTTTTCTCGCCACACCGACACCGGCCTCCTCCCGCCCTCCTCCCCATGCCAGTTCTCGCCTTCAACCACCAAAGCTACTGGACTAGGAAAATCAAGAGGGAGATATAGATTAGGGGCTCTCCAATTGTGGGGTTGGGGTTCATCCACAGATGGTGTAGAGGAGACGGCGTGGTAGCGGCGGCTGGTCCGTGGTCAGGAGGCAGCGTTGGTGTTGCGCTCGGCACGCTGATTCGTCTTCGTCGGTGACGTGTCTAAGGCAAAGAAGACGTCGGCACTGGGAACGGTGAAGCAAGCAATATCATCGTCTGTGTTTGCCGGTGATGACCTGCTCTCCTTCGGCTGGCCTTGTTGGCAGTGTGCCTCTTGTTCGGTGTTGATTGGTGGGTGGGTGGGAGGAGAAGCTCACTGGATTGAGGGGAGAGGGGAGAGAGAGCAGCGGTGAGCTGGTTGTTGTGATGTTGTATTTTCCAAACGAAAATTCCAATTCAAAGTGATACCCAAACAGAATATTTTGAATTTGAATTAGTCTGAATCGAAAACTAATTGTAGTGGAATAGGATTTGGAATTCAATTGAATGAATCAAATTCAATTCGATGGAGCCAAACGGGGTGTTATAGACTGCATGACGGCCTTGTCCCATTAATTAACTGGCTAGCTCACAATCAGGGTTTTTTTTCGGCCGAAAATCGAAAATATCATTTCTGCCGACACCCCCGGTACGATTACAAACCAGGCCCAAAATTCTCGACCCAATTTGAACAAAGCCCACCCCAGACCATTCAGTCGCATTCGGCCTCACTTGTCTCGCAGGTCGCAGCCCATTCGGCCTCTCTTGTCTTGCCTCGCCTCGCCCTTCTCATTTCTCACGACCGGCTGAAATCCCCAATTCCCCACCACCCCGTCGTCCCTCCCACGTCCACCACCTCCCCCTCCCCGACCTCGCCTCCCCCCTCGCCTCCCTCCCGCTGCCCTCCGCGCCACCGCCCTCCATTGCTCCCCTCTCTCATCACTGCAGCCACCTCTTAGGTTCCACCAAAGACTGGTCTCCGGGGCCTCCACGGCGTCATGACAGCATCGCTTAGGCCATCTTCAGCGAGGGCACCAGATGCTCCGATCAGATAGCATCACGGCCTCTTGGCGTCAAGGTGCCGCTAGACCTATCTTTGCCTCGTCGTGAACGCTGTGTATGAGCCGGCCGATCGCCGCCGCGTCTTCTTCATCTTTTCCCAAGGCTCTTGGGTAATGAGACAAGAAATCTACAACTACTTCACTAGGTATGTCGGCCATTTTATTCATAGCATATATATCCTCAAGCTCATACTATCATCGATTTTCAGTAGAAATTTGTTTGAATTTTAAATTTTGGTTTGAAATTTTTGGCCGAAATCTGCCGAAATTTTCTGAAAATCGGTTCTATCGGTGACCCCCGGTAAAATTTCAAAACCGATTTTCAAAACCCTGCTCACAATAGAAGAAGGTGCAGAATCAGTCTGAGAATCTTGTGTTAATCAGTCAAAATCCTCTTGTGTTCTTCTGCTCAAGAAGTAATCGTTGGTGTCTAAGCCACTACCTAGTAAGGAAAGGAGCGTATCATGGACACACAGCCGTGCATAAGCCCAAACCTATATTTCCTCCGTCCACAAATGTAGGTCGTTTTTTATTTTTCTCGATTTCAACACAACACTTTACTATAGTTTTCTTTATCATAATATATTAGCAAAAGTGATGAAAATTATATATCATAAAAGTATTTTGCAAGATAAATCCAATTACATTATAATGTTCCAAGTTTTAAAAGCTTGATCACGTGGATCCCACCGTGACTTACATTTGTGGAAATAGGAATACAATGATGAAACTAGCAACAAAAAACCCATTTTAACGTGTGGGCCAGTATATTTGTCATTCCATTCGCGCCCTGTTTTTTTTTTCGTTGTAAAATCCTTGCCAAATCACGGACGTCCATTTTAATGACAAAATTTGTTAGCTGATAATGTTGAGCTAAACTGGGAGGGAACATTTTGTTGATAGTCATTGTTTGAGCCCCTGGCCCACTCAAAATATGTTTTGGGCGTTTGGGCCGTTCTGCCACAAATCTTGGGCTGTTTGCATCTCACCAGATTTAGCTGCTATGTTTGTACGTGAAAAAACAAATGGCTGCGCAGACCTTATCAAAGACAGCACAAACCCATATTGTGCAGTCCAGTGAGATTTTCTCTTAAAAACTTGCACGATATTGTCCAAACAAAACCTTACTGTAGTATCATATTACACGTAACAGCTAGGTGTATAGTCCACCCTATCTATAGTACCCAGAACCATAGTGTAATAAAAACGAATGTTAAGTTGGATTAACTACAGAAGGATACCGCGTTGCAGCGGGATTTTATAGAAATCAATTTGTTGGTTGTAGTGTTTAAACAAATCACGGTGAAATATGATAGAGCCTAAAAGAATTAGAAGACCACGTAAATAAGGGAACATCTCTAATGTTCAATTTTCATCCAAGGATTGTGAATAATATATCACAAACGGTTTTGGTTTAGAGACCGTCTGTGTTACTGGCTGCGCTAAAACCCGTTTGTGAAGAGGTAATATCACAGACGGTTCATGTTGAAAACTGTCTGTGAAGTATCATAGACGGTTCTTGTTAATAACCATCTGTGATAATTCTACATATCACAGGCGGTTTTCAACAAAGAACCGTCTAAGAAACATCATAGACGGTTCTTAACAATAACCGTTTGTGATATTACCATATATCACAAACGGTTTTTTGTTATAACCGTCTGCGATAATATCGCTTCTGACCCAATCGTTTTCTTCTCGTCGCCATCCGCGGCTCCTCGATGCGTCTCTTTGTCGTGATCGATCCACTTTGGCTCCCGTCGTCTCTTCATCTCACGCTCGAATTTATACCTTGTTTTATAAAAAGGATCATCGCCATTGAAGATGATCATCCCCACATACTTATAAAAAAAGAAATAGTTGCCTCTTCCTTGTCGCGGCATTGATAGCCTACCGGCGCCTTGTATGAGCACCTCCTCGTCAGTATGTTGAACCATCTTTGCGGACGAACATTGTTTCAACAAGTGTCTTCACTCCTCGTCGTCGAGAATTTGCGGAGCGGTGATGACCACCTTCCGCCGTCTTGACGTGTCTTCCGGGTGATCTCCCACTTTCGACGAGTTTAACGCGTCATCGACGTGGTCCTCCAACGTCTCCAGGAGGCTTGCCGTCACTTGGGCTAACGAATCGAGCGGTGAGGTGACCGAGTCGATCAGCGAGACCCTCAACCAAGGGAAGAGAGCCTATGGGCTCAATTCAACTTGGTTCAACAGCCTGAGAGTCTTCGGGAGACACTCGAACGAGCGCGTCCGTGGGTGGATGCATTTAGAGCTTCGTTCATGATCGATCGCCGTCCGATCTTGGCCGACGCCGCCTATGAAATATTGAAGACGGAGATAGTAGCCTATCTCCGCCACTAGAAAAACTTTGTTTAACTATAGGTTTCTATTTTTTTTTAATATTTTTGTAGCGGTAGCGCTTATTTGTTTGGCCATATGAAAATTCCAAAATGAAAAAAAAGTTTGGAGGTGAAGTTAATTACTATATTAATTATATGTTGAATTATTACTATATATATATATATATATATATATATATATATATCGTAGAGCGGTTTTGTGGAAAAAATCTAGTTTGGAGGTGAAGTTACATTAATTAATATTAATTATATCGAGACGGTTTAGTGGAACAAATTAATTAATTATATATATATCCGATCTGATATATATATATATATATATATATATATATATATATATATATATATATATATATATATATTAAAGCAAATTTTTAGCGATATTTAAATGACAAAATTGACATATAAACATGTAATTTCTTCATGTCATGTAAGTGTATATACAAGATAAATATACTTGAGAAAAAACCATTTCACAGACGGTTCCAATATGGAACCGTCTGTGATAATTATCACTGATGGTTCCATGATAGAACCGTCTGTGATAAGTCTCTTTATTAGTAGGGGCCCGGCCGCTAGAGTTTGCGCTCGCCCTAACTCGTCACTCCCCAGCGCCGCTAGGGTTTGCGCTCGCCCTAACTCGTCACTCCCAGCACATTTACTCTCGTCCGTTCCGCTCCCCACCTTGACGTCGCCGCTCGACCCCGTCGCCGTCGCCGCAGGTTGTGACACCACTCTGCACTGCACAAGATCGTACGATAGTCGTAGTGTCTTATGCAGTGTCAGGGTTGTGCCACAACTACGGTGACGTCGCCACCCCACGTGTCGCCTGCGCCGCCATGGCTTGGTTCTCCGGCTCGGCCTCCTGCGCTCGGGCCCTGGCGCGGCTTTGCTTTCCCCATCCTCTATTCTCCTCTAGATCTGTTAGCTTAATGTCTTTTGTTGAGTTTGATTTTTATGCTTGAGCCTTATGTTGTGTCCTGATGTTTGTGTGATTTATGCAAGGTGAAGGAGATGGATGAGGGTTGTGCTGGTGGTGGGGTCGCCGCCGTGGTTCCGCTGTACTGAGGTATCACCCTACCTTACTCCCTCTGTCTCTACCCCCCTTGCTTTGTGATGAAAATGGCTAGTGCTCTGCGATGGATGTCGAGGGCTACTCTTTGGTGTGGTGGGTTTGGACACCCTTGGTCTTGTTGTCTTGCCGATGAACCGCTCAATAATGTTAATAGTCTTATGCTGAAATTGAATTGATAATTAGTTCATATTAGTAGTCCCTTGCTCGTGATGTAATGATGTCGATGAGTCTTATGCTGAAATTGAATTGATAATCGTTCATATTAATAGTCCCTTGCTCGTGATGTAATGATGTCAATAGTCTTATGCTGAAATTGAATTGATAATTAGTTCATATTAATAGTCCCTTGCTCTGTGATGTAATGATGTTAATAGTCCTATGTTGAAATTGAATTGATAATTAGTTCATATTAATAGTCCCTTGCTCTGTGATGTAATGATGTTAATAGTCCTATGTTGAAATTGAATTGATAATTAGTTCATATTAATAGTCCCTTGCTCGTGATGTAATGATGTTAATAGTCTTATGTTTGTCTCTCGCCATTCATTTCACCTTTATGCTGTAATCTGTGTTCATGCGGTCAAGTTCTCCTACCTCTTGCGCCCCTGCACGCCCTACCATTATTCATAATCTCTTCTCTATAAAGTCTCCAAGCGGTGGTCGCTTATGCCATTAAAACCGGCATCATATATATATATATATATATATATATATATATATATATATATATATATATATATATATATATATATATATATATATTTATTCGTAGTCTGACCACTTTAGGAAATTAGTCCCACGCTGCATGAGAAGGATGAGGCAGTATCCATGAGCAACCTCATTGAGCCCCCAAGTTTAAAAAGTATGGATGCAAGGAGGCGTGAGGACATCTAATTACCGGATGTTGTCGATAGGTAATTGGATATCGCTATGTTCAATGTCGGTGTGAGTGGTTCTTTCTGGATTCCACTACAAGAAGCATGCCAACATTGAATCCTCCATGTTTTAGGACATCTTCATAATCAACGAGCGTTCTCAAACCTCTTCAATTGCATTCAGAGAAGCTCCATAAAGTACTCGCTTTAACTACACCATGGTAAAATAACGTGATCAAGAACCGTAGCGACCAAGATATTATTTTTTTCAATTCTCCGTTTTGAGTCTTCGTAAAATAAAAATAATTTAAATTAATAAAATCAACTTCAATTATATTCAAAAATTTTTAATTCAAACTTTTCATGTCCAATTTTTTCTTGAATTTTCTGTTTTTTTATAAATGGTTTTTTCCACTTTTCTTTTCTTTCTCTCTCCTTGTCTGATTTGAATTAAAAGCTAATCTCATTGCTAACTACTAAGTTTGCTAAGTCAATAATTTTACATTCTTGACTACTAAGTCTTAAAATATTTCCTAACGCTTCGATTATTTAATTAATGTAGTGAGTTTTATTGGCGATTAATTTTCTTATATATACTATGATTAATTTTACATTTTATTTATCCCGCCCTAATTGTCTATAAATCGGCCTCTTGCTATTTGACTCGTCGATATTTAATTTTACTAGTGCCTAATTAGATTTGTTACTACTAAATTGTTAATAGTATTACTAATTTGCTACTTCCTAAACTTCCCCTTCTCACCTAATCTCATCCCTAATCCTTCCCTTTACTTAATCCCCTTACTCTAATCTTCTCCTCATCTAATCCCTTCCATTTATCTCTCTCTTATCTCCTCACCACCGAAATATCCTAGCTGCCATCCTTCCTTCCACATCGTTCTTTCCTTCCCATTCCTCCTCCAAGGCTTCTCTCCCCTGGAGTTATCTCCTCACTGGAAGGTACATTGCTAACTCTATTTAATTTACAACACTAATAATAATAAGTCTACTAAGTCAACTAATTACTAGCTAATCACATTGCTAACTACTAAGTCACACTAAGTCTTTTAATTTTATGTCCGAACACTAAGTCAAAATACACCAACTACACAACTATAACTACTTAGTTGCTACAATAAGAAACTACAAATCATCTAATTATATCCTAATGACATTGCTAAAACTATAGCCGGATGCGAATGGCAATTACATTTTCTAGGTGCTCATAACACGATGCACAACTTCTGTAACTGAGCGAACTTCAACTTCTCCGGTTGCCTTCCTTCTCTTCCGCGAGCTATCTTTCTCTCTGGCTCTCTTCCTCTCTGCCTTGCTTCTTGGCTTGCAAATGGAAATGGCGCCGTCAAGCCGCTTTAAATCGTTTCGCTCGGTTTATGCCGCACTCAAAGACGCAGGTAGCCAAAGCAAGCGACAGAGCGGCGCATGGCAGCCGGATGCCTTGTGGCGGGCGGGGCCAATGCAGCTTGAGTATGCGGGGCCAAGCGGCGTGTGGCGGGGGCCAAGGTGCTGCCGTTGGGGTCGGCAAAGACCTTGGTCTTCTTATCCGAGAAGCGCAAACAACTTAGTTGTCGCCGAGCCCCACGGCAACATCTCGGTCTGCGGATGCAGCGGCAAGACGTCGATTCTTTGCCGTTCGCACGATAGCATGTGCTCGGTGGGGGGGCTAAATTTAGAATTCTAACGCTAAGAGGGCTAGTTTAGAAATTAAATTTCGCTACAGGGTCAAAACAGTCCAAAATTCAAGAAACGGCGAAAGCACAACGTTTCTTTGTGAAAGACAATACGTAGCAGCACCTATCTCTTTCTTGCCTCCACGTGAAACTTCTGCTTGGTGAAGAAAACCAGTGAACGACAAGCAAAAAACGCTGAGACAATTGAACACAATGAATCGAAATTGATTTAGTCAGGAGCACCAAAAACGTTGCTCCTCTTTTTAGTCTTTTATGTATATTTATACCCACAGATTACAGGATCAGAATCAGAATAGGTTCGACAACTCATACATAAAATAGACTCCAACTCACACACGCCTTGTCTAATTCGGACTCCTACCAAAAATAGCAACTCTAAAATAATAGAATTTACCAAAACAAGATTAATTCTATCACTGGGGAGAGAGGCGTTGAGTCCAGGAAGGATTGAGCGAAGGGTTACTAGGAAGTTCGGAAATGTGAACAGGACCGAAGGCTTTTAACTAATGGCATTTGGGGGGTAATTTTCTTGATGTTCTAGTGGCAAATAGATATCTGCTTCCACAATAAGCCTATAAAGCTAGTGAGTATCTCCCCGAAGCAGAAGCTACTCTTGAGCTGGCGAATCACCATGAGAGAGGGAAGTATTGTGCCCCTACTCTGGCACTGAGAATGTATTTATCTCTCTCTCTCTCATGGGCAACTCAGAGGAGGCAAGGGCGAGGGCGGCGGCAAGCTGCGACGGTGGAGCTCCGGCGAAGACACGAGCATGTTGCATTCCCGGGCCCGAAGAATTCGTTTTTGTCGGCATGAGGTGTCGGGATTGATGAACACGGCCGAAATAGGGTGGCGACGAGTCCATCAGACTCAAAGGGGATGAAGTCGCCGACATTACATTCAATGAACTTCGCTTCAACGCAAGTTCAGGGAGCTAAGTGACACAACCTCGCAGGTCCACGGGGCTGAGAAAGTAAAATACAACTTCAGAGAGCTAAGTGACACAACCTCGCAAGTTTAAGGAGCCGAGAAGTATAATACAAGTTTAGGAAGCTAAGTGGTATAACCTCGCAAGTTCAGGGACCTATAGTGCAATTTTATTGTAGAAAAAATATGACATGTTTTTTTAATGGTCTTATTCACAAATAGTATTTCATATTCCAATGTAAAATATGTACATTGTTCCCTCTATACCCCTAATTAATACCTAGCTTTACTTTGTATTCCCAACATGTATGCATTTTCTATAAACTCATGGTCCTCTTATCTGGGTTTTTTATTAGAAGGAAAATACATACAATATATAGTTTAATATTATACATCTGCGGTACTAGAAGGCATCTATGTATTTGCAAGTAGTAGAATTGTACAAACTATGACAAGAAACATCAGGATAAATCTCATTAGCAATGTCCATTCTGATTGCTTGCCTTGCCATGTTGTTCGCTGCTTTATTCTCCTCTTTCGGCAGTCCACACACACACACACACACACACACACGCAGCAGCCATACAAGCACACACACACATAATCTGTAACATCCCAAATGTACAATTAGGGTTATTCAAGTATAATTATATGTGTAGAAATTAAAACTTTTTCTCACATCTTGAAAAACCCTAAAATCTCATGTGATTTGTGTCCAAGAGTTGTGTAATCTAAAAACACAAAGCTCTTGTTGACCAAAAGTCAAATTCATTTTCCACTTATCTAAAATCTTGTGCCAAACAATGGAAACATTTTCCCTTGGTCCAAAAACTGATTTGGGACCCTCTGAAAAAATATCACAAGTTGTAAAACTAGTTTGATAAACTTTGGAGGTAAAACAATCCTTTAAACAACGTTAATAAATTTCCTGAGAAAAATGCATTGCATAATAACCTCTGGAAAATTTATGTAAGGTTAATCTCCTTGTCAGCAAGCTTCTGTAAAAATTTCATCAAATTTGGAGTTCATTTGCTAGCCCAAACAATTCTGCAAAGTCTCAGCAGTTTAAAAGTTCAAATTCAAAAACCCAAGATTGTTCCTTGGGCTAGCCACGTTCTCAAAACTGGTCCAAATTTCAACCCCTTGGACCTCCTCAACCAACGCACCTCAGAGACCTCCTCTCCACCATGATGAGGTGCGTGGCTGCGTTGGATTTACATCCAACCGCCACGACCTCCTCCTCACCGGCAAAGTGTCATGACCTCCTCGCGCCCAAACCACCTGGACCTCCCTTCGAGGTCCTCTTGACCTCGTGGACCTCCTCGGGTCAACATGGGCACCAGACCTCCTCCATGGTCAAAACCGCATGCAGACCTCCTCACCTCATCAGGTCATAGCCACTGGATCAAAGATCCAAGGCCACGACCTCCCCTGTGTGTTAAACTTCAACGACCTCCTCCTCTTAACTTTCTGACCTCCCCTCACTGTCAAACTAAGCCAACCTCCCACCTACATGAGGTCACAGCCATTGGATCAAAAATCCATGGTCGCGACCTCCTCCTCTCAACCTAACTATAAGACCTCCCTTTGCACTCACTTGAGGTCGTAGCCGTTGGATTTACATCCAAAGGCCACGACCTCCTCTGAAAAACCTCACAGCAAGGTCCTCCCGTCTTGTTGAGGTCATAGCCTTTGGATTAAAAATCAAAGGCCATGACCTCCCTTGCCTTTCTCTGCCTTTGGATCTCTGCTCAACGCACGAGATCAATGAGCCGTTCGGACCACCTCTTGAGCCCTTAGATCCAAATCGGAGGGCTAAGACCTCCTTTGCGCTACGCGCAAGTCCTCTGACCTCCCCTATTCACTTTGTGCGTATTAGACCTCCCCATCAGGTCATAGCCCTTGGATTTACATCCAAAGGCCATGACCTCCCCCTCATGTCTTTTCGATCGCGTGCGGGTAAGTCCTCATTGGAGGTCCGCACCGTTGGATGGAGATCCAATGCTTTGGACCTCCTGTCCATTTCCTCACGTGCGTTTTCACGATAAGTGAAATCGTGAGGCCATGACCTCCCCACGTTTGATCGTGTGGCTGGGACCTCCTCCCAGCCACTTAAAACGTAACGGTTCAAAAAGGGGATCCGATGGCCAGGACCTCCCCGAGGTCTTATCCAATGGCCACTAAGACCTCCCCTGTTCTTCTCCTTCCTCTGGCGCGCGGGCAAGCTCATGCAAAGGTAATTAATGCATGTCCGGCAGGAGGTACTGCTCACTTGACTTTTCTTGACCAAGATTTAATGCAGTCGACTTTCCGCCTCAATGGTCACCGAGCTCGCACCTTGTCGCCCCCATGTCTTGTCCACTCCATAGACCATGCCATGGGCCAAGCTCACCATGAGCTTAGCGGTGGTCTAAGACCTCAATTGCCCTAGGATAAAACCACCCCCACGGTTTTCTTGGCTTCCTTTGCACACCATTGTCACTTTGCTCACACCTCTGTGCTTGTGAGCTCTAGACCGCAAAGCTTCCTTGGCCGCCATTGTTGGAGCTTGAAGCTCCTCGGTGGACAAAGGGTCGCTGGGGTTTCCCACCTTTTCTCCTTGCTTCCGTTTGTGCTTTCCTCTGGGACCAAGACCTCACTCGTTTTGGTTTGAACTTTTACAGAGGTGGACAAAGTTGGAGCTGGAGCTTTGGCCGTGGAGCTCCCCTCTTCCCCAACTCCGGTCAGCACCTCCACGACCTCCCCAGCACCTTAGGACCACCAGGTATGCCCCTGTTAGTCCTTTAGATGCTGGCACCCGCATGAATGATCTCGCGGAGCTTTTCTTGGCACAAGCTTGATTGTCGCGCGGAGCTCATTTTTGCATTTTTGTATTGTGGCCGTGCGGGACATATTTGTCCTCTCCGGCTCGCCGGCATTCAAAGCCGCCGTCGCCGTCGAAAGGAGGTCCACTGGGTGCGCAACGTTATTGTGCACTCAGTGGTATCATTGGACCTCACCGGCGAGCTCTACATCGCCGGCGAGGATCCTTTCTTCACGCTCGGGATTTTGTCGGACGTCCCGAGCGTGTCATTGTCGTTTTTGGACAAAGATTCGCCGAGTTATTGCGCTCATCATTTGCTCAAATCATTGCAATCAATCGCGTGTCTTAACTGCCTTAAATCCCCTTTTTAATGCGTGCATTTAAGATCTCCCGCGCGCGCGGACCTCCTCGTGGTCCCGCGCGCATTAATGTCTTGTCCGAGCGCGTGCGCGCTGGGTCTGGGACGTCCAGACCTCCTCCGAGGAGATCTGGAGCGTCCAAGACCTTCCTTGGCGCAATCTTAGCCGTCCAGACCTCCCTGGAGGTCTGTGACGTTGAGGACCTCCTCTGGGACCTCCTCGAGGTCATCTCACCATGAGGACCTCCCCTTTAGATCTGGTCCGTTCCGGACCTCCCCATCATCGTTGTGGTTCGTTGGATCCTCAATCTACGGCCACGACCTCCCTCACCTCGCGATGTGCGTGGTTAGGAGGTCCAGACCTCTGGACCTCACATGTGCGTGTGTGATGTTCTCCGGAGGTCTGAGCGTTAGATCTGTGATCTCGTGGCTCACGACCTCCCATGTCTTTGTGAGTTTTAGAAATGCCATAAATTCTTAAGTATGAAGCTGAAATAAGGTATAAACTTTAAAATTTCATATCTTTTTCATTTAAAATCCAAATGAGGTCATTCAAATTTTGTTAGCTCTGTCTTGGACTTGACTTTAATCCAAAAATGGTTGTAAGTTGAGTTCATCTCCAGAGCACAGTTAGCCACTAGGTTTTAAAACTAACTTTAAAATGTACACTTAAATCAATGCTTAACTTGTAAAATTCATAACTACTGCTCTGTAGATTATTTTTGAGTGAGACCAACTTTGTTGGTTTCCTCTGTTAATGAACTCACTAATAAAATTAGTTTTGAGCTTGTTGCTGTTAGAAAAATGAGGACTTGTGCATTATAATTTTGTTCAAGTTCTTGTTTTTGAAAAATTATAGAAATTGCATAATAGCTCCAAATGAGATGAACTCAATTGTGTTATTCATCTCATGAGGTGCTGGTTTTACAGTAAAAATCTCAGCCCCACCACTTTTCTAGAAAATGTTGTCTCATAATTAAATTAATGAATAGTGCAGTTTGGTATTTTTAGGGGCTGAGCAGAATTGTTTTGCTCATAACTTTTGCATTGAGAATCCAAATCAATTGGTTCTTGTTGCTAAATTCCCTAAAAATCCTCCTCTTGCTGCAGTAGAAATTTCAGGGGTTTTGGAGTTCTTTTGCTGTGTTGTCTTTGTTGCTTTTCGTCGTTCTTATCGGTTCTTTATCGCTTTTCCGTTAGGTTTCGACATTTGTGGTGATCCCGAGAGTGACCCTCCGCAACAAAGTGACCAGCAACAAGGCAAGCAGTTTGACCATTTCCCATCATGTCCCATTACTTTAAAGTTTAATACTTTACTTTACTTCTATGTATGCATGCTACTTTGTGTTAAATGTCGCTAGCTTTCCTATAGTTGCATAATCTGTAGGAATTGTTATCCTCTACTACCAATGAGCCTAGGTTATTCGCTGTGGTTTGAGCTCGTTGGATGAGCTCTTATCACTTAGTAGTTTACGTTAAAACTGCTTAGACATGCTTAGCTATCGGTAGTAATGGGCGATCATCGACTTAGTCGATGGTCTTGATCACACAAGTATAATTATTCCTCCTATATGTCCAGCACTTGTGCTTTGATTAATTTGTAAAATCAAAAACTGAAAATAAAATGTTGATTTAGACTTGGGCATATTGGATGGATGGTGCGGTTTTTGGAATGTGGTGGTATGCCCGGGTCCCTAAGGACCGAGTACTTGGGTCACTAAGCCAAGCGCTTTTGCGTGCTAACCACACGAGGGGATATGGGACCTCTCTTGACTCGATACTTTGGGAGGTGTTAATTATGAGCTGGTTGGTGGGTATGTTTTAATAAAATCTGTGTGTGTGGTGTGGGAGGGAGCATTGGCGGACCGGTTAGGGTGTCTAATGTGTCTTGTCCCCGTGGGTTCTTGGCTCGTAATTAGCATCGTCCATTGGAAATGTCTTGTAGGACTTAGCTGTCTTAAGCACACCAAAGGTAGTGTGCCTAAAGGAAAGGCGATGCTGGCGTGTGGGTACATTGGTACACCCGCAGGATAAAACTATTGAATAGCCTCGCCCTAGGTTATGGACATGCTTGGTAAGGTCGTTCAAGACTAGTCTCAACCTTTTAATTAAAATTTGATGGGTTGGTATGAGCACGGGAGTTCATGCTATTGTTGTGGTGACTAAGGGTTAGTCACTTCGAGGATTATTCTTGTTGTTGTTACTATGTTATTATCGCGTTGTATTTCATCAATTAAAAATGCTTTGTCAAATTGCCTTCAATCTATTATGTTATTGCAAATGAAACTTGCTTTGTGCTAAAATGAGTCCAAAGCCTCATCCACTTAAATAAAGCTTGCATGTAGCTAAATTATAGTCTGTTATCTTACCGTAAGTCTTATGGAGTACTTTATGTACTCATCTGCCGAGGTTGTGGCATTTTTGTTGCTTTTGTTGCAGAGGAGGGAGGTGAGCTCCAAGAGCCTTACTTGCGCCACGTGTTCTTGATTTCTTGACGACTAGCTTGGCGGTCGGTCAGATGCCTAGGGGTTAAGGCACACCGATTGGCTTTGTGTTATAGCCATCTTTATGGCACTTTTGCTTCATTGTTATTCTTTTTATTTGTTGCTATTTGGCCTAAGGGCCTCTCTTTTGTAATAGCTATTCCTTATTAATATTAACTTCGGTTTTGTTGCTTATGTACTATGTGTTGTATGGAATTGATATACTCTTTTGTTGTGAGGTATGTATCTTGCATTGCAGGAGTATACATTTCTCGAGACCGGTTTATTTGGTTGATAATACTAGGGTCAATTGGATGACTAAGTATTATGAGCTTAATAAACGTCGGGTCTCACACACACACACACACACACACACACACACACACACACACACATATATATATATATATATATATATATATATATATATATATATATATATATATATGTTTTTGTTCTTTGAAGGTGTCTTGAGAGAAGTTGAATATGTTCAGCGGTATGGGCTTGATGCTTCAATGAACATGTTTACTTTGCGAGATCAGCAGATTTGATATCTTGCACAAGGCACAAGCACTACTACAAAATAGGCTATAGTAGGCGCCCCATCACGAGCGGTTCCTTTGGAACCGCGTGTTGGGTCGATCCCGACACATGGTGGCGGCGGGCGACTATCACAAGCGGTATTTTTGGAACCGTCGTGATAGTCATCTATCACAGACGGTTGATGAATAGAACCGTCATGAATTATCCTGAGCGGTTCTATTAACAAGTATGCGCGATAACCCCTAATCACAGAGCGGTTGATGAATAGAACCGTGCATGAATTATCCTGAGCGGTTCTATTAACAAGCATGCGCGATAACCCCCTAATCTGCGAGCGGTTTTAGGTTACAACCGTTTGTGTACTATCCTGAGCGGTTCTTATGTAGAAGCGTGCAGCGATAGTTAGTTATCCTGACGGTTCTTAATAAGAACCATCGCGGATATCTAACTCAACCACGACACATCGCTCTGCTTGCCTTTGCCATTGTGTCCCGCTGCGGCGCCTGACTGCATTGCCTCTCTCGCCATTGCTTTTGCCCTGCCGCCATCGCTTTGGATCGGCAATCGGCCCCCTACTACTGGCTCCACTTAGATCTGCTCCAACATACTGCTGCTCCTCCCGGTGCCTGCTGCGATCCGATGGGATGAGGAGCTCCTACTATGGGCAAATAGATATAGTAACTTCACCTCCAAACTTTTTTTCATTTTGGAATTTTCATATATATAGCCAAACAACGTGGCGATTGCTTACAAAAGATTAAAAACTAGAAACCTATCTAGTGGCGGAGGTAGGTGCTATCTCTGTCTTCAATACTTACGTGGCGGCGGCGTCGAGGCGGACGGTTCATGATCGAGCAAAGCTGAAATCGTCCACCCGTTGGCCGCGCTCGTTCGAGTGTCTCCAAGACCCTCGGATTGTTGAACCAAGAAGAATTGAGCCCATAGGCTCTCTTCTCTTGCTTGAGGGTCTCGGCTGGTCGACTCGATCGCTTTCTTTGCCTCGATTAAGCGATCCAAGTAACGACAAGCCTCACGGAGGCGTGCAGCGTCGTTTTGGAGGACCACGTCGGCAACGCGATAAACTTCGCCGAAAGTGGGAGATCACCGGAAGACACGGCGGAGGAGGATGTCAAGGCGGCGGAAGGTGGCCGTCACCCGCTCCGGCAAATTCTCGAGACGGAGGAGGAGGAAGACATTGTTGAAATAGTATTCTTCCTCCGCGATTCAACGTCTGTGAGAGAGGTGCGTTATGCAAATGCGTGTCTGAAGAGGAGGCAGCCATTTACATTTTTGTGGAGAAAGGGGATCAAGGAGGTTGTGTGAAATACATTGTAGAAGGGACACATCTATATATAGAACAAGTTCTAAAGCCGGAATGGGAGGCGAAGAGATATTTGGGGAGCTGTGGCGGCGTTGGAAAATGAAGAGATGAAGCCGCGCCGTGCGATCGTAGAGACGTAAGAGACACATGCGGAAAATGAAGACGAAGAGACACGCGGGAAAATGAAGAGTTATCACAGACGGTTCCGTAGTATAACCATCGTGAAAAGGAATCGCTGAGCGGTTCTATTATAGAAATGCGCGATCGTTATATATCACGAGCGGTTCTACTATAGAACCGTCAGTGATATATATCACTGAGCGGTTCTCATCGAAATAAATGCATGATATACTTTTATAAGGTGGGAAGCGCTAGGGTTTTGCTCTCACTTGTCACTTCCTCTCCGCGCCCTTAGGCTCTCGGCGCTCGTTCGCCTCCTCTAGGGTTTAGGGCTCACCGTAGTTCACCGCCGACCACGACCTCGGCGCGCGCCCCGACCTCGGCGCCTTCAACCTCGGTGCCGCCCCGACCTCGGCGCCTTCGACCTCGGTGCCGCCCCGACCTCGGCGCTCCCAACCTCGGCGCCCCGTTCACCTCCCGGCCAGTAAGCCCGGCGTCGCCGCCTCCGACCTCGGACGCCCTTGTCTTCCTCCCGTGTCGGCCTCCTCCCTCTGCACGGCCTTCTCCCGCGCCGTCCTCCTCCCTCTGCACCGACCTTCTCCCCTTGCCGTCCTCCTCCCGTGTCGGCCTCCTCCTTGCACCGTGAGTTCTTGTGCGGCCTCCACTCTGTGAGTATTGCTCCTCTGTGGCGATTCGGCTTTGTTGATCGGTGGGCTTTGTTGACATGCTCTGTGATGAACTACATCTTATCTTGAGATTGAATGTGATAGTTAGTTCATACTTGAGCTCTATTGTATTACTTACTCTTGTCAATATGATCTAATGTTAATTGGTTACTTTCGGTTGAGCTCATCGTTACATTGCAAATTGATCGATGGGCTTTGTTGACATGCTCTGTGATGAACTCTGTCTTATCTTTGAGATTGAATGTGATAGTTAGTTCATACTTGAGCTCTATTGTATTACTTACTCTTGTCAATATGATCTACTATTAATTAGTTACTTTCGGTTGAGCTCATCGTTACATTTGCAAATTGATCGGTGGGTTACTGTTGACATGCTCGTGATGAACTACATCTTATCTTGAGATTGAATGTGATAGTTAGTTCATACTTGAGCTCTATTGTATTACTTACTCTTGTCAATATGATGTCTTTGTTAATTGGTTACTTTCTGTTGAAAGCTAGTTATTTCGATTCTTCATGTTCAGTTCTATTGAGAGTATTGAGTTTTAGTTGGTAATCTAATGACTAGTTTGTGATTCTTCTAGTAGTCTGTATGAGCTCATTCAACTTTTCATTTGCCATCTTTTTTGTGCATGCTTGAATCTGTTTTTGTGCATGCTTGAATATGTTTTTCACATAATTGAGATCATTTGTGATTAAGCAAAGTATTGTTTAGAGCTCATAGTTTGAATTTATATTATCATATTCATTTAATGAAGAGTATAGACAATAGGATTGAGATGGCAAAGACTTGTTCTTTAGCTACTCTCCTTACGAGAGCACATAATATCATCAATCAATATGTTGGAAGAGTGTGCATGCCTTTGTTAATCTCTAGACCTTTTATTGGTGAGAGTTTAATCCAGACGGTTCTTATTAAGAACAAATCTGTGATTCCTTTGCATTTCCTTAGAGAATTTGGTGGATTAAGGAGTGTTAAATTCTTTAGGAATTATGCTTTAATGCTAATTAATTTTGTTGGGATTAATTTTGAAATTTTGCTTGATTCTATTTTGTTTCTATGTCTTTATTAAAGGCTAGTCTTACGTACATGAAGCATTAAATCTTTGTTAGCATTTTCTTCATCGATCTGACACACTTGAGTGTACCTTTGCTTCGTGCCAATCCTCCACGGCATGAAGCAAATGGTACACTCGGTGTCGAGCTTCGATGAAGTAGGCTCGAGCAAAGATAGGCTCGAACAAAAGATTTATATCACTAGTTTCTATCTATACAAAGATCACAAGAGAATTTGGTGGATTAAGGAGTGTTAGAATAGGAGGCGGGAGGCGGTGAGCCTAGAGCATTAAACCTTTGCTTAGCATTTTCTTCGTCGATCTGACACACTTGAGTGTACCTTTGCTTCATGCCAATCCTCCACGGCATGAAACAAATGGTACACTCCAATGTGTCTGGCTCGATGAAGTAAACTTGAGCAAAGATAGGCTCGAGCAAAAGATTTGTATCACTAGTTTCTATCTATACAAAGATCACAAGAGAAGTTGGTGTATTAAGGAGTGTTAGAATAGGAGGCGGGGAGGCGGTGAGCCCTAGAGCATTAAACCTTTGCTTAGCATTTTCTTCGTCGATCTTGACACACTTGAGTGTACCTTTGCTTCATGCCATGGCAAATGAAAAGTTGAATGAGCTCATCTGGACTACTAACATTCCGGCATAAATATGAAACAATTAATCTCGGGAAGAAATCTGAGAGGTTGACTATAGAGATGAAGATGGCAAATGAAAAGTTGACACCTTGGAGTGTACCATTTGCGTTGTCTTGAGTGGAGGATTAGCACGAAGCAAAGGTATACTCAAGTAATGTCGAGATCGGCTGAAAGAAAATGCTAAGCAAGGTTTAATGCTCTAGGGCTCACGCCTCCTGCTCCTATTCTAACACTCCTTAATCCAGAGACTTCTCTTGTGATCTTTGTATAGATAGAAACTAGTGATACAAATCTTTTGCTAGAGCCTATCTTTGCTAGAGCCTACTTCGCCGATCTTGACACAGCAGAGTGTACCTTTGCTTCATGCCAATCCTCCACGGCATGAAACAAATGGTACACTCCGATGTGTCAACTCGATCATTTGCCATCTTCATCTCAATAGTCAACCTCAGGCTGATTTTTTCCCGAGATTAATTGTTTCATATTTAAAATGAATGTTAGTAGTGTTAGAGATGAGCTCATTCAACTTTTCATTTGCCATCTTGATCTCTATAGTCAACCTCTGTACTTCTTCACGAGAGCAAGTAAGTGAGATGGCAGAGGCACTGAGTCTTCGCACGGTCACATCAGCGCCTTGAGATGGAAGAGGCGCCGACGAGGCCGCCAACACCGAGCCTTGAGATGGAAGAGGCGCCAGCGAGGCCGCCGACAACCGCCGCCGAGATGGAACAGCGCCAAGCGAGGCGCCGTCACCGTTGACAAGTAATGACACGAAGCGAGATGGCGGAGGACAATCGAAAATGCCTCACGGGCGGTGGTTATCACGAGGTCGGTGACTTTGGGGTCCTCTCGAGTCCCAAGAGATCGTGGCGAGATTAGGACCATTTGGGATACTTGCAAGAGCAGGTCCTCATCACCACACCAGCGTGGAAGGACTGTGAAAGAAGCGAAAGCGTGGCGTGGACCAGAACTTTCGGAGAAGTTCACTATTCGAGGAAGCACATGTGGCAGCGCGCGGACGGACGGCGATGCTCACGATGGGTAAATCGTGGAGGACCTTCAAGAGCATTCTTGTCACGGCATGCGTGAACAGGTCGGGGCGCCCGCCGCGTGGTCTGATTCTTGGCAGGGAAGCATGGGACACCTTTGTGGTTATGAAAGCGGCGGCCGAATTTAAGGAGCAAAGTCGGCACACAAATCTCTCGGACATGAAACACTCACCCGCATGCGGACTCGGCACCGCTAGGTACATGGGTAAATCTGAGGAATGGGGGCGGAGAAGGAGAACCCGTTTCACGATGTCACAGACCCGCGTTCCCTAAAATTTGGTTAAGCGAGGGCAAAAGTCTCGTCTTGAGCAGCATCTCCTTCACAAACCCGGAGACCGGAAGTGTCCCAGCGTGTGGTAAATATGTCGAACTACTAAGTTGTTAATAAGTCCATAACTACATAGTGCCTATAATAACGTAATGACCTCTTGCGGCGTGACTTGATCGCCCAAGCTTCCCAAGGCTCCTTCCATGCGAGCGAGGGAGAAGGATATACTATCTCTGACCTTGGGAAACAAGGAGCACCGGGTCGCCGCGAGGCCTTGGGGTTAGCGTGCCTTGGAGTCATGGATTCGCGGATGACTCTTGCGTATAGGACTAGGAAGAGATCCAAGGCGAGCAAGGCAACGGTTGGTATAGATGATTACTAACCAATTTCAAATGCAGATGGCGGCATTGCGAGTCAAATGGATATACTCATGAGCGGTGATGCATAAGCGCCCGCTAATTGGAGGCGGTCCTCCTCGGCGTCGAAGTAGCGTCGCGTCGCGCATAATTGTGAACATGGCGGCGTCCGATTACCGATGAAGCGACATCAAGGTAGCGTACATCTATGGAATGCACCAAAGATAGACCTATAGGGCGCCTTAGATAATTGCGTGTCGTTTTGTAGGAGCCGGCATACTGTAAGCTCCAAGTGAGGATGGATGGGTCCCTTTGTATTGAAATTGCGCGGTGATGGTGTATCCATACGAGGAAAGGCGGTGCGACGACGGTGCCGGTGGCGCCGCAGTTATACGGTCAGTGGATATGGTACATGTCAATTTTCGAGCCGTCCCGAAGATTTGCCGACGAAGAGATCACAACACTAGGGGATGCCGTCCTCTCTTTTATCCGATGGCCCAAGAAGGACGCCATACGGACCCGATAGTGCGCGATCACGGACACGACCATTCCTCTCCAGCAGGACCCTCGATGACTCCACCTCATGTTTACGCCTCGAAGGCCACCTCTTGATTCCCGTGGAGAAGGCGCCGAAGAACGACAAAAGCGTGTCGTCGTGTCGGTTCGAGTCGTCTCACAAGAAAAGCCGCCAATCGCTAAGGCCAAATCGAAATCGGCGAGCGTTAAGGCACCTCCCAAGTCCGGGAAGTCCGCGATACTCGGGAACTACATCATCGGAAAACCGTTGTGCTCGGCGATATTAATACTGCTGGATATGCTTGTCGGGCTTTGCATGCACAGTACTTGAACAAGACCCAAAAGAAGGGTTGCGATCTTTGGAATCACCGTCGATCGAGGACAAGCATTTCTTCAACGGGATGAGGTGCCGTCGTGGGCTTCAGCGACTTATATGAACTATTCAACCTCGTTGGCCTCGGCGTCTCGCTTCTCGATGTTGGACACTTTGTAAGTCGTAGAATCAAGTTCTACATTCATGTAATACCGATAAATATCACAACTCATTGCTTATGTATAGATACATCTTTGAAAAATGTTAGGGAATGGAAAGAACCGGTGGGTTTCTCGACCCACATGTGGTATCGTTGCAAACCATCCAACAAGACTAGTCCTTAGTAGAAATACATAACGAGGTCATTGCTTCGTCGAGCGAACATGAAGTACATAGTGGTGCCCTACAACCCGGGGTAAGTGTCACTACTTGCTATACAAATTTCATTTGTACTTTATACGCACCACGAACTTAGGTTTAATGACTATAGCGACATACATGCGTAGGTACCCTTTGGATCCTTTTAGTTATTATACCCAAGAGGAACCATGTGATATACCTTGATTCCCTAAACCGCAACAAGCGACCCGGCATTCTAAGAGGAATACTCGAGAGGTATGCTCATTTCCTCCTTACATAACTCTATTGTAGTCTTCATTCGTTTGAAATGGCGAGGATAACTTTTTGAATCATGTAGGTCGTTCATCAATTATGTTGCCAACAAAGGAATATACGATGGAAAAGCGTAACTAACACACAGGATGGATTTTCGATGCAGCGCTACAACACGATAATCCTATATCATACTTCATAATAACGCGTCTCGAATCGACTATACCTATATCGTAATTCTATTTTTGCGGTCTTGCCGGCAAAAAGATGATGAGTTATGTGCAATCTCGTGCGCTATCATATCGACTAATCCTTAGAGCTAGGAAGAAGGATCACGAGGTTTGTCAATCTCGAAATAATTATTTCCTAATTATAAATTTAAATATATATAGCTTACCACTTTACTCTTAATTGGTAGCAGCAGGTCTTGGATTTACAATGTGATTCACTCGTTGCGGAAGAGATCAAGGACATTGAGGAAGCTCTGCACCTTTATCAACACGAAATCATTGCGACAATGGAGAGTTTCACTCGTCGCCAGCACCGAAACATCACCCGCCGACACCTCTCGCCGTAAACAATTGTAATCCGGTTGTAACTATAGCGACAATACTTGAACAAATGCGATCTTTTGTAATTTATTTTGAGTAATGATCACTTTGAGTTGTCAACAATTGATTATCTCTAATGAATCTGTTTTTGTGCATGCTTGAATCTGTTTTTGTGCGTGCTTGTTTTGAGAGGGCATGGCTAGCAATTCCCGAGGCTAGCGAAAAGCAACAAAATTGTGGTCGTGGTATGAGCTATCACGAGCGGTTTTTGTTAAAACCGTCAGCGAAATCAATATCCTGAGCGATTTCTCTTGGCATGCGTGATACGAAATATCCTGAGCGGTTATAAAAACAAACCGTGCGTGATCGCTTTATATCACGAGCGGTTCTAAAAAAAGCGTCGTGATATTCTAAATCCTGAGCGATTTTATTTAGAACCGTCTATGATATTCTCGGATCACGAGCGGTTTTTAATCCAAAGCTATGCGTGATACTAGCCTTCCTGAGCGGTTTTTAGTAAAACCGTGCAGTGATATTAAATATCCTGAGCGGTTTTTACCGTTTGTGATAATATCTGTGATCACAGACCAACAAACATAGGCGGTTGGAAGCAAATGCGTGATAACGATTCGAACCATACGTGATGTGGCTTCTGTAGTAGTGAAGCACCGGACAATCGGACATGAAGCTTATGGGTTGTATGATATTTTCTCGCAAAACAAAATTTGGTATCATGAAAGCGGTCTTACGCATGAAGAGGCGATTCGCATTAAAAGCTTGCTCGATGGCGAGTTTTTGTTGGATCGATGCCTCTCTGTCAAAGATTAACACTCCAAGACCTTAACTTCCATCTTGGCTCCAAGATGAATCCATAAAGCACTGTCTTGATTATGAAAACTAAGTGTGTTTATGTTGGCCTTAGGTTTTGAGTTCTTTTGATTAAATTTGGCGGGAGGCGGGGTCTCCGTGAAGCGGAGATGGCGCCTGCAGGTGCTCCTCAGATCGCCGAGATCTCCTGGATTACAAGATCTGAAGTGGCGGAGAAAGTGGCGGGGAGAAAGGGTCTCCATGAGAGTCGGCCGGTCATGCAAGAGTCCAACTCGTCGGATCTGAAGCGGCGAACCTTGCCTCATCACCGCCAGCAGCGGCAGTGATGAGCCCACCATGGGCGAGTGGTCGTAGCGAGAGGCCTCGGCGAGTCGATGGCGGGGTCTAAGAGACGGATCACGGAGAAGAGAGCTCGACGTGCGAGCTCGGCCGGCTGTCCGTCGGCCGGCCGTGAAGGGCGCCTCTGAAGATCGAGGTGGAGGCGTGTCTCCGTCGGCGTCCGTGCCCTCCGCCTCTTAATCCGATCCATTGGTCGCCTTCCTTGAGTTGGTCCGGACCAGCAAGTTGGGCTCCGTGTTCGAGTGACAGCTCGGTAGCCAGGTTCTGGAGCCCGATGGCGGCTCCGGACGGTGAGCGGCCATTGGTTTGGTTGGGAGGTTCGTCGGCGTTGAGGTCGGCGAGATCCGTGGTGTGGCACCTCTGCTGTTTCTGGATTTGTGCATGATGGCGCTGGATCTGGACGGTGGGAGGCTGGCCCGGGTGGGATCTGGTGGCGATGCGATGCGTGGCCCACGGTGGCCATCGGCCTCCATTCCGAGGAGGCTGTGTGTGACTGTGTCTTCGTGGATGTGCTAGCCTATGGTTCATGGCTGCATTGGACAGTGGTGGCGATCTAGCCTTCACTGGTTGGATCTGGTGACGAGAAAGTATTGCAGTGCTGTCTCGGAGCACCTGTACCTGCTCTCCTAGGTGAAAACCCCTGATATGGCCTTCAGTGGTTGGATCTGACGACGACGACGTACTGAGCTTTGATCTGGCCTTCACTGGTTGGGTTGAACAACGGCGTCGTGTCTTTCTTGAAAGCGTTGTCTTGAAGCACGGTATCGCTCACGGGGTAAATAGTCTAGCCTTCCGATGGTTGGATCGCATTTACGACGGCGTACTAAGCATTGATCGGCCTTCTTTGGTTGGGTCAAGCGATGAGCATCATATCCATCTGAAGGTGTTGTCTTAGAGCACTGTATCGCTCATTGGGGTGAAAACCCTTGATCTGGCCCTCAGTGATTGGATCCGGCGACGGCGACGTACTGAGCATTGATCTGGCCTTCATTGGTTGGGTCAGACGACGAGTGTCGTGTCCTTCTCGAAGGTGTTGTCTTGGAGTCTGGGATCGCTCACCGTGGTGAAAACCCTTGATCTGGCCTTCAGTGGTTGGATCCGGCGACAACGACGTACTGAGCATTGATCTGGCCTTCACTGGTTGGGTCAGACGATGAGCGTCGTGTCCTTCTTGAAGGCGTTGTCTTGGAGCACCGGTGTCCGCTCACCGGGGTGAAAACCCTAGATCTGACATTTGTTAGTTGGATCTAGCGACATTTTCTATGATCTCTCCTTGGAGGCCTCGCTTTAGTGACTTGTCCCTCAAGCACCCTATTGCACAAATACTGTTCTCGTGTCGTTGCACTGGTGGATGACTTGGTGTTCACCGGCGATAAGGATATGTTGGATTAAGGAGAAGCTAGCTATCGCCCGTGATGGGCATTCACGATCTTGGCCCTGACATGACAATTTGTTTGTCATTTAATTCTTGGTCTTCCTTTTGTAAGCTGATTTGTTCATTTGTAATAATTTATGGCTATGTGCATCGTATGATACAGAAGACGGGAGGCTTGCCCTTCCATTATCTAAAAAATCAGTATGCACGTCAGGATTTCTGTTAATGCTGGTAGAATTTTGTGTAATCCTACATGTATGCATAGAATTTAGTACTTAGAGATAAAAATTAGGAGTAGTCTAGATATTTTTAATGTCTCTTTGGTCCATGTGCAAGACAAAATACATACTAGTATATTTATGGACGAAGGGACCGTAGCTAGAATCAACGTATTTTCTAAAATATCATACATTTCTGAAGTGATGGAGCTGTACTAAACAAACTTAACTTTATTTATGCTGGCCAGCCTACCCTAAAGATACATTAAACTAATTGGCGTAAAGGTCAAAAAGTCTCCATTTTCCAATTTACATCAGCAGTTACGTCACTGGCTGCACCACTGTTCGTTGCCCAATCAATCATCTCTTGCTTACGCATTGCTTCCTTACGCATATGCTTCCGCTAGTCCCGTATGCATTTGCTTGCTCACCCATGGCCAACCATATGGCAGCCGGCCGACCTATAATCACGTGCGCCCCTTCTTTTAGTAGTTCTAATCCGATCCCCTTTAATCCACTCCCAACATTTTTCAGAAACGAAAAAAAAATGCCTCTCCCTAGTCCCTACAGAAAAAAGCTAGCTTTGATCCAGCTCATGTTGCAACTATCGTAATACTACTACTTCCATTTTTCCTCTTTCTTTCATACTGTATTTGTGCAGCATACTTTTTCTCAAGTTGTTTAATTTTCGCATTTTAAAAGATATATATGGATTGATTCTTTGCATGCTCCCTCTATTCCTTTTAATATCGTTTTAGAATACATGCAATCAATCTTTTAAAACCCACACTTCACATCAGAAACAGCGGTATGTAAGCTCATGCGCCAGTAGCACTATAGCTAGTACTGTAGAAACTACGAAATATTTACTGTAGTGAGAACCACTGTACCAATGGATTTTGACTTTTGCTTTTCGATGGGATAGCGAAGCTCGATATCTAATACATAGCATTGTAAATTCTATGTATTGAACCCTTTAGCACAGAAGATCCATTTCCCTACTTCACCTGCCCAGCCATGTCCCATGTCAACTCACTTCACTCGTGAGTGATCTCGCACCGACTGCGACTGAAACTGCGATCAAGCTGGAGACCAGGGATGGAGGCAATTCCTCTCCTGTCACCGTACAGAATGGGCCAGTTCGACCTCTCGCACAGGTCAGTACCAAATCATAGCATCACTACATAACATACATACGTAGGAGCGAGCTACTTGCTCATGTCATATATATGGATTTACATATATCCCAGGGTTGTTCTTGCGCCGATGACGAGGCAGCGATCCTACGGCAACCTGCCGCAGCCGCACGCCGTGCTGTACTACACGCAGCGCGCCACCCGCGGCGGGTTGCTGATCACCGAGGCGACGGGGGTCTCCAGCACGGCGCAGGGGCACAGGGAGACCCCCGGCATCTGGACGCCGGAGCATGTGGAGGCGTGGAAGCCCATCGTGGACGCCGTGCACGCCAAGGGCGCCGTGTTCTTCTGCCAGATCTGGCATGTCGGCCGTGTCTCCACCTACGGTACGCTACTACTCCACTCTACTGTCCTTACTGATCCGTCGATTCTGTCATGTTTGGCTTGTGTTTCTGATCGAATTGAGTGTGGTACATACATAACAGAACCAACGTCAAGCACGGACAAGCCAATCAGCCGTGACATCAGACACAACGACGGCCACGTCCAGGAGTTCCCAGCCCCTCGCAGGCTACGGACGGAGGAGATCCCTCAGCTCGTCAACGATTTCAGAGCAGCTGCACGAAACGCCATCCTAGCTGGTCATATATTTGACCGAATTCAGCTCAATTAACTTTGGCCTAGTCTACTTAAGCGTGTGTTAATCACTGAATTTTGGTGCAGGCTTCGACGGCGTGGAGATCCACGGTGCACACGGGTACATCGTCGAGCAGTTTTTGAAGGACAGCTCCAACGACCGCGACGACGAGTACGGTGGGAGCGTCGAGAACCGCTGCCGCTTCCTCCTGGAGGTGGTGGACGCAGTCGCCGGCGAGATCGGCGCGCTCCGCCTCGGCGTCCGGCTCTCGCCCTTCGCCGACCTGTTCGGCTGCCACGACTCCGACCCCGAGGCGCTCGCGCTCCACCTCGTCCGGGAGCTCAGCGACCACGGCGTGCTCTACTGCCACATGGTCGAGCCGCGGACGGCGCTCGCCGACGGCCGGCGGCAGGTCCTGCACAGGCTGCTGCCGTTCCGGAAGGCGTTCAATGGCACGTTCATCGCTGCCGGCGGGTACGACAGGGAGGAGGGCGACAAGGTCGTCGGCGAGGGGTACGCTGACCTCGTCGCGTACGGGCGGCTGTTCTTGGCCAACCCCGACCTGCCTCGCAGGTTTGAGAAGAAGGCAGCTGTCAACATGTACGACAGGGCGACCTTCTATACATCTGATCCGGTTGTTGGGTACACGGATTACCCGTTTCTCGAGGATGATCAGATTGTAGATTAGCTAATTTGGTTCTAGTTGAAGTGTATCTGTTTTGTTTTAGGTAGTTCTGAACTTGCTGTCATATATCTGCCGTGTTGTATTGGAGTAATATGGATTATCTGTAGTTTTTGCTTCTGGGATGATGCTAAGATGTTGTTTTGTGGCCTTGAGGGGCTGTAAGCATACTTATCAATTCCATTCTGGTAATGGCCAGAATGACCGAAACATGCCATACCAGCATTCAAACCGGCACACTGTAGCCTCAATCCTATACCAGCCTTAATACCGGCCATTCCGGCCCATTCTGGTCCATTTCGGCCATTCTGCTATTTCAATCATTCCGGTACCGGTGAAAAAAATCAAAATTGAATGACCACTTCTTTGAATCAACTCGAAAGGTCGAGTCCAATACTACTCCTTTGGTAAGTGAAATTATGCTAGACTAGTAAGCTAGACTATGGTAAAATGTATGAAATTATAAACTCATGTTGTATTATTTAACTACATACGATCTTTGTATTTATGAAGTAATTGAACTATATGTTATTTTATTCTATAGTTATGTATTTGAAGTGAGATTCTAAGTGAAATTATGTGTGCATATAATTACCTATATATTTATAAATAAATAAATATTATTATATTAAAATCGAGCGATACGCGAAATAAATAGGTGAATCGCCGTATTCCATACCAAGAGACAAACCGGAATGACCATGGAATGGAATTGATAACAATGGTGAGGCGTAGTAAGCTTTGCTCGATAGGATTTGTCAACATCTCCGTTTCATAGACTTTTGCATCTCGTTAAATTAATTTATTAATTTTCTCTTCAATAAATAGTAGTACTACTTCGTAAAATAAAATGGGCGGTATAATTTTTTTGGCTCTTTTCTCACTTTTCGGCGTCAAAATAGCAAATCTAGCCACCTCCGCCGCGAAGTGGCCAAAACTGTGGACGTGCCGCATCACATGCGCTGTCTTGTCTACCCCTCCCCTCAGTATGCTCGACTGCCACACACCCGGGGCATTGCAGCCTGCCGGGACGCCGAGGTCTCAGCGGCGATCGTCACAGAACCTCTGACCACCTCATTTGCCTGCTTGCACCATGGTCACCATGCTGTCCCCTACCCTTCGTGCCCCGGGTGCCCTGTAGACGCGATGTCCTGGGTCCCATGCCCTCCCGGCCCCCCAAACCGCACCAGCTCGCATTGATTTCCTCCTATAGATTAAAAATCCCTTATAGGTTAATTGCACCCACGCTGTTGTTAGGAGTGTAGTGTTTGCGCAACCGATTTATTTTGGAAAAGGGAACGAAATATTAAATAGAGAACAATTTGGGAATTAAATATAAAAGATGAGATTTCAACTACGATAGTAAGACTTAAGTAGTGCCGATCTGAATACATGGCCTTTGAGGTTAGTTACATGCATTTGTTTGTCCCACTACTTGTACGGTACAAACGAAAACATGTACAAATCATCAAACCGATCTACACATTGGATACATGTGCGATGGAATCGGAAAAACTAGTGGATCATAAAGAAGTCAGTGTTGACGGCCCATGGGTGCCTTTCCCTTGTCTCCTACAGACCTTTAGGCTTGGCCAATCCCAACGGCAGACCTCTATTGGGCTTCCATGATCTCCTCGGGAGTAACCACCCGCTTAGCAGGAGTAGGAGCTTCGGGGACCATGGATGCCTTCTCCTTATCCACCGCGTGCTTGGCCCGATCATCCTCATCATGCTGTTCGGTGGTCTTCCACCACCACCCTAGTTTCTTGGGCAACGTCGATGTCTTTCCCTTGTCTTCCCCACTCTCGGCCAAGTAAGGTTTCCAATGGTGTAAGATATCGGGTGACGGTAGCAAGATAGTTGACATGTACTTACGCTCGATGAATAATCTATCGTACTTGTGCGGGCCGTTGATCCATTGGAAGAAAAAACAATGCTCCTCTGGCTGCCATTATGCACGGATAAGGTTAGCGATATGTGAAATGCAACACACAATATGAAAAATTGATGTGTGTGTGTAACACCCCAGCCCAACATGAGCTTGTAATGCTACTAAACTAACAATATAACCAATTAAAACTAAGACATTTTACTAAATTTCGGCAGAACCTACTTTGTATAGCTAACTATTAGGAGGTTCAACGATTAAAACAAATATCATAATTAAACAATCCAACATCCAGCATAATCGATAGGTATTCAAGTTATGCTAATCAACTAAAGCATAACTAAAGGTATCCAAAATATGCTACTCATCACTATTACAAATAATCCAACAAGTAAAGCATAACCATAACAAATCCTTTAAGCAGTTTGCTCATTTATTAAGGTGTGATCTAAAATTTAATCAACTATAAAAGATTCATGGCAGTGTGTGTCCGAAAATATGACTACCCCCTCCCATGCATGTCGTTCTTGTAAGAGGTACCTAAAAACCACAAACAAAGCAAGAGTGAGTCCACAGACTCAACAAAGTACAAATAATAAGATATTATAACACACCAGTATAACATCAGCATCCATTCTCAAATCTTTACCATACATCATGTCATATTCTTATGCAATGCTCAATACAAGCTTTCTCTTTAACTCTTTTTGTATTTTACCGGTAATGCAAGGTATGCAACCGTCGATGCATACCCATGCACGTGCTTCATAAACACAGGGACCAAAGCCCAATACTCCATAGTAATGGGGACCACAAGCCCACACTCCACAAGTGTGGGGATCTCAAGCCCGTCATATACATGACGGGGACCTCAAAACATATATGCTTGGTCACCACGTGACCAAGCCTCAAACTATGATCTCAATATGCACATGCACAGTTACTCTATTCATCATTAACATGTAATAGTAGTAACATCATACATGAATAGAACTTAATCATACTTTGAGCATTCACCAATATCAACACATTTATCAATCCAACAATCATGTATAGCTAATATGTATCAAATACTTGCAATCATGATCATGCATTCACTTTTAATCTATCAATCAAAGTACTTGCCTCAACCGATGCGTAGATGGAAGGCCAAGAAGAGGCGCTGCCCCGGAACCAATCCACCACTTGAATAATTTTAATAAACATTCTAAGATAACAATTATGGACCAAACATTGCTAGAAATGAACATATATAACTCACTACGCTCCCTAGCGCAACCCAAAACTCCATATCCCAAAATATCGATCTGTCTCCAAAACAAACAGTCATCTTCTAAAATTCATAACTTTTTGTACAGAGATCAAAAAGGGGTGATCTCTGACTTTCTGAAAAGATTATAACATTTCCTACATAAACCTATTTGGCGAGCTTCCCATATTCGGCCATATTCTATCCTTACCAAGCAGATCAAAATAATAACAAAATCTCGTCAAAGATTCTGGACAGCGAGACTAAAACTAATGTAACTTTCAGTCTATACATCGAAAAATTATGATCTTTATCTTTCTGGAAACCTTAGAAAATAACCTAGAACTTTCGTTTTGGTGCGATCTTCTATAAAATTCACTAACTATTTGCTAACGATTGATTAACATAATCTGTCAGAATTATGACAGATCTGCAGAACAGCAAAGCTACGAAAATCATAACTCCTAATCCGTTCATCGAAGCGACATGATCCAAAACCTACGGAAAGATACTGCGTTATCTACAATTCTCCAGGAGATGGCCAGATCGAATTTCGTGAGTTAAAACCCAAAACTACCGAGCATTACAGACTGCGAAATCGTTCTAACACCCGATATTGCCAAATAACAAAACTACAAGACTTATCGAACGGAATTGAGAGTTACCCTTGGAGATTGCGCTGAAGGTTGCGAGATCAACCACAAGACCCATCTCCTTCTCTTCTCCCTTCTCCCCCTTCCTTCTTCTTGGCGGCCACGAAGGGAGGGAGGTGGAAAACGCTGCTACAGTGGCGGTGCTACAGTGCATGCTACAGTAGCATGGCCTCCCCTCCACTTGGATGGTTGCCCTAATGAGCCAATGTGTTGTGGGCTTTTGGCCCACACCGAGTTTTCTAAATTACATAAGAATCCCCTGAATCTTCATTAAATCACTTTTCTAATTGATTCTCCTCCCGAATTCTTTTCTTGTTACTTAATTAAACTTGAGGTATTACATTCTACCCCTTAAGCGGAATTAGGCCCGAATTCTACTCACGCTCTGTAACACCCCAGCCCAACAAGAGTCTGGAATGTTACTAAACTAAACTATAACCAATTTAAACTAGAACAATCTTCTAAAAATCTGGCGAGAACCTCCTCTGTATAGTTAACTATCTAGGAGGTCCCAATGAACAAATATACCATAAGAAAAAATCCAACATATGCTAATCAACTAAAACATAATCTTAAGCATTCAAGCTATGCTAACCATCATTATTACAACTAATCCAAGCATGAGGTGTAATCATAATTAATTCTCTAATCAAATTCCTTCAATTACAAAAACTAACATTCTAAACAATTCGATGGTGAGTAGCTCGTGCCATTGTGCAACCACTCTAGGTTTATTCCCTCCCATGCATGCCGTTCTTGTAAAGGGTACCTAAAAAACAAACAACAACAGCAGAGTGAGCCCAAAGACTCAACAAATACAATAAATGGCAACAATAACATAAGTAAGCGTAATCATACACATCCATTCACAAATCTTTACAACACTCATTTCATATGCTCATGCTATGCAAGATGCTCAAAACACTTTCTCTTTCTCTTTCTCTTTCTCTTTTGCATTTTACGGTAATGCAAAGTATGCATCCGTCGATGCATACCCATGCACAATGCCTTCTAGCACGTGGACCAATTGCCCATACTCGCAAGTATGGGGACCAAAGCCCATGCTCCACGAGCATGGGGACCTTTAGCCCGTCATAATCATGGCGGGGACCTCAACAATTGCTTGGTCATCACATGACCAAGCCTTCAATCTGCCATCATGATGCATATGAATGAAATCTTAAATCATCATAATCATGCATTCGCAACAACCTCACATATGAATAAACCTATTCATACTACAAGCATTCATGATCATTGACTTCATAATTTTTGAACATCCATGAATAGCACATAATTTGTAACACTATAAAACCTGAATATTAACCTTCATAATATCTTAGCAACCATGAACAACACATATACTCATAGTATTAGCAAACAATGCCATTCACTCATATTAAGTCAATCAACCAAGGTACTTGCCTTAACCGCGTGAGAACGGAGGATGTGAAGAGAGTGCTGCCCCCGGGACCAATCCCCTACCTAAATACATTTAAAAGCATACTAAGACAACAGTAATGGACCAAACAAACTATATAAGCAAGCACGAACTCGCCATAGTTTCTAACGCGATCCCAACTCCAATTCCTAAATGTCGATCTGTCCCCTCCGTGGATAGTCACATTCTAAAATTCATATCTTTTAGTACAGGAGTCCAAATGAGGTGTTCTTGGACTTTCTGGAAAGGTTATCAATTTTTCCAACTAAACTTAGTTGATGAGCATTTCTTAATCGGCAATCTAATACAACTACCAAGCTATTTAACAAAACATCAATTCACGTCGGGTTTCGGACAGAACTACCAAAACTACCATAACTTTACTGACGATTGTCGAAATTTCACGTTTTTGAGCTTTCTGGAAAGCTGAGACAATAAACTACATTTTTTGTTATAGTGAGATCTTCTAAATAATCCACTAACTATATGCTACTGAACCGATTAACAAAACTGTCGGCATTAGAAGAACAGCGACACTACGAAAATCATAACTTATGATCCGCTCGTCCAAATGACCTGATCCAAGATCCTACGGAAAGATAATTATGCTACCGACAATTCTCTAGGAGATGGACAGATCAGATTTCGCAGTTAGCATGCTCAAAACGGTTGGGCACTACAGACTGCCCTAAACCGATCTAATACCGACATTGCCAAAATACGTTACTATCGACTAATTGACAGGATTAGGGGTTACCCTTGGAGATCAAGATGAAGAACATGAAATCCCAGCGCTCTCCATCTCCTTCTTCCTCTCTTTCTTCTCTCTTCCCCTTCTCTTCCTCCTTTCTTTCTCTTCTACCTTCTTCCTTCTACTAGGCGAGCAAGGAGGCATCAACACTGGGAGGAGGTGCTACTGATGGCGGCGCTACACTACATGAGGCGCTACAATAACCGAGCTAGGGTTTGGGTGTCCTTCCCCCTTCCTTTTGAGGCCGACCGACTCAATTGGGCCAAGACACCGTGGGCCAAAAGCCCAGGTTTTCTTACTCTCCCTCAGAAATCTGAATTTCTAAATTTGATTTATTTAATTCTCTCTCTAATGCTATACGGGATATTACATTCTACCCCCCTTAAATAGAATTCGACCCGAATTCTTCTCGTCGTTATTTTGAAAGAACACCCAAAACTGAATTTAAACAACAGCTAATACTTACCTGTCGTGAACAACTCTGGGTATAGTTCGCGCATACGAGACTCAACTCCCAAGTCGCTTTCCTCTCGGACCTATGGGACCGCATCACCTTGGTGGATACCAATGTCTTACACCTCAACACTCATACCGACCTTTCCAAAGCCACTCAACGGACATGACTCGAGGGCACAGTTTTACTCGTGAGTCAATAGCTCTGACGAAACCTCACACTCTAGATTTCTCAAATACTCCCTCGACACCGGGTCATACAAAACATTGTGTACCCCGCACCATAACTCGAGATAGTTCTAGTGATACGCTATCTTCCAAAATCCCCATAACTTCCAGAAACATACCAATATACCTTAGGCCAACCTTCCCTTTGGTACGAAACCAAACAACCTGCACAATCCACACAGAACTCCGGTTCCCTCTCTCAAAATATATCACTTCATCCTAACAAGGAGAATCTCCTTTAACCAAGGACGTCCAACACAACTCGCTTTAAACAAACTCTCTTACAAACAAAGCCCAACTGAAAATAAATCACTCTCATCGCAACCACACATTACCAACTTCCCACCAAAAGAGTCAAATCTAGAATCGAAGATTCATCACGAAAACCTTTCCACTTACCAATTAGGCAGTTTGCAAATAAACACCACATAAGCCACAGGAGGAATCACTCAAATACCCAATTCAATCATTTCGTTTGTTTTCCTTAATCGAAAAGAACCACACAAGCCAACATAATGCCAACTCAAATCGCAAACGACCTCTATCATAAACACATAGCTCGAACGAGAATCAAGAGAGCATTTTACTACCCGAGAAAACATCTTTTTCTCAATTTTCCTTTTAGGAATAAACTTTTCCTCAAATCATGGGATTCCAAATCATCGCATAACACGCTAACTCATTTCTTTTAAATTGACGACCTCAATGCTATGCTCAAACCGAAAACCTCATCCACACCTTTGTAGAGAGATGCTACTGACCCCACGAAAACATAATCTAGCCAAGTCCTCTACCAACGGAATCACTTTGTGAGATAATTCCCAACGCAACTCAATATAGATTTCACCCACAATCACATCCTCAATCCGTTAAGGATAATCAATTTGAAATTCACATCACACAATCTCATTTCTTGTTACTATCAATGATCATCCCACTATTCGGAATCACGCTTATCCTACTACTTTTACACATAACCATTGGCAACCATGGTTCTATCACATAAATGCAAAGCCCAAATTCAACCTCCATGACTCCTACAACAAACTTCTCATTATAATAGATAGGGAATTCCTTAGATTAAATCTCTAAAATTCCCACAATTCCAACATACTCGCTCATTAACATCATCATGGAAACATTTTCCTAACCAAATTACCTCTACAAGGATTTACAACGCTCAGAGGGTTACTCAATAAGACCGAGTCATTCCTGACATTAACTCAACCTTTCCCACTATCCCATTAATTGCCACAATGATTAAATTTCTTTGTAATCCCAGTCTCACTAAATCACATCATCATGAATCACATACACAACCTCGCAATACAACCCAATCGCGACACTCTATAACTTGATCAAGATTTCCATACTTTCGATAATCCCAACCTTCCAATATGGACAAAGGTTATTAGATCATAATTCACCATAGGTTCCACTAATTGTAACACTAATCAATTTTATTTCATCGACAAACATTCCATTTAAATAGAACTCTCTCCAGGTGTTATAGGTCAAAACCAATTCACTTTCTACTGCTCTCAAATAGCTTGGTTCCCAAAATCTCACCACTATCATATACTTGCCCACCACCAACCAGTCGCCAAATTACACTTTAAAAGACTCGGCAATACAAGTTAGTTAATTCCTTTCTCAAAAAGGAAGAGACAAACTAAAACAAATTTCAACACACAAGAAAACAATGCTCCTCGAAATGAGCACGAGACCTAGAGAAAACAGTCAAATAGAAATGATCTCTAAGAACCAAAAGTCAAAACCACAATTGAGGGCACATGTCCCACAAGAAGGAAATTTCCACCTCCAATACTTATGGTACACCTTTTCCGTTAACAAAGAAAATAATTTTCTTTGATTACAACATTACTTCCTAACCCAAACAAGAAATGCCTTTAAAACCAAATCACATTAATCACTTAAGAACCAAATAGAACATTCTCACACATCGCTTTTCTCAATAATTTCAGCTACCACATTAAGCATGAACTACCAAAAGCTCACAAATGCAAAACTCCAAACTTTTCATTTAACCGATATTACGGGAGGTGGTCAAATTACCTTCTTTCTAAAAGAATCATCACCACTCCCACAAGTCACAATCCCTTGCAGACAATCTTATTAACATCAAGAATAATACACTCTTAACAAGAATCTTTATCGTCAACTCTTTTAACAAGGGCATGCAGCCACAAGTCATCCTCATGAGACACACATGAATAAATCATATATTTTTTTTCAACCCTTCACCTATTAGCAATACTCACACTAATTTTGTACACAAATTCCAATCTAGCGGTTATCGTAGACATTTAACGAATTATACAGTCATGGAAGAATTTATGGTCCTTACTCTATTTGCGTTCCCACTAGCAAATATGAGACCATCAAGCAACCAATTAAAGGAAACTTCCAGATTATTATCAACTAGGACAACAATCAAATACATCCTTATCTCTCCCTCTCTACACAATTAAACTTATCCATTGAGATCAAGTAATCCAACTGGTTTAGCAACCTAAACAATTTTTAATGATCAACCTTCTCATCAAAGACATACTATTATCCTATCACTCCACCATCAGGTAAACAAAGATCGCCAACTACATCCCATCAGTTCATCTCTTAGCGATGCTCAACACCATACTTCGATAGATTATAATTGCACCTAGCAATTACATATGATCAGTACATATTCATAAAAGATAACTCCAAGATTAACAGCCATTATGACAATAATCTAACACCTTCGGACTTAACCATCCCAAAGGGTTAGACTAACACGTTGAGACCATAAATCCATTTTACCCAAAAAACTTACCAAATTTATCACCCATAGTGATCAAACTAGTTCATCAATGTTACATACTTTTAATAACCCTTCTGACTCCATTTAAGTATGGACATACTCTTAGTTACTACCCATCAGGTAATTACTCTATGACAACATCAAATTAATCAACTTCAATTCCAATGTTCTGGGTTAAGACCAATCATGCACACGCCACAGATCCGACTTGATAACTCATACCTTAACAACGAACTTCTATGTTTACCATCTCTTGCTTAAACATAACAAGACAACATAGAAGGATTTTAATTCTTTTTAGAACAAAAGGGCACTAAATTTCAACACTTGAAATAATCCCAAAAGAAACACAAAAGTCAAAGTTTTCACATGTTAAAGAACTTGCAGTAGGAAACTTTCAATATCCAGAATACCAGGCGAATAAATTATTCATATTTTCCAATAAGAAGGGCAGACCTCTCATGAAAAGATCAATCATCTTTGTTAACCGCGCTCACACAAGCAACAATAGATCGGCATTAGGAGATCAAGTAATCGCTACGGACCAAGGAAGACCAATGAAAACTTCACCAGTTGTATTGTAAGCTCTAACTCAAGAAAAATCATCAACAACAACTGTAACTAGAAGTGGCCTAATTCAAGCTCAAGAAGAGAACAACTTTTCTAAAGGAATTCACCCTCAACACCTATAGCTAGGGTAGTCGGGTATCTACTCCTCTATTTCCATACCACGAATGGTGGTGTAACCTGGTAAAGCTCGGGGCCACAACCACCACCTCAACCTATCAATAGCAACTAGCAACACACATAACCAATATAATCAATTATAAGCATGCAAGATCTTCTCATAATAATCATATAATCAGTTAATAAGCAATCATACTCAATTCATATCAGCGATCATCAAAAGCGATGTAGCGGAAGCGTAAATGCAATGATTAGCCCATCCCCATCCCTCGTGCACTAGTGTGTCAAACTTTTAAGTTGATTAGCCATTAGAAAATTTTAATTAATCTAGTCACCACGGACCTCTGACCGCTCGATACCAAGCTGTAACACCCCAGCCCAACAAGAGTGCGGAATGTTACTAAACTAAACTATAACCAATTTAAACTAGAACAATCTTCTAAAAATCTGGCAGAACCTCCTCTGTATAGTTAACTATACCGGAGGTCCCAACAGACAAATATACCATAAGAGAAAAATCCAACATATGCTAATCAACTAAAACATAATCTTAAGCATTCAAGCTATGCTAACCATCATTATTACAACTAATCCAAGCATGAGGTGTAATCATAATTAATTCTCTAATCAAATTCCTTCAATTACAAAAACTAACATTCTAAACAATTCGATGGTGAGTAGCTCGTGCCATTGTGCAACCACTCTAGGTTTATTCCCTCCCATGCATGCCGTTCTTGTAAAGGGTACCTAAAAAAACAAACAACAACAGCAAGAGTGAGCCCAAAGACTCAGCAAATACAATAAATGGCAACAATAACATAAGTAACTGTAATCATACACATCCATTCACAAATCTTTACAACACTCATTTCATATGCTCATGCTATGCAAGATGCTCAAAAACACTTTCTCTTTCTCTTTCTCTTTCTCTTTTGCATTTTACCGGTAATGCAAAGTATGCATCCGTCGATGCATACCCATGCCTGTGCCTTCTAGCACAGGGACCAATTGCCCATACTCCGCAAGTATGGGGACCAAAGCCCATGCTCCACGAGCATGGGGACCTTCTTGCCCGTCATAATCATGGCGGGGACCTCAACAATTGCTTGGTCATCACATGACCAAGCCTTCAATATGCCATCATGATGCATATGAATGAAATCTTAAATCATCATAATCATGCATTACTTAACAACCTCACATATGAATAAACCTATTCATACTACAAGCATTCATGATCATTGACTTCATAATTTTTGAACATCCATGAATAGCACATAATTTGTAACACTATAAAACCTGAATATTAACCTTCATAATATCTTAGCAACCATGAACAACACATATACTCATAGTATTAGCAAACAATGCCATTCACTCATATTAAGTCAATCAACCAAGGTACTTGCCTTAACCGCGTGAGAACGGAGGATGTGAAGAGAGTGCTGCCCCCGGGACCAATCCCCTACCTAAATACATTTAAAAGCATACTAAGACAACAGTAATGGACCAAACAAACTATATAAGCAAGCACGAACTCGCCATAGTTTCTAACGCGATCCCAACTCCAATTCCTAAATGTCGATCTGTCCCCTCCGTGGATAGTCACATTCTAAAATTCATATCTTTTAGTACAGGAGTCCAAATGAGGTGTTCTTGGACTTTCTGGAAAGGTTATCAATTTTTCCAACTAAACTTAGTTGATGAGCATTTCTTAATCGGCAATCTAATACAACTACCAAGCTATTTAACAAAACATCGAATTCACGTCGGGTTTCTGGACAGAACTACCAAAACTACCATAACTTTCTGTACGATTGTCGAAATTTCACGTTTTTTGAGCTTTCTGGAAAGCTGAGACAATAAACTACATTTTTTTGTTATAGTGAGATCTTCTAAATAATCCACTAACTATATGCTACAGACCGATTAACAAAACTGTCAGCATTAGAAGAACAGCGACACTACGAAAATCATAACTTATGATCCGCTCGTCCAAATGACCTGATCCAAGATCCTACGGAAAGATAATTATGCTACCGACAATTCTCTAGGAGATGGACAGATCAGATTTCGCAGTTAGCATGCTCAAAACGGTTGGGCACTACAGACTGCCCTAAACCGATCTAATACCGACATTGCCAAAATACGTTACTATACGACTAATTGACAGGATTAGGGGTTACCCTTGGAGATCAAGATGAAGAACATGAAATCCCAGCGCTCTCCATCTCCTTCTTCCTCTCTTTCTTCTCTCCTCCCCTTCTCTTCCTCCTTTCTTTCTCTTCTACCTTCTTCCTTCTACTAGACGAGCAAGGAGGCATCAACACCTGGGAGGGGAGGTGCTACAGTGGCGGCGCTACAGTACCGCGGGGCGCTACAGTAACCGAGCTAGGGTTTGGGTGTCCTTCCCCCTTCCTTTTGAGGCCGACCGACTCAATTGGGCCAAGACACCGTGGGCCAAAAGCCCAAGTTTTCTTACTCTCCCTTAGAAATCTGAATTTCTAAATTTGATTTATTTAATTCTCTCTCTAATGCTATACGGGATATTACACTCTACGCCAAGGAACAATCACAACTAGGATTTACCAACAATACCACACACCTGCTGTGAACAATTCCGGATATTGCTCGCACATGCGAGACTACAATTCCTAAGTCGTTTTCCTCTCGGACTTATGGGACCACCGCACCTTGATGCAACTGATGAATTACACCTCATCACTCGTATCGACCTAACCAGAACCACTAAACGGACAGGACTCGAAGATGCGGTATTACACGCTGGTCAACGGCTCTTATGAAACCTCACACTACAAATACCTCGGGCATTCTCTCAACACTGGGTCATACAAAACGTTATATACCTCGCTCGAGGGCTCGAGACGGTTCTAGCGAATTGCTATCTTCCAAAATCCTCGCAACTTCCAGAACAAACAAAATATACTTTTGGCTATCATTCTTTTTGGGACCAAGCCACAGAACTTGCACAAAAACATATGGAACTCTTGTTCCATCTCTCAGTCGATCTCTTCATCATAACAAGGAGAATCTCATTAGCGAGGGACGCACAATATGACTTATTTTAATCAAACTTTAATAATCGATTCAAGCTGAAACAAAGGATTCACAATGCAATTCCAACTTTCCTCCAAAACACTCAAATCCAAAATCGTAGATTCCTCATGAAAACCTTTTCACATTCCAACTAGGCGGTTTGCAAAAAAACTCCACATAAGCCAAAAAGAAATCACTAGAATGCTCAAATCAAACACTTCATTTATTTTCCTGAACCGGAAAGAACCACCTTGCTAACATAGAGTCAACTCAAATTGCACATGTTCTCCGTCATAAAACCCAACTCAAACAAGATCCAATAGAGCACTTCTCTACTCGAGAAAATATTCTTTTCTCAGATGTTCTTTTAAGAAATAAACCTTTCCCAAATCATGGGTTTCCAAATCATCGCACTAACTCATTTCTTTTAACCGACAACCCCAAAACGATCCTCAAACCGAAAGAACATCCACACTTATCTAGAGGGACTCTACTAATACACAAAAGGATTCTCTAGTCCACTCCTATACCAAAGGAATTATTTTGACAAATGGTTTCCAATACCTCAATAAAGATTGTTCACCCATAACCACATCACCTCATTCTATTACAGATAATCAACTAGAACTTCTCAGCGCACACTCTAATTTATTACATCAAAAGAGTTCTATCAACGATCATCACACTATTGGAATCCACTCTTATTCTACTACTTCTACACATAGCCAATGAGCAACTACGGGTCTAGTATAGATCACCAAACCCAAATTCAATCCCCAAGGCTCCTATAAATATAATTCGGTGTAATTGATACGAAACTCTCAAATCTGATGACTAAAATTCACACAATCCAAACATACTCAATCATTAGCATCGATATGTAAACATATTATCGATCAAATTATCTTTAGGGAGATTCTAACTCCCAAAGGATTACTCACTGAAGCCAAGTCATACTTGACAACAACTCCACAGTTCCTATTGTCTCTTTAATTGCCATAATGATTATATTTCTTTGCTAATTCCCACTCATTAAACCACACCATCATAAATCACCTACACAACCTCACAAAGTTAATTACCCAATCGCGATGCTCTAATAAATTTATCAAGATCCCATACTTTCGATAGTCCCATCATTCCAACATGGACAAAGGTTCTTGGATTATAATTCGCCATAGGTTCCACTAGTTATAACATGAATCAATTGTATTCCAACGAAAAACCTTCCATTTAAACAGAATTCTCTCCAAGAGTTACGGTCAAAACTAGATCACCTTCTTACATTCTTCAAATAGATTGGTTCGAAAATATCACCACTACCATTTACTTGTACACCACCAACCGATCGCTAAAATACACTTTATAAACTTGGCAACACAAGTTGGTTAATGCCTTTCTCAAAAGGAAGAAATAAACAAATCAGGTTTCATCACACAAGAAAGCGTTGCTCCTCGGAGTGAGCACGAGACCAAGAAAAACAGTCAAATTGAAATGATCTCGGAAAACAAAATACGAGTCCACAGTTGAGGCACATGTCCCATAAGAAGGAATACCAAACCTCAGCTAATTATGAATTAAGCATTGCTTTTGAAACACGAGAAACCCTTAAGTGGCCAATAACAAAGTTAAATGCACGCTTCAAAAGCTACAGGCTACAAAACTTGAGTCCAACCTCAAAGACATCTACTACGCTCTTTCTTTTATCAAAGAAAATAATTTTCTTTGATTGAAACATTTTTCAACTCAAAATAAGAGAGCCTCTAAGTTCAAATCACATGAGTCTCTTAAGAATCAAATAGAACTTTTCCAACACTTCGCTCTGCTCAACAAATTTGAGCTACTATACAAATCATGAGGTCCGGAAGATCACAAGCATAAAACTCGAAATATTTTAGCCTAATCTATTTCTAAAAGCGATCCAATTATTTTTTTCTAAGAGAGTCATCACCACTCCAACAAGTCACAATCCTTTGCAGACCACCTTACTAACATCAAGAACAATACACTCCTAACAAGATCATTTTTGTCAATTCTTCCATCATAGAGCCCTCAAAGGCTCATCTACTGTTCCATACTACTTGTGTCATCTCATCCTCAAATTGAGAGTATACCAAAATCTTACAACTTCACTACAACAACCACTTTATTTTAGAGGGAATCTACTTCACAATTTAAAGGTTATACCAAAACCCTTTCATCAAAGGCATACTATTACCCGACAATTTCACCATCATGCAAACACAAGTCACCTATTAAATCCCATCATAAACCTTTCCAGAAGAAACATAGTAGGTTATTTCATAATATTTTTGTTATCTCAATGAGATTGCAGCAGACAACCTGTTCCAGAGTATATCTAATACACCAACCGCACTATCAGAGCAAACCTCTTTTAACAAGGGCATGCGGCATAATTCATCCTCATAAAACACACGTGAATAAATCACTTTCAATTTCAACCCTTCACCTATTAGGAATGCTCACACTAATTTAGTATACACTAATTCCAATCTAGAGGTTATCATAAACCATTGATGATTATACAATCATGGATGAATTGATGGTCCTTTCTCTATTTGTATTCCCACGAGCTTAAATAAGATCATCAAATAGCCAATTAAAGAAAATTCCATGTTATTATCTACTAAGACCACAGTCAAACACATCCTTATATTTCTCTTCCTACAGTTAGATTAATCTATTGAGACCAAATAATCCAACAACTTTAGCAAACTAAACAATTCTAATGATCAACTATTTCATTAATGTTCCACACTTCTTAATAACTCTATTGATTCCAACTAAATATAGTCATACTCATAGTCATAGCTCATCAAGAACTACTAGAGGACAACCTCAACTTATTCAACTTTCCTTTCAAGGATCTTAGTTAAGATCGATCATGCACACACTGCAACCCAACTTGATAATCCATATCATATCCATTAATTGCTCTGATTATAACCTCTCACTTAACCATGACAAAACATCGCTAAAGGGTTTAACATCTTCTTTCATAAAAGAGATCCATTAATCTTCAACACTCAAAATACCCAAGAAAGATACATCAAGTCAAAGCTTCCACATATTAAAGGACTTGCAAAAGGAAACTTTCATTATCCAAAAACATCAAGTAAATAAACGGGTCATGTTTTCCAATGAGAAAGACAAGACTCCAATATAAAGGTCAAACTTGACAATCAACCAAGTTCACCAGCCGCAAGAATAACTCATCGGTTGGGAAAACAATGATTGCTTTACGGGACAAATTTAGCCAATGAAAACACACCAACCTTTCTCAAAGCAACCCATCAACTGCAATGAACTAATATTCTAAGAGAAATTCATCGGTCACAACTGGACAAGAGTTGACCAAATTCAAATTCAAGGAAGAGAACAACTCTTCTAAAGATACTCACTATCAACACCTGTACAAAGATATTCGATGTAGACACTTCACTATTCCTATACCACGAGCGATGGTGTAACTTTGGTAAAGCCAGGGCCACAACCATGACCTTAGCCTCTCAACATCGAGTATCCCCACATTAATAATCATATAATCAATTAATGAGCAATCATACCCAATTCATATCAGCAATCATCAATACGGTATAGCGGAAGCGTAAATGCAATGCTTTGCCCATTCCCATCCTCTCGTGCATAGTGTGTCAAAATTAATAATTCCAGTACCACGGACCTCTGACCGCGCTCGATACCAACTGTAACACTCTAGCCCAACATGAGCTTGGACTGCTACTAAACTAACAACATAACCAATTAAAACTAAGACATTTTACTAAATTTCGCGAGAACACGCTTTGTATAGCTAACTATCTGGGAGGTTCCAACGATTAAAAACAAATATCATAATTAAACAATCCAACATCCGGCATAATCGATAGGTATTCAAGTTATGCTAATCAACTAAAGCATAACTAAAGGTATCCAAAATATGCTACTCATCACTATTACAAATAATCCAACAAGTAAAGCATAACCATAACAAATCCTTTAGCGGTTTGCTCATTTATTAAGGCGTGATCTAAAATTTAATCAACTATAAAAGATTAGTGGCGGTGTGTGTCCGAAAATATGACTACCCCTCCCATGCATATCGTTCTTGTAAGGGTACCTAAAACCACAAACAAAGCAAGAGTGAGTCCACAGACTCAAAGAAAGTACAAATAACAAGATATTATAACACACCGGTATAACATCAGCATCCATTCTCAAATCTTTACCATACATCATGTCATATGCTTATGCAATGCTCAATGCAACCTTTCTCTTTAACTCTTTTTGTATTTTACCGGTAATGCAAGGTATGCAACCGTCGATGCATACCCATGCCTGTGCTCGGAAGCACAGGGACCAAGAGCCCAATACTCCGCAAGTAATGGGGACCACAAGCCCACACTCCACAAGTGTGGGGACCTCAAGCCCATCATATACATGACGGGACCTCAAAAACATATATGCTTGGTCACCACGTGACCAAGCCTCAAACTATGATCTCAATATGCACATGCACGATTACTCTATTCATCATTAACATGTAATAGTAGTAACATCATACATGAATAGAACTTAATCATACTTTGAGCATTCACCAATATCAACACATATATCAATCCAACAATCATGTATAGCTAATATGTATCAAATACTCACAATCATGATCAGGCATTCACTTTTAATCTATCAATCAAAGTACTTGCCTCAACCGTGCGTAGATGGAAGACGCGAAGAGGGCGCTGCCCCCGGAACCAATCCATCACCTGAATAATTTTAATAAACATTCTAAGATAACAATTCTGGACCAAACATTGCTAGAAATGAACATATCTAACTCACTACGCTCCCTAGCGCAACCCAAAACTCCATATCCCAAAATATCGATCTGTCTCCAAAACAGACAGTCATCTTCTAAAATTCATAACTTTTTGTACAGAGATCCAAAAGGGGTGATCTCTGACTTTCTGAAAATCTTATAACATTTCCTACATAAACATATTTGGCGAGCTTCCCAGATTCGGCCATATTCTATCATTACTAAGCAGATCAAAATAATAACAAAATCTCGTCAAAGATTCTGGACTGAGAGACTAAAACTAACGTAACTTTCAGTCTATACATCGAACAATTATGATCTTTATCTTTCTGGAAACCTTAGAAAATAACCTAGAACTTTCGTTTTGGTGCGATCTTCTATGAAATTCACTAACTATTTTCTAACGATCGATTAACATAATCTGTCAGAATTATGACAGATCTGCAGAACAGCAAAGCTACGAAAATCATAACTCCTAATCCGTTGATCGAAACGACATGATCCAAAAATCTACGGAAAGATACTGACGTTATCTACAATTCTCCAGGAGATGGCCAGATCGAATTTCTTAGTTAAAAACCCAAAAACTGCCGAGCATTACAGACTGCCAGAAATTGATCTAATACCCGATATTGCCAAATAACAAAACTACAAGACTTATCGAACGAAATTGAGAGTTACCCTTGGAGATTGCGCTGAAGGTTGCGAGATAAACCACAAGACCCATCTCCCTTGTCTTCTCCCTTCTCCCCCTTCCTTCTTCTTGGCCGGCCACGAAGGGGAGGGGAGGTGGAGGCGCAATGGGGAGGGGAGGGGCTGCTACAGTGGCGGCGCTACAGTGTATGCTACAGTAGCATGGCCTCCCCCTCCACTTGGATGGTTGCCCTAATGGGCCAAGGTGTTGTGGGCTTTTGGCCCACAGCCCAAGTTTTCTAAATTACGCAAGAATCCCCCTGAATCTTCTGTTAAATCACTTTTCTAATTGATTCTCCTCCCCAAATTCTTTTCTTCTTACTTAATTAAACTTGGGGTATTACAGTGTGTGTGAGATTATCTTACATAGACATTTGGGCACGTGTAGTACACCCGGGCGGCGGTCATTGGGCGTGTGGACTGAATGATATGTATCGGCTTACCGGAATCGCACTTCGGGAGTCAAAACTCTAGTGGTATATGCGCATCCTTCGTCGAACAATCCAGGTATGTTCTTGCCTTCTCGGCAAGTCACTTTCGCTTCCGCATCATCTCCCCATAGCCTGACATCTCCAAACCTGATGTACTGATCTCCTCTAGCTCTCTTCTCCCTCCTTTCTCTCTGTTGTGCGAAACTAATTGGAGTAGAGTGTTGGCTATGGTCTTTGTAGTGTACTCCGCTTTTATAATCAGCTAGGGTATAGTGTTGAGGTGTAAATTATGGTGAATGATAGGGTGTTGTAACATCCTAAAGTTCTGTTACCAAAAATAAAATTAATAAAGTGAATATTTTATTGGATTTTCTAAGATTTAAAAGAGTTATGTTGATTTTCTTGGATTTTAAAGTCAAAAATAAAATTTATTGAGTTTCCTAGGATTTTCTTGGATCTAAAGTTAAAAAGGATAATGTAATTAATTTCTTGAATTTTCTAGAATTTAAAAGGTTTTTCCTATTTTTGAAATTAAAATAATTTATCTGCAAAACAAAAGCCAACATTAAGTTGGAAATAATTTTAATGAGTCCAAAATAACTTAGGGAATTTTTGTGAATTTTTCCATAATGTTTGGAATTTATTTGCTATTTTCTAAAAGAGTAATTGAATTAACACAATTTCTGAAATAGTTAAAAGCTTAAAAATCCAAAAACAATCGCTTTTGGGCCTAAACCTTCCCAGCCCATCTTCTTTTCTCTTTCACCCCGCGCGCCCGGCCTTTTTCTAACCCAACCCCGCAGTCGACTCCCGCCCGCTAGCCCACCTTTACCCTCTCTCTTTTTCTCTCACCACCAAGTGGACCCCAAGTCAGCCTCCCCTCTCTGTTTCCTTTCCCTCATTCACACTGCCGCGTGGGACCCAATTGCCAGTGCTTCTTCCCCTTTCCACCTTCTTTGCTTCACCCCAAATGCCATTGCCATTGCCGCATGTAAAACCTTCCAAAACCAGATCAAATCCTCCTAGATTTGGGTGATAGATCTGCCATTATTACGCCGTATCAAACCTATGCCCGTTTCAGTGATCTTCTTTCCTTCTCCACCCCAATTTCCCCTAATTCCACTGGTGATCCGGTTCGGGATTCTTGAGCCACACGCCCTCTCAACGCCACCCTTGCCCTATAAATACAAGCCCTAGCTCCCCTACTCCCTCCTCATCCCACCACCGCTCTCCAGAGCATTTCGCCCTCTCTTTAGCTCTCGGATTTTGAAGTTAAACCTCACCGGCTGAAGCACCTTCCATCGACGATTCCGCTGCCATCGACGACACTCTGGCAACACCATCTTCACCATTAACATTGCCTCGCCACGTTCTACACGAAGCTCTCCTTGCCTTCGCCGAAAAATCACTAGAGCTCTGTCACCGTCTTCACCCGAACATCATTGTCGCTTTTCCTCTCACAGCGGCCACCTCATCGTGTTCCTCTACATCAACCAAGGTGTAATATCCCGTTTAGACTTCATAGGAATTTAAATGTATGAATTCAATATTTTTTTAGTGTAGCTAAGAAGGGATAAATCTGTTTTTGAGAGAGGGATTAGGACTTGGGCTTTTGGCCCAATTTAGAGGAGTTTCTTAAGGGGGGACAACAGCCCCTAACCCTAGCATGTACTGCAGCGATGCTACTGTAGCACGCCGCCACTGTAGCACCGCCCACCACCCTTGGTGTCTCCTCCCCATGGCAGCCCTTGCGTCCATCCCCTGCTGCTTGGCCGGCCAAGAAGGGAGAAGAAGGAGGAAGGGAGAGGGGGAAAGAGAGGGAAGTGAGAGATCGCAGCCTCGGTACGTGATCTTCAGTGGTTCTTCAAGGGTAAGATCCGATCCCCTTTCGTTTGGTCGATTAATTGATTATTTAGCTTCGTCAGTAATTAGATCAGTTAGAGCAGATAGAATTGGCCGGCGTTTTAGAGTAGTTTGGACGAACGATTCAAAAGTTATGAATTTCGTAGTGCCACTGTTTTGAAAATCTGTCGGTATCCTGACAGGATTTAGTATTCGGACTCAAGAGGATGGTTAAAGGAACAATTAGAGGAGATCACTATAACAAAAGATGTATATAATTGGCTCAGCTTTCCATAAAGCTAAATAAAACGAAATTTTGACAAACTTACTGAAAGATATGATGGTTTTAATATTACTGTCCAGAAAACCGACGCGATTTAGGTGTTCTGTTAATTAGCTTGATAGGGGTTGTAAATGGCCGAATCTTGAAGTCTTACCCACTAAGTTTAGTTGGATAATTTGATAACCTTTCTAGAAAGTCCAAGAACACCCCATTTGGACCTCTGTACTAAAAGATGTGAATTTTTGTTTATGACTGTCCACAGAGGGGACAGATCGACATTTAGGAGTTGGAGTTGGGTTTGTGCTAGAGAGTATAGCAAGTTCGTTTGTACTTCTAGTTTTGTTATTGGTCTAGTATTGCTGTCTTAGAGCATTTGCTAAACTAATTCAGGTGTGGGGTTGGTCGCGGGGGCAGCGCCCTCTTCACGTTCTCCTTTCGCGCATGGTTGAGGCAAGTACTCTGATTGACAGAATAATTATGAATGTTTGATAGTGAGTGCTAGTATTTTGATACATATTAGCTATGCATGGTTGATAGTGTGATATGTATGATTAAAGATGGTAAATGCTTGAGATATGATTAAGTGTTATTCATGTATGATGCTGTTGCTATACATGTTATTGAAAGATAGTGTAATTCTTCATGTGCACATTAAGAGCATACTTGAGACTTGGTCACGTGGTGATCAAGTATGTATAATTGAGGTCCCCGTCATGTAGATGACGGGCTTGTGGTCCCACACTCGTGGAGTGTGGGCATTGATTAGAGGTCCCCATCATGAAGATGATGGGCTGTGGTCCCTATACTTGTGGAGTATAGGCTCTTGGTCCCTGTGCTAGAGGGCACATGCAAGGGTATACATCGACGGTTGTATACCTCACATTACCGATAAAATGCGAAAAGAGTAAAAGAGAAAAAGATGTATTGCACATTTGCATTAAATAAACATGTGATATGTTTTAGAGTAGAGCTTTGGAATTGGATGTTGATGCTATAATTGTGAGTTTAATGTTTTATTATTGGTACTTCTTTGAGTCTTTGGGCTCACTCTTGCTTTTGTTGTGCTTTTAGGTACCCTTTGCAAGAACAAAGATGCATGGGAGGAATAGACTTGAGTTGGATTCACACACTGCCACACATCTTTAAAGTTCATTAAATTATAGATCGTACCTTAATAAATGAGCAAACTGCTTAATGATTGATTATGGTTATGCTTCATGCATCGGTTTATTTGTAATAATGATGAGTAGCATATTTTGGATATCTTTGAATTTGCTTTAGTTGATTATTGATGATACTGGATGTTGGAATATTTAGTTATGATATATTTAACTGTTGGAACCTCCGTATAGTTAGCTATAAAAAGGAGGTTCTACCGAAATTTAGTAAATTATCTTAGTTTAGATTTGTTTAATGTTATTTTAGTAGCATTCCAGGCTCATGTTGGGCTGAGGTGTTACACAAGGGCCCTAGGTGCCAGCCACCTTCACCAGCACTCGTCGTGGCGCGTAGCGCTGATGACGATTTCACCGTAGCACCATGTAACGTCCCAAAATTTGGCTTTTTAAAAATATTTTGAGTAGTTTAGGTCCCTGGAAAATTTCACGAATTTTATTTGAATTAATATAGCTTAATTGGGAATTTCCAAAATTCAAAATATTTAATTTGACTAATCAAAATATCAAATAAATCAGAACCAGTGTTATTTAGCTTCCTTGTGTTCCAAGGAATTTTCTTGGTTTATTTGCTATTTATTTTGTCTCCTTGATTTTCGGCCTTTTCTTTAATTCTGAATTTCTCTCTCTCTTGTGCCACTTGGCATGCACCATACATCTTCCTAACCAATTCAGGTGTTCATCACCCATTTGCAAATGAAATTTCCTAATTTTCTATCTCTCCTCGGTGCTTATAAAAGCAAACCAATCGCGTCAAAACGACCGTGTTGATCTCCTCTTCCAATCCCCCAAATTGGTTTCGTCCAAATCGCCTTCATTTCATCGCAATCTACAAAAGAACCGAGCTCCATCGAAGGTCTTCTTCGTCAAGTTCCATTGCTATTCGACGTCCCCTACTAATCGTCTCACGATTGAGTTCACCTCGACGCGTTCTATGTCATGCTTCTATCCCCATCGCCCGAAGACCACCAAATCATTGCCGGCCATGTCGACCCAGCATGGCACTGAAATGTGTTCGTTGTGTTCCCTGGTTCCTCGGTGAGTTTTTCTAAAATCCGATCGTGCCCCTCATCCAGACCTATTTTCCCATATTTTAGTGTCGAGTTTCATTCACTGTGCACTGAGAATCAAGCTTTCTCTCTCCATTAGGCCTACCTCCCTTCTCCGGCCAAATACTCCGCAATCGTTGAGCCCCTACCTTAATCTCCACCACCGTTGGGTTCGCGTCACCGCATTCTACACCGTGCTCCCCTTCTTTTTCCCAAAACATCACTGGAATTTTTGCGCACCAGTGAGGCCATCGCTGCCACCGTTCTTGGCCTCGCTGCCGACGACTAGTGCTGTTTATCAATGTATGGACCGTGTCACCATCTCCGCCTCATCATCACCATTCTGTTTTGCCCCTTTGCCACCGTCACCTCGTCGCCGACACTGTGCGCGCAAAATAGCAGTGCGCCTCTGTTGTTTTCTGTTAATTTCTATTCCGTTATCTTCCCTGGACATTGGTACGTTGTTTCTTTGTTGGTTTACTCTGCCAATTGCTTTGTCATCTAAGCCCCAAATCTATGCTATCTCATGCTACCTGGCTGCCAACTCCATGCGCCATGAACCAGCCAAACTCTCTATTCTCTATTCTCTTTGTGTTGATTCGTTCTTCCCTGTGTTGTTCTTCTTTGTTGACCAGGATGTGTGTTTCTCTAGATGGTTCTCTATCTCCTTCACTGATGTGGGGGGCAAGCATCTTCTTTCTCTCTGGTAATTCTTTCTCAGCTCTTAGCTCTGCCACATCATTGTCTTGTTAGTTGCACATCTATGCCACATCCCTACCACCTCATCTTCTCTCCATGACATGTCAGCCACGTCATCACATGCATGGCAAATCAAAAACCCTAATTATTTCTCCCACTTCCATGTGGACCCTAAATGTCAGTCAACCCTTGGTCAAACCCTAGCTTCAAGAGATTGGTCCACCATGGACTAGCATCTCTCTGTGGACCTGGTCCATAGACCAGTAGCCCACATGTCAACACCTAATCCTATTTTCTGGAATTATTTTAATTCTAGAAATTCATAAATACCAGTAGGTCCCACCTATCATATACTCAACCATTTTCCAATATTTCCAAAATAGAATATTCTAGGAATATTCTATCGACCCCACTTGTTAGTTTCTCTCTCCTTTTTTTCTTTTTCAGCATTTTCCTTTCCAATCAAACTTCCGAGAGCCCATTCTTTCTTTTACGAACTCCAATTGAACCATTCAAGTTTCTAAATTCATTTTAATTCAATATCTACTTTCTAGTACCATTCAATTTCAATTTGGAGTTTATTTGATTTGTATTTTTGAATTTTGTTTGTTTTGCGCTTTCTTTCTCGTTAAACGTTGAAGTCCCTAATCATCCAAGGAGTCAAGGTCAAGGAAGTAGAATATTGGAGACAAAATAAGACCATCATTGCTATAGTAAGGTAAGTTGTACCTTTGACCATGTTGAACCCAGTTATTCCAAAAATATTTTGATTCAATTATTGCATTTTACTTTAAGTGTTTATTTGAATGCTTTGGGATTAGTTATACACCATTTGATTATATCCACCTTGCCTATTGTATCATCATGATCTTTTGTCACCCTAGTGTGGTTAATTACTAGTTGGTATTATCATGGCACTAACGTGTGTTGGTTAGATTCAAATAGTCTACTTAGCCATGCAACGAGTCATATATATCATTTGAGTTGTAAATATAAATTTGACTAAGTGATTTTAGAACTTTGTGTTAAACTGCAGTCAGTGTGTGCTATTACTCGTTGATGGCACGTGTTGCACTTAACCAACAAGGTGGGAAAAGATTTAGAATGTGGCGAGTGGTGGAAACTGTGTGATATGGTGGATATGAGGCTGGAAGAACTGAATGGAAATATGATGGATGTGTAACTAGAAAAAGTGAATGATGATTACTTAGTTAGAGAATACTAACAGTCTTGCATTGGTCAATTAAGGACTTAACTTTGTGCGCTATTGAACTGGGCTTTATCGTACAACCACATGCTTGGTATGTGATGGGCCTAACTTAGTAAGTTACAGAGTTTCAACATTGATTACTTAGGCAGATAGGTTAAGCTGTGTGCTAGGGTGGAGGTGTGTTTCTGCCTTTGTGGTGATTCACATCGATAGACGGTTCGCCACTTCCAAGTCCAACGGTGTGCGACGGGCTAATTTCCTATGTGGACGGTGCCGTTAGTAAAACACAACGGGAGTGTCAATTGTTGAGATGAAGTTTCGGAAAGGTTTGGTTATGATTGCTCAATCACGTACTTCTGCATGACGAGTCATGGCAGACATGATGAGTTAATTGTATCTTGTGGGTAAAGTGTACAACCTCTGTAGAGTGTTAATAAATCTATATGAATAGCCACATTTGCAGTCATTTACATGCTCGGGGATTTCACACGAGGGGTAGATTTTCATAAAACAATTGAGAAGGGACAGTTGTGTGATTAAACGTTGTGTGATTAAACTCATATGGTTGTGTGAAAGAAATTGATTAGGCTTTGTGTCATTTGTGAAAATAATTGTTAAATTATTATTGTTTATTTGTTTTGACTTATGCTTTCAATCTATTATTTGTATTCAATTGCAAATGCTGTTTTATTGCAAAATAACCACAGAAGCCATTTTCTTTGTAATAAGCCATCATCTATAATTGCATTCTGTGGTACAACTTGTTGAGTACTTGGAGTACTCATTCTTGCTACAATCATTCGTATAAAGTAGAGGAATCGTCACTTTCTTTCGAGGAGAAGCTTTACGAGGGTGGAGAACTAGGTCGCGCTACCCAGTCGATTGCCTGTGGGCATATGGATGGGCTTCACTGAAGTTATTCCGGTACCTTCTGCTGCAGCTTAACTAAGCTATTCACCTTCTAAGGCATTAATTGTAAGCTTTGACCTTAAGGCCGTTACTCTAATAATTATTGTTATTTGCCTATTTTTAATCATCTTTGTATATGTAAATGATATTTCATTGATGTTGCCACCGTGTGCACTAGCATGATCTTGGACTAGTGTAGTATACACAGAGGGTCTAGAATTGTATTTTTGGGTCCACCGTTTTCACCCGAACGTCGCCTCCGCTTTTCCTCTCGTAGCCGGCCACCTCATCACGTTCCTCCACTGCAACCAAACGCCCTAGATTTGCCTCACTCCGCTCTCTTTTGGTACCTTTACAAGCACTCGTCGTGGCGTGTAGTGCCGATGACGATTTCACCGTAGCGTCGTCGCTCACCGAGTGACGTGGCAGCCAACACACGTGCCACGCTAGCGCCACCTCACCCACGTGTGCTCACGTTAGCACCGTGTGGCGCTTGCACTAGTGCCGCGTCAGCCCTAGCACTTTGTGCAAAGCCAAGTCCATGGTGGATTGTTGACCACTCGTGAACTTGGTCCATGGACTAAGGGGCATGCATGTCAATGAATAAATGAAGTTTTCCTGTAGAAAAAGAATTCGGCTAAAAAAGAAATGCTAGTGATGACGTCATGCTACGTCATAATCCGAATTTCCTTTAGAAAAATAAATAATTAATGTGGTGATCTAATAAATTTTTGACTGTGTTTTAAGATTTTTATGTGATTAAGTAAAAAGATCGCTTAAAAAAATCAAATTGAATTAATTAAAAGGTTGCATTGTAGTCAAATCGAATTGTTTGGAAGGCTGCATTTAATTTAATTAGTTTGGTTTATTGTTTTCGCTTGCAATTCAAAAATCATGTCATCATGCATGCATTAGTATCATCACTCTTTTCCGGATTGACCGGCCGCAGGCGAAACGCCTGCATGTCCATTTCTTTTCTCCAACTGCTCTCCTCTCAATCATCACCAAAAATCAAGAAACCGTCAATGCATCTCATACCACCGTGATTGTCATCGCACGACCAACCCATTTATGTGATTTGTTTTTGCATGCATGGCAGTCTGAGCGATTTCATCAAAAGAGAGAAGAAGTGGCGGACAAAATGCCTTTGCGACCCGTCCTTTTTCACTGCCACATTTCCTCATTTTGTTTATCTAGCACCCCTCTCTCTCACTACCAATTTTCCTTGGCCATTTCTTTTCCCAACCAGATCACAGCCGAGCCATCCTCTCACTACCAACTCTCTCCAACCAACCAAAGTCCAATTCCTCTGCCACTTGCTTTGTCCCAGCCAAAGCACACCATCCCTCCATTGCCCATTCTCATTTTGCTCACTACTCAGCCAAACTTATTGACCCACTGTTCTTCTTTCTTTCTCCCCCACTCCACCTCCCATTGCCATTTATCCCAGCACACAACCGAAGCACCCCAACCCTCCCAGCCAAAAGCATTTTCTCCCAAGCAAAAGTATTTTTTTTCTCCTCATGCCATCATGTAGCACTTCTAGTCATCCAACTTTTGTACACGTTCATCGCATCCCCCTTCTCTCCTTCCATTCTCCACCAAAAACTCAAAATCAAGCTTTGCATGTTATACCGTTGGTTTCTTCATCACCTAAGCTTCCCATCCATCCAAGTAAATTTTGCATGTGAGTTGGTTTGAGGGTTTTGCAAGAAGGGGGAAGGAAGCGACGCACTATACTATTTGGCACTATCGGCCAGAGCAGTGGCCAATGGCATGCAGCGGTAGAAGCAGCCGACGGTGTGGGGGCAGCCCCATATAGCTTGGCTTCAGCAGGCGAGCATGCACAGAGGTTGGAGTTGGTGCAGCGGCTCATGGGGAGCTGCAGCATCCATGCACAGTGCGGCAGCCTGGTGCAAAGATGGCATTTCGGCGCATGCTCAGGTGGCGTTGTCCAGCGGCCCCGCCGGCGGAGTAGTGAAGGCGCGACGAGGCCAAGCCCATGCATTCATGCAACACATGCATATGGGCAGCACTGTCTAGCGACTTGGCGGTGCGGCGCCCCGGTGGTGGCACAACTCGTGCTGACCGACGGCATCGACCTGGTGGTGGCCGAGCCCGGGGCGGCTGAGGCGAGGAAGCATGGAAGGCGGAGTAGCGGCGCGAACACGATGGCTTGGCGCATGCATGCGATGGCATGCATGCAGCGGCGTGGTGGCCTGAGTGAGGCAAGGCGGTATGGCATGTCACACTTGAGTGCGGCATCGGCAAAGACGGCGGTGCAAGCATGCTGTGCACGGTAGCGGCTCGGGACATGGATGCGGATGAGTTTGGCAATGACTACGGTGGAGGCAGACGCCTACACGGACGAGCTCGACGACGACTACGGTGGACGCGGACGAGAGGCCAAGCGGACTCGGAAACAGCAACTACTATGGTGGACATGGACGTGGAGCTGAGAAGACGTCATCCGGTGGTGATTCGCATGCCGAGTGCTGTGGTAAAAATCTTTAGGGTTGTATTGAGTTACCGCGTTATATTGTTAGCTATGCATGTTTCATAATCATTATAAGCATTGCATCTTTTCATGCATGTTTTTTGTAAAAATTGTTTGGTAGCTTAAGATTGGTATAACTCTCCAGTTAAGTCTTAATTATGCGTAGGCCTGATCATGTATTGATATATTGGTGAATGCGAATAAGAAGATTATTGTGGCGAAATGTGTGTATATATATTGGATTGTTTGACCGGATGATATTATTTTGGAGTCATATGGAAATTTGTGGTGATCTTTGGATGAGAAATCGATTGGAGGTTTTTCCTCATGTTGGATTAGTGATTTTAGGAGATAGGACGCATAAGGATTTTATGATTTATTACTTGATGAATAGCTTATGTGATGATTTTTAATGAGATATGGAGGTTGGCTCGCATAATTTATTTAATCAAGAGTAGATTAATCGGACGTCTTAAGTAATAGTTATGTGAGTCATTTGTGCTAGAATTTTATTCTCTATTTATCTATGTAATCCTTTTTCTACCACTACTCTACAAATTTTCACTAAATAATTAATTTAGGATGAATAGTAACCAAAAACACTTGTTTTTAGCATTTTCGAAAAACTAATTTTCAAATTGTTATAACTTTCACATACTAATTCCAAATGAAATAATTATTTCACCTAAATTCATATAAAATCATAATCTAGATACTTTAGAAAATTCATATATTTTTGAGCAATTTGAATTTTTTGGCTTTTGTTGTTGTTTATTTCATATCGTCTTTCTATAGATTCCGAGTTAGGAAGTAAGCGAGTGCGTAATCGAGAGTGAGTAAGTGAACTCCAAGCAAGGCAAGCATCATTTGAACTTTATTTTGCATCATATTGATCCCGGATTTTGATTAGTTAAGTGCAATGATAATTGCTTGCATGCTAATTTTGTTATGTCGCTATTTTTGTGATGTGTAGTTAGTTATATCCTATTCATAAGGTTATCCTTGAATTTTTCCAGTACCTACATGCTTAAGTTAGGTCGTGTGAAATATATTGTATGGGATTGCTTAGCGATGCAATTCTACACACGGTAGATTGATTGTTGGGAATGACAATTATGGAAGACACAAACTTTCTTATCTTCTTTTTATTCCAGATCTTCGTATCTGTTTCCTAAGTTAATCTTTGTTATTTTAAAAGAGTTTTGGGTCTGGATAAGTGGTTGCTAGTGAGGTTGCCTTCGTGCACGAGATCGGGTATGTGGTTGACTTGTTCGGACCAACAAGGACCGAACTTTGGTGACGTCGTTGATTCAAGTAAAACTCGTGCTATCACACGTGGGATATGGGTACTGTACGGTTAAGTAAGGGGAAGGTTTTATTGTGTTAAGTCCCAGGTGGTGTGAGGACACTTGTATTTGATCATTTGTCTGTAGGAGCTGATGTAATTTTCTATAGTGTGCATGGGAGCACCATTTTTTGTTTATTTACATTGCATCAGTATATCCAATATAACTTGTGAGCCGCTTAGCAAGTGCTATCTGTTGCTTGTACTAAGTAAGGGAACATCTTGTAAGGGGGACTTATCTCAGTAGGATTTTCTTGCTAAAAACTACCGTATCTCGATTCTTCCCGGCCGACATACCTAAGGAAGTGTGTCATTGTTCAGAGGCATCCGGACGCTTATGGGCTAGTCGAGTTGTGTGGGTAAAGTAGTACAGCTCTGTAGAGATAAATCTATTTGAATAGCTGTGTCCACAGTTACTGACAATCGCTTGAATTCGGGAGTCCCTATTGTTAGACTTTGAATTAAAAAATTGGTGGGTACAACTTGGTATTTGGCCTGAACGAGTGTTCATGCATGTTAGTGTATCAAGGTGGGCTGCCACTTTGGTTTTTGTTTGATTCATTTGTTTATCAATGTATTACTTTATCACATGTTTTACTTCTACTTCAAATCTATTTTTGAAATGGAAAATTGAAAAACTAGTATGTGTAGGTTGAATTTGTTTTTGAAATGGCAAATTGAAAAACTAGTATGTGTAGGTTGAATGTTGTTGCGTTTTCTGCAAAACTAAGTCACTATTGCCATCCTTTGGAATAACCTCTAGCATAAATATTTTTACTTAACCTGGCTGCTGCGATTCAAGTGGGGAAGAGTTCGAGCCCGATGAGCTCGTTAGTGTCGATTTAGGCGATGCTGACGAGTAGTGCTATTATTTAACTCTCAGTCAGTTGCCAAGGGTTATGGGGCACACCATGCTAGACTTTTGGTTTATTTATATTGTTTCCACTGCTACTTACTGTTCTTATTTGAATTTGGCCGGTCGGCCACTTGTAATAGTTGTAGACTTGACTATTATTGATGTATGTCTTTTGATTATCAATATATGAATGTTGTATGGATGTGCTTGACGTTCAATGAGAGTATGAGCATGTTGGTCGCTAATCTTGGGAGCCAACATGGTCTCATACTCGTTGTTGATGAATTCCCTATTAATTCATTAAGTGTGGTCTTGGACTGTTTGGAGAACCGACTATCATATAGTGCTTGCATGGGAGCAGTACGCATAATCATCAGAGCTCTAGTTCTAGTAGGACCTCTCACTTAGATGGAGTTAATGTGGAATCCATTTAATTGAGGCCCAAAGTTATTTCCATAAGACCGGGAAGGCCTCGGTCTTAGGGAAATAATTCGGGGGTCCTCACAGTCTTCGAAGCCGTCTTCCTCGTGGAGTCTTCACCTGCGTCCACCATTGCCTCCTTCTAGAAGCCGTCTGGCAAAATGGATTCTCCAACTAAAGTATCTCGAGAAAACTTGCCAAACTCAATCTCTTATCTATCTTCTCCAATATTTGCTTTCAATCATTTTCAAATCAAACTCTATCTGGTAGAACCAACGAATCTGAGAAAATCCTGATTTGGGCGTTTCTAAATCCGGCACGTCCCCGAGGTATAAATAGGACTTCGAGGTTCGCCCTGTCCTCCGCACCTCAAAACCCTAAGCCGTCTTGCCCCGAGAGCTCGAGCACCGCCGTAATCTAGCTTTTAGGGTTTTTCCACCGCCAGTTATTTTCTTTGAATTGCGCTGCCATCATCGTCGTCTTGTGGTTGTGAGTTGTGCCATCGTCACCACCGTCGTGAGATATACCCGGGGCACCCACCCACGTCACAGGAGCGTCGCCGGCCCAGATTTCCGACAATAGCCAAAGTGGTCACCTCAGACATCATCACCCACCAGTAAGCCCACCACCGAGTTCGCAATAGCCATAGCTATCTGCTAGTACTACTCACCGCTAGCGAGGAGCCACCGAACGTCGACGACCATCGAGTCCCGAGCCGCCTCGCCGTCGAGTTGATGTGGCAGTCCACGTTGGCGTCCATCTCAGTGCCACATCATCCTTCTGCTGAGGTGTCATCTTGCGTGGTCGCCTGGTCGTGGTGGCGTGGCATGACCAACCAAGCTAGATCCCAAGGCTCGGTGGATTTGGTCCACCGTGAGCTGTCTCACTGCCATGTGGGTCCCACATGTCAGAATTTCTTTTAATTCTTTTTCAGCCGAAAATCTTAGGGCTGACGTCATGCCGACGTCATAATCTGATTTTTTGTAGAAAAATATTTCGGATAATTCTAGTAAATCCTATTTAGATTATTTCTTTAAATTTAAACTTCCAAATTCCATATCTTCTTCATCTGAACTCCGTTTGAGCCCATTCAAATTTCTAAATTCATCTAAATTCAAGATCTATTTATCTAAGATTTGTATTTAATTTTTGGAGTTTATTTTGTCTCTTTTATTTATTTGTTTTGTTTGTTTGCTTCATTTGCGAGTAGACGTTGATACTTCGAAGAACTTTGAAGTAGAGGGAGTGCCTCAAGATCAAGATCAATACCTAGATCTATTCCAAGGCAAGTTATATCTTTGATTATATTGAACCCAGTTTCCAAAAACTAAGTTCACAATAGCCTTAGCTATCTGCTAGTACTACTCGCTTTCGCGAGGAGTCTTAACGTCGACGACCATCGAGTCCCGAGCCGCCTCACCGTGAGTTGATGTGGCAGTCCACGTTGGTGTCCATCTCAGCACCTTGTCATCCTTCCACTGAGGTGTCATCAAGACGGCTGCTGAGTCGTAGCGTGCGGGCACAACTCAACAAAGCGAATCCTGCTCGGCGGATTTGGTCCATCGTGAGTTGTCTCACCGCCATGTGGGTCCCACATGTCAGAATTTATTTTAATTCTTTTTCAACCAAAAATCTCAGGGATGGTGTCATGTCAAGCGTCATAATCTGATTTTTCAATAGAAAAATATTTCGGATAATTCTAGTAAATCCTATTTAGGTTATTTCTTTAAATTTAAACTTGAAAGGCCATATCTTCTTCATCCGAACTCCGTTTGAGCCCATTCAAATTTCTAAATTCATCTAACTTCAAGATCTATTTATCTGAGATTTTTATTTAATTTTTGGAGTTTATTTTGTCTCTATCATTTATTTGTTTTGTTTGTTTGCTTCGTTTGCGAGTAGACGTTGATACTTCGGGGAACTTTGAAGAAGAGGGATTGCCTCGAGATCAAGATCAATACCTAGATCTATTCCAAGGCAAGTTATACCTTTGATCATATTGAACCCAGTTTCCAAAAACTACTTTGATTCAAGTTATTGCATTCTACTTTACGTATTTATTTAAATGCTTTTGGGTTTAGTTATTAATCCAACTTGTTTATATCCACATTGTTTATTGATATGTCATACCCTAGATTGGTTCATTATTTAGTTGGTAATAGCATAGCACCAATGTGGGTTGGTTAGATATGATTGGATTGCCTAGCCTTGCCACGAGTCATCATTACATGTGAGCTGCAAATATAAATTTGACTAAGTGATTATGGAACTTTGTGTAAAAACTATGGGTTATGTGTTATTACCTTGTGATAGCATGTTTTGCACTTAACCAATAGGGTGGAAAAAGATTTAGACTGAGGCAAGTGGTGGACACTAAGTGATATGGTGGAGCTCAGTGCGTGGGTTTTAAAAAGAATGGTTACCTAGTTAGAAATTGGAAGGGTTGCCTTGGTCAATTAAGGACTTAACTTTGTGCGCCATTGAACTGGGCATTTCGTACAACCACATGCCTAATGGGACGGGCCTAACTTAGTAGGTTATAGAGTCTCGACATCGATTACTTAGGTAGTAGGTTAGGCTTTGTGCAAGGGTGGAGGTGTGTACTACTAGGTAGATCACATCGCGGGACGATTCGCTACTTCCCTATCCAACGGTGTGTGTTGGGCTAACTTTCTCCATGGGTTGGCATCGACAGTAAAGCACATCAGGAGTGTCAATGTTTGAGATAAAGTTTCTGAAAGGTTTTGTATCATTTTCTAGCACTACTACAAAAATGCTAATACTGGACGCCCGATCACAGACGATTCATCGAAACCGTCTGTATTAAACACAATCACAGACGGTTTTTATTTACCGACTGTCTGTGTTACTTTCCACGCTAAAAACCGTCTGTGAAGAGGTAATATCACAGACGGTTCATGTTGAAAACCGTCTGTGAAGTATCACAGACGGTTTTGACAAAACAACCGTCTGTGATATTACCTAATATCACAGACAGTTTTTTGTGAGAACCGTCTATGATACTTAACAGACGGTTTTCAACATGAACCGTCTATGATATTACTACATATCACAGACAATTTTTGTTAAAAACTGTTCGTGATAATTAACTCATCACAGATGGTACAGTTTACATAGCTCCCCAACAGAGTCTTCTTAATCTCCATCTCTGACACTACGGTAACTGCGAGAGATCTCCAAGCCTGCCGGTGAGTCCATCACCACTCCGTGCCCAGTTTGAGTATCACCTCACCTCACTGAGCCCGCTCGTGTGGTCCATTTCAGCTATTGTCGCCCACGCCGAGCTGTCACCGTGGACCTCTCTGTCACCGCCGCTGCCATCGATGCCAACTCTTCTCCGGTGAGTCCTCAACCCCACCAAGGTCAATTTCCCCACCTATATGACCCCCTAAAGCTACGCGTGTGCTTGGTTTCAGTTTATTTCCATCGAGAAGACTTGTCACTAAGGAGCTTGCGGCTGTCGCCTCTATTCACCGACGGCCAACCACCTTGGACCTTCCCGACTTCGACTAGCTGCCTCGGACCTTCCCGACTTCATTGACACCCTCCTCGTGATCGAGGTGAGCTACTAGAGCATAAGCATCCTTTAATTTCAGTAGTTTCAGGCGTTTACGCCGAAATTGTCGAACCCGAGATTAACACTCCCAAATCCTCTATGCATTTCTAAACTAGTCCCATGATTAGTAGCTAGTTCACACAGTAAACATATATGGTAACATCCATAAATCGCACAATTATATTAATAATCAACAGAGTTTATTACAAAAGAGGCTTACAAGCCAACAATAAAGAACACAGCGGAAGACGAAGAAGGTGTAGTAGAGTCCAGTTAATCTGCCACAGGCAATCGACTGGGGTAGCGGCCTAGTCGTCGAGATCCACACCGGTAGCAAAGTTGTTCTCCTCTGAAATTTGTTTGCATAAAGCAAGTATGAGCACAACTACCGTGCTCGCAAGTTACACCCGTCATATAATAGATTCAATGCATGCATAAAGGATATCTCAAAGGAAGGCTTATAGGGTTCATTTTGCATAAAGCCATGTTTCTTTCAAATATTTAAACTAAGTTCCAAAGCAGTTAATCTATATCTAAAATTCATTTTATAAACTCAAGTTTTATAGTTGGATAACCTCCATGTGAAACATGGTGATGGATACCCTCCTATCACAAGGCCAACCACCCAAATTCCCAATTTGATAAACCATTTGTGTCAAATCCATTTTGAATTCAAAACCAAAGTCTAACTTTGAGTGGCCAATGCTAAACATGTCCATGACCGTGGACACGGCTATTCGAATAGGTTTACACTCCGTAGAGGTTGTACAGCTTTACCCACATGACATGAATTCTCTAGTTTGTTTGGCATGGCCAATGCCACTGCTCACTACCTTAGGTAAGCAGTCTAGAGCACGTGTCAAGGCTTTTATAATGCGTCATTCCACCGCAGTTTCCCCTCGCTAAGGTTTCGCTCCCTTTGGATCAAACACTGCTAGATTAGAGCCCCCTCTTGCGCCAGGTGGGAACAGTAGTCATGAAAGACTTTGTCAAAGAAATGGCCATGAAAGACCGCCCACATACAAACAGGGTCAACCGCGATGGAACTTTACAAATTAGTTGGCCAGGTCCTGCCCACACAGAACATGTGGTAGTACGATTGTGGCTTAGCAAAAGCGGCTCTTAGGCCGGTCCTTAATCGACTTAGGCGATTTCCAAAATAAACCCTGGCCTCAAATCATTATTTGAATTGAGCTCATGCATAAACTTGCACCCACCAACTATCCATTTCGCCCAAGTCCAAACCAATTTTCCATTTTTTTCTCAAAGCTTTTGCAAACTTCCATGACACACCAGTGCCATGGATACAATTTCAACAACATTTGATTTTTTTTTTGGTGAAAATTCCCAAATCAAATAATTTTGGGTCTAAGCATGACTAAGCATAAATTTTTCCAAATGATCCTAGTTCATACTATCGTAACAACTAGGTTTTATCTAGGGCGACAATATGTTTGATTCAATTATCAAAATTGGCCATACAAATAATTTTAGGCATAACTACAATTTAAAACAGAATTCAAATACTTGATAAAAATAGGCATGCAATAATTTGAAACAAAATAATTAATTTAAAATAATGGTATCAATATGATCAAGAGTGTAACTTGCCTTGCTTAATTAATCGATGTTCCCAAATGGTGTTGAAATCCGGTCGTCCGAACTCGGCGAAATCTATACGCGTAAACGATCCGAATTCAAATAATATTCAAATAAAATCCAAAAATTATAAAATAAATACTTCTAGGAAGGTATCGACTTTTTACGAATTTAGGAAGTTGAATCGAAGGAAGCAGAGTTCGTATGAGGGAGAATGAATTTCCGGAAGGTTGCAAATCACATGAAATAATAGAATTCTGAAGATTTCACTATTCATGTGGAAATTGTGGTTTCGGATGACTAGAACAAAGAAAGAGCTTTATGGTCATGGCAACGGAAGTACGGCATAGAATGCGTCGAGGCGAACTCAACAGTGTCGACGGCTCGACGAGAGGATCCTCGATGGCGACGCAGTCCGACGGAGAAGTCCTTCGGCGGGCGAACATCGGCGTTCCGGGCAAACGGAGAGGATTTAGCGAGTGAGGTTGGCGGCGATTTGAAGATGGAACAGCGGGGAACACAACGGTGATGCATGCATGCATCGGTGTATGCGGCCTGAGGCGAGGCCGAGGCGGAGCAAGGGTGAGCCCCACCATGCATGGATGCAGCGTGGTGCAGACCGGTGCATGTGGCTAGGCTCGCCAGGGCAAGTTGCACGCGGACGGGTTCGACGATGACTACACAGACATGGATGAGCTCGGTGACGACTACGGCGGATGCGGACGCAGATGAGTTCGGCGATGACTACGGTCGACGCCGACACGGATGAGCTCGGCGACAACTATGGCGGATGCGGACCCGAGAAGATGCCCGGTGACGATTCGCACACCTAGTGCCGCTGTAAAAATCTTTAGTGTGAAATCATGTTTATGATATTTACTTGTGCATGTTGCATATAAGTCATGAGCATGACATCTATTTATGCATGTTTTATTTTAAAAATGATTTGGTAGCTTAAGGCTGGTATAACTCTCCTATTATGTCCTAATTGTGCTTGTGTGTGATCTTTGTGATGATATATTGACGTATGCAATTGATTAGATCATTGTAGCGGTTTAGGTGTATTATTGGTCGATGGATGCTAAATTAAATATACGTTGGATCAATTGACTGGATGATATTATTTTGGAGTCACATGCAAAATTAAGGCAATCTTAGATGATAAATTAATTGGAGGTTTTCCCTCATGATGGATTAGTAATTTTTGGAGTTAGGGCGCATAAGGATTTCATGATCTATTACTTGATGGATAGCTCTTGTGATGATATTTTTGGAGATATGATGTTGAATCGGACGATTTATTTAATCTTGGGCAAATTGGTTGGATGTCTTAATTAATATCTATGTGATTTTTACATACTAGAATTGGGAGAAGGTAGGAATGGATTATTTGTTTGCCGACAAATATTTGGATTGCCATGTAATTAGTAGGTAAGTCTCATGTGTCGAGTTGATATATTTGTACCCTTAATTGGATTAGTAGATAAAGGATTATTAGTTGATCGTAGAGGCACTTATATGATTGGATTGGTAGAGCTCGTTCATGACTAAGTTCAGTGGTATAGATATGACATGATCGATTAGTGAGCCATTAGATGTTGGATGCGTTTTTAAATTGTTAAGCTCTTTAGGTCTCGGTTAGTCAATTAAACCTCGATTGGGGGAAAATTGAGTGTATGCGATTATGACATGTCGAGGTTAGACTAGTAGAGCTAGTAGTTAGTATTAGCTTAATTGGTCTAGCGAAGAACTGTAACACCCTGGCTATGCGGAAGCCATGATGTTACCTACGAGACTAATATACAACAACAATACGGAATAATTTCAACCATTTTTCAAACAATAGTGCTTTAACCAAATAGAACTAAGACATTTCTCTAAAATCCGGCAGAACCTCCTTTGTATAGATGGCTATACCGGAGGTTTAAACAGTTTAATATAGCATCAATTAACAATCAAATCATCCAATTTAACGAATCATCAAAGGGCATCGAGGATAAGCTAAACAATTATAGCATAATCAAAAGGGCATCCATAAACTTCTAATTAATCCTATTACAAATTATTGAGGCTCTACTAAACCAATTAATTTCAACAACTCAATAAATCATCAACCAAACATTCTAATCCATCACGATTCACGAGTATTGAACGAACTCAATCAACGAATGAACAAAACATAAATGGGTCATCCATGACCACAATTAAAACATCCACCACAAAGGATGGACACCAACTAAATCTAGAGCAATTATCAAGAATACGAATTGTGGATAAAAGGACTAGGTTATTCATTGTGGTTAGTGATTATGTGACGTGCACCAAGTCTACCCCGTCCCATGCATGTCGCTGCCTCGAGAGGTACCTAGCAAGTACAACACAGCAAGAGTGAGTCTACGACTCAGCAAAGAGCAATAGGAAATCAAACGTAGCATCATAAGTAGTCAAAGGGAATAAACCATCACATCATGAACAACATCATTATATACCAATCACATCATGAACAACAACATTATATACCACAGATCCATCTCTTATGAAGAAATGCAATGAACATGTCATGAATGCACATTCTTCACTTCTTTGCAATTACCGGTAATGCCGAGTAGGGTATCCGTCGATACCTACTCAAAGCCTGTGCCCTCTAGGCACAGGGAACAAAAGCCCACACTCCAATTCATGTAACAGTTCTCACCGACCTCACCGGATTAGTTACATGACTTTCCACGAGTATGGGGAACAAAGCCCGTCCAATGCATGATGGGGACCTAACGCCCATCCAATGCTTGACGGGGACCTCAAGGAAACAACCCCTTGGCTACCACGTAGTCCAAGGTTCAGAAATGAATGACATGATGCAAAGTTTAAAGCACGATACCAACTCATCATTGTCATCATTAACAAGGTAGTCTCATTGCTCACCTTGGCCCATCAATATTGCCATCAATCATGAAACATTACCATGTAGACATCATCATTTAAACATTGACATGTAAGCATTCAAATGTAAACACTACCATGTAAGCGTCATCACAGAAGCATTAGCATGCGGCATCATGTAAACCTTTCCAAGTAGTAAGCATCGTCCTTAACTATGGCCCTTAGGCTCACCAACATTTACCACCACCTGGGGCCGACGGCCAACGCGGTGACGCGATCAGAGATGGCCAAGGCGAGGCGATCGATCAGGCGTCATTCGCACCAACGGACGCCTTGGCGACAACGTGACATCCATGGTGTTCGACATACAAGACATTATCTTCTTATCAACATGGGCATTTAACAGATATCTAATTACTGAAACTACCAAAGTTAACTAGCTTCGCACTAATTCTAGTTACTTAAGAGCATCAGGCGTGGGCCAAGATAAATGAAACATAAACTAACTAGAGAGGACTTAGATATACCAATAATTGGACAACAAGTTAATAGAAGCTTTACTGAACAGCAACGAAGCATGCACTACCTTATAATCATGACAGGATTACGGCGATCACCAATTACATGGCGGTGTGTTCACTAACCTAGACATCATATATAGGAAGTGTAAATGGTGAGGTAGTATCACTACACAAAGATCAACTTGTTCTCACCTAAATGATCTAGGATCAATTTTGCAATCAGTATCTAATCTAGTCCAAACAAATTAGCAATAACCATAGCAAGAATCCCGTAATGCTATCCCATGATATGTTTGATGCTACAGAAAACAAAACCTAGTAACAAGATTGTATGCTTATTTGTTGACAATATAGCTTGCACATGGAGCAGCATGCCCAAACTACATGTGTCAGGTTGAATTACCGATAGTTCTCATTCTTATGCTTTAAGACTAGTTATTATCCGCTTCTCATATTTACATTATTTGGAAAAATTGCATATGCATCGGAAAACCATTGCAAGATGGGATATGATACAAGAGATTGAAAGCTACATGATTGATCATGATTCATGAATTATATATTTGTGTATATGTATATACAAGACATGAACAAAACTGATTACAGTTGATTTCTTTTTCTTGAGCCTCCATTCACCAGACCCACCGGAGGGCAAACCCACGACCTCAAGCTTCACAAAGCAAGTCACAACCAAGCAAGGCCACCAACACGAGGGGCGGGACAGAGCGAGGGAGTAGATACATGCACATCGTCCTCACCATGCATTAAGCAAGAATCAACAAAACCGAAAATGAATCGAGCAAAAACCCAACAAATTAAATAAAAGAAAAGGGAAAGTAGAGGCGGTCTAGTAGCAGAACCAACCGGGCAGTCGATGCGTCCGCCCGATCGAAAGCGGCAGGAGGAGCACAGAGGCTGACCAAGCTACCGGGGGAGGAGCACACCGGGCCGAGCTGCAGTAGGAGGCGCAGTCCACCAGGGGCACGATCGGGCGCGAGGATGAGCCCGGAGGTGGCGGCCGAGAGGAGGACTGGCGGAGCGGTGGAGGGAGTGGTGCCAAGAACAGGAGGCGCCATGGGCCAAGCCACGAAGAGATCCGGTCGTGGTCAAGGGAGGAAGCGGCGGTGACACCAAAGTGAACCCGGCGGCGCTCGGGAGGCCGAGGGAGGCGGGCGGAGGCAACCGAGCCATAGGGTAGGAGGCTACAGAATGAGGAAAGGGAGGAAGGGGTTTTGGGAACTGGCGGCGGCTCTAGGAAAATGAGGGAGGCGGCTCCTCACAGGGGATAGAGGTGGCAGTTAGTTTTAGGGCAAAGGGCGCCCCCCTCTTCAGAACTCTAGTGGGCCGACCCACTTAGGGCCATGAAGCAAAGGACCGAGAGCCCAAGGTCCATCCTTCCAAATTCTGAATTTTATGCAATTGCCTCTCCAATATTTGTTGTTCCCTCTAAACTTTATTGCATTTGCTAACGAAAATTGAATAAAATTCCCTCTCCGAATAATTTTCTCTTAATTGATATTCGGGGTATTACAAGAACAATTGATGGATTTGATTATAGTCATATGCCGATAACTTGGTGGATTTAGTACATTTATCGGATAGGTTGTGTAGTTGGAAGATCGTGAATCCGGGCATTGTGTGGTTGGATATGCTACTTTGATTATGACAGAGGATAGGTTAGCCCGAGTTTACAAAGTATTTTAATGTGGTAGAAATTTCTGAAAAGAACTAATTTTACACTAAAAACTCTTTTATCTTTGAAAATTGTGAGAAAATTCTTATGAACTCCAAATGAGTTAAACCAAGTTATTTTGGTCTTATATTATTATTCTCTATTTATCTATGTAATCCTTTTTCCCAAAGACTATTCTACAAATTTTCACCAAATAATTAATTTCAGATGAATAGTAACCGAGCTCCAATTTTCAGATTTTTCCGACACTACTACAAAAAGGCTATCGACGCCTCTTCACGAGCGGTTGACCAAAACCGTTTGTATATATGTAATCCCGCACGATTTTGGTTTAGAGACCGTACGTATTCTTGGTCGTGCTAAAACCGCTCGTGAAGAGGTAATATCACAGATGGTTCATAGCTAAAACCGTCTGTGAAACATCACATCTGGTTCTTGTTAATAACCGTCTGTAATAATTCTACATTTCACAGACGGTTTTCAACAAAGAATCGTCTATGAAACATCACAAACGATTCTTAACAATAACCTTCGTGATATTACTACATATCACGAGCGGTTTTTGTTATAACCGCTCGTGATAATATCGCTTCTGACTCGGTTGAAGCCCGATGAGTTTCTTGGTCGCCGATGCGTCTCTTCGTCGCGTCCGCTTTGGCTCCCCGATGCGTCTCTTCGTCGCATCGATCCGCTTTGGCTCCCCGATGCGTCTCTTCGTCTCATGTTCTGAATTTATTCCTTGTTTTAGAAAAAGGATCATTCGCCATCAAAGATGATCATCCCCACATACTTATAAAAAAACAGAAATGACTGCCTCTTCCTTGTCATCGGTATTGATGGCCTACCTGGCCGCACTGTACAAGCACCTTTCTTGGTGTACGTTGATCCGTGCTGCAGAAGAACACTGTTTCAACAGTGTCTTCACTCCTCTGTCGGCCGATAATTTGCCAGAGCAGGTGACGGCCACCTTCCGCCATCTTGACATCCTCCTCCGCCGTGTCTTCCAGGTGATCTCCCACTTTTTGCGAGTTTACCGCGTCATCGACGTGGTCCTCCAAAACGACGTTGCATGTCTCCAAGAGGCTTGCTGTCACTTGGACTGCGCAATCGAGGTGGAAAGCGACTGAGTCGACCAGGCTGAGACCCCTCAAGCAAGGGAAGGGAGCCTATGGGCTCAATTCTTCTTGGTTCGACAGTCCGAGGGTCTTCGGGAGACACTCGAATGAGCGCATCAGCGGGTGGACGCATTTTAGGCTTCATTCGCTGATGATTAGGAACCGTCCGATGCCGACGCCGTCGCCTATGAAGTATTGAAGATGGAGATAGCAGCCTACCTCCGCCACTAGGAAAACTTTGTTTATTTATAAGTTTCTACTTTTTTAAAATCTTTTTGTTTAACGTACGCATTTGCTTGGCCATATGAAAATTCCAAAATGAAAAAAAAGTTTGGAGGTGAAGTTACTATATTAATTATATGTTGAATTATTACTATATATATATATATATATATATATATATATATATATATATATGTATGTATGTATGTATGTATATATGTATATATAGTTAAAGCAAATTTTCAATGAGATTTAAATAAAAAATTGACATATAAACATGCAATTTCTTCATGTCACGTAAGTGTATATACAAGATAAATATACTTGAGAAAAACCATTTCACGACGGTTCTATTATGGAACCATCGGTGATATCACGACATATCACTGGCGGTTCCATTATGGAACCGCTCGTGATATTATCACGACGGTTCCATAATAGAACCGCTCGTGATAAGTCTCTTTATTAGTAGGAGCCCCACCGCTAGGGTTTGCGCGCCCTAACTCGTCACTCCCAACAAGATTTACTCGTCTGTTCCTCCCCACCTCGACGCCGCCACCGACCCGCTGTGCCGCCGCCGACCTTGTCACCGTCGCCGTCGGTTGTGACACCACTTTGCACTGCACAAGATACTCGTATGATAGTAGTGTCTTGTGCAGTTTCAGGGTCGTGCCACAACTACGGTGATGCCGCCACCCAAGCCACTAGGCTTGGCCCCGCATGTCGCCTGCGCCGCCGTCGCCATGTCTTGGTTCTCCTGCTCGGCCTCCTGCGCTCGGGCTGTGGCCCCCTAGATTTGCTTTCCCCATCCTCCCTCTATTCTCCTCTAGATCTGTTAGCTTAATGTCTTTTGTTGAGTTTGATTTTTATGCTTGAGCCTTAAGTTGTGTCCTGATGTTTGTGTGATTTATGCAAGGTGAAGGAGATGGATGAGGGTTGTGCTGGTGGTGGGGTCGCCATTGTGGTTCTTATTTGTCTTGAGGTTTCACCCTACCTTACTCCCTCTCTACTACTGGTGTGGTGGCCGGGTTTGAACTGCTCAATGATGTTAATAGTCTTATGCTGAAATTGAATTGATAATTAGTTCATATTAATAGTCCCCTTGCTCTGTGATGTAATGATGTTAATAGTCTTATGCTGAAATTGAATTGATAATTAGTTCATATTAATAGTCCCCTTGCTCTATGATGTAAACTGAGGGCTATTGGTGTATGTGCATCTGTGCATCTTGCTTAGTTCATCTTTGTGGGTTCAGATCGACAAAAATGAATGGGGCAAAATGACGGGTTTGGTTAATGCTCTCTGATGGGTACTGAGGGTTATTGATGCCGGTTCTTTGTGCTTTGTTAGCTTACATGGGATCGATGTGGTTCGGATGGGGCTTGGCTGCAATTAACTTTTCATATTTGTGTCCCAGGTCAAGTTCTCCTCCCTTGCATCCCAAGCACGATATCGCCCTACCATTCTATTCCTCATCTCTTCTCTATAAAACCTCCAGCGTATGGTTGCTTGTGTCTTTAAACCGGCTTCATATATATATATATATATATATATATATATATATATATCGCTTGTAGTCTGACCCTTTCGATTGGGTCGTGAGGAGGATGAGGCAATTTGCCACGGGCAACCTCTCATTGAGATTCAAGAAGTAGGGCTGCAAGAGAGGTCGTGACATTACAACTCTGGATGTCGTCGATAGGTAATTGGACTTGACATCAAGAAATGGCTGGTTGCTAATACATGAAGCCAAGTGGGTTGGCTTCATGTATCGAAACCACCATTTGTTGATGTCAAGTCCAATTACCTATCGATTTACATCCAGTAATTGTATGTCCACGCTTCTCTTGAAATTTCACTTCATGAATTTGCAGGGTCAATGAGAGGTTACCCGTGGCGCCTATGTCATCCTCCCTCATGACTTCTAAAGTGGCCGGAGATTACAAACGATGTTTATATATATATATATATATATGAAGCTGGTTTTAAAGACACAAGTAGCCATTGCTTGGAGGTTTTATTTATATAACACAGACGGTTCATAACACGAACCATCCATGATAGATAGTTATCACAGACGGTTCTTAACACGAATCGTCTATGATAGACATTTATCACAGATGGTTCTGAACACAAACTGTCTGTGATAGTCATATATCACAGACGGTTTTGAGTTAATAACCGTCCGTGATAGCATGCATCACAGACGGCACGAACCGTCTGTGATAGTCATATATCACAGACGGTTCTAAGTTAATAACCGTCTGTGATAGCATGCATCACAGACGGTTCGAAAACCGTCTGTGATGACCTCATATCATCACCGACCCATAAACTCAGACGGCTCATGAAACCGTCTGTGATGACGTTTTTGAACTGTCTGTGAAGGCCTTTTCTGTAGTAGTGCGAAAATAGAATTTCAAACTGGTATAACTTTCACATACTAACTCCAAATGGAATAATTATTTCACCTAAATTCATCTAAAATCATAACCTACCGACTGTATAAATTTCATGCATTTTGGATGATGTTGAATTTTTGGATGTTTGATTGTTATTGTTCTTATTTGATGTTCTCGTTCGCTCGACAGTTTGTGAAGGTTCGAGTGAGATCAAGAGTGGTACTCAGCAGCACATGGACCATCCACAGCAAAGGCAAGCAGTTTCATCCATTGATGCATGTTGGTCCTATTAATTTTGAAAACCATCTATGTTGATTTTCAAGTATTCTATGCATTGCTTAATTTCAAATACTTGTATGTCAATTGGGTAGAATTAGTTATATCCACTTGCTGCATTGGCCCTCCTTTGAATATTGATTACTCTTTTACATTGAATGATTAAGGTTATATGTTATATGGGTTCTGTTTGCTAATTTGTAGAATGATGCTTAGTCATGCTAGTAGTTGTAGTCGAAAATGGTTGATGGAGCTGGTCCATCGGCCGATGGATTGAATCGAATCTTGATGAAATTTGAGGATTATATGGATTGGATTATGTTGAATTTGAGGATTGCATCCAAATCTTCGAATTTGGTGTTTGTGGACTTGTTGGGTTGTTGGTTGTTGTGTGTTGGACTTGGACAGGTGATAGGGTGATGAAGGGAGAGGGTTCCAGATTCGAGTAGCCCTGTCTGGATATTTGAGGACCAGTCTATGGTGTGATGAACCAAGTCTTACGTGCAACCACACGTCGGGTTTATGGGCGATGGCTTGGCTTAATAATTTGTTGTGTGTTAGTTATCGAAACACAATTAGATTGACAATTATTATTGTTATTGTTTAATTGTTCTCTTGTTAATCTAGTTGGGGCATGTTAAGTTTCTCCTTACTTGCCCTTAAGGGTCTTTTGCGTATGCTGGATAGTTACGCAAGGGACTTACTTACACAATGGGGTGAACGTGGTTCTAGCGCGTACTATAGCCTGCCATGTTTCTGATCCTCGAGTGGTTTGATAGTTAGGACAGGACATTGTAACGACCTCGTTATGATATCTCATCACACTCCAACGGAAGAGTGCATGGCGACATTACAAGGTATTCATATCGTGTGGGTAAAATTTGCACAACTCAGAGAGAACAAAATCTATTCAATAGCCGTGTCCCCAATTATGGACATCACTTGTTGGAAAGCATGCACAGTTAGCTTATGGGAAATTTGGTTTGGGTTGTGGTTGGAAATGTTATGTCATTGTGTTGGTTTGTTCAGATCTAAAATGTTATCACGAACGGGAAGTTCGCGTGTTGATTTGTTAAGGAATGAATTGTGTCAAGAAAGGGAAGTTCATGTGTTGATTATATTTGAAGTATCTACTATTGTTGATCATGAATTTGGGATTACCTACTATTATATAATGTTTCTAAAATGTTTTACAAATGGCAATTTGAATCTATATCGTTTACCTCAATGAAAAACTTGCTTTTATGCTAAAAATGAACCATGTAAGCCTTCCTTTTGTAACACCCCGGCCCGACACGGAGCCCAGAATGCCACTAACTACACTAACTATCAATTTTAACATCCTTTTATAACAAATTACAACAAGCATCTCAACAATAAAACCCATCCACGGGTCACTGGGAAACAAGTATAAAGATATAACAATCATAAATAATTAATCTCTAGGAAGCATAGCAAGATAATAACTCAAGAACAACGCAAAACCAATTGAATAAGGTCTATTGAATGAATATTCAACTCCAACCTATCATCTAAGATTATTCTACACCATCATGTCCTAAATATAATTCATCAGATTATAATTAAAATTTATCATGTCCAACGAATCAAATAACTGGGTGTAGGTTGTGTTTCCAAGTGCGCTAGCCCTTCCCGAGTGATACGTCATCAACGGTCACCTAAAAGCAACAATAGAGCAAGAATGAGTCCAAGACTCAGCAAATACATAATAAAGCCATAAACAACAGTTTATCAAACACAATCAAGGTTATCATCATCATCTATCTATTTAATGCCATTCTCATACTCAAACAAATAAGCCATATTCCATACAGGTAAAGTTGCACAATTTAACAATTTGCCCATATATGCGAATGCACCATCATGCTCATGCTCATATGCATCTCATCGGTGATACGGTATAGCGGAGTGTTCACCGTCGATAACACACTCTATCCTTCACTCCCGTGAAGTCCCCACCAAGTAGGATTTTATCTAGAGCACTCGGGACTAGTCATGTATCTTTCTCACCGACCTCACCGAATAGTTACATGACTTTCTCACCGACCGCTCATGCAACTCTGTTATGATGAATGTAAATGACGCGACATCTTTAATTATTCATCAAGATAATCCATCTCATTAACTCAATATCTCAATATCATAATCTCATTCACTCAATGTCATCAATATCATGTATAAGAATAAGCTTAATGAAAGCATAATAAATAGCATGATAAGTAATATCAATGATAGTGGTGAATAACCCGTTGTTCACCACTCTACCATGTACTTGCCTCTTAGCCCTTCAAACCGGATGACGAAATTATGGCACGGCGCATAAGGCCACAGACTCCTGAACAAGCAAGTAATAACACACACTCAAAAACATCATCAAAATTACATAATCACAGCACCAACCCGTCACACTAATCGACCTCGTATGTTTACGCCAAACTGACCAAATTAACCCAAATCTATCGGATGCACTACCCGCTGTCCCAGCACTAAAATTATCACAACTTCTGTTGTACTCGCCCAACAATTAAGTTCTTGGGCTCTCTAGAACGCTTAAGAAATTATCTACACTTTTCATATAGAGAAAATACACTAATTATCTCATTTACTATTTTTAATTTACAGATTAACACGTACTGCCAAAAGACGACAGTTCCTTCGGACAGCAGGCTTACAAAATTAATAACTCGCATTCTAGTCATCCGATCGAGATGATTAAATATTCTACAGAAAGTTACCAAAATTATCTACAATTATCTAGCAAATGACATCCTCGAATTATGCCCTTACGGTACCCGAAATAGTACAACAAGACAGCATATTAAACCAATCTACTGTTCGAATTCCCCGACCAGAAACATACTAATTCTCTCTCTAATGTCCTTTTTAATCTCTAAATAAAATAAACAAATAGAGGAGGAATTCTTAATCGTTACCCCGGAGACCGCGACGAAGATCACCGATTTCTCCTGCAAGGTTCCCCTCTCTTTCTTCCTCTTTTCTTCTCCCTTCCTTTTCCTGGTTCTCTTTTTCTTTTTCCTTCACTTTGGTAGCACACAAGATCCCGTAGCAAAATCCAACGCCACACCATCCTGCTTCTCTCTCTCTCTCTCTCATATGCAATCGGCAACAATCCACACATGCAGCCAGTTGTATGCATTGATTTCTTCTCTGTTGGCAGCATGAATCACTCGCAAAGCACAGCAACAAAATCGGCACAGGGCATCAAAACAGCAGATCAGGGTGCCTAGCATGCAACGGTTGTGCAGTGGGATGCATCTTGGCGGAGGGCAAAGAAGATGGGATTGCACTACATGCAAAACAGGAAGCAGGGCATTGGGGATCATCGCAAGGAGCTGCAACGGCACAGGTGTAGAAAGAGCAAGCAGCGACTTCTGTCACGACCGGCGGCGGCAGCGAGGCGGAAGGGCGATGTCACGCAGAGAATAGGGTTTGGGGCAAGTGGCCATCCTTCCCCTCTTCTTATGTGGGGTGGCCGGCCCACCTTTCTCTTGGGCCTTGGGTCCAACACCCACATCTAAATTCTGGATTTAATTATAAATTTCTAATTTCTTAATTCTTGTCTTTTTTTTAGAAGCAGGATATTACATTCTACCCCTCTTAAACAGAATTCGACCCCGAATTCTTCTCGCCGTTGAACTCGAAAGATCAACCACAACTGAAATTAAACAACAACCAACTAGCGCATACCCGTTGATAACAACTCTGGGTAAAGCTCGCGCATACGAGACTCCAACTCCCAAGCCGCTTCTCGCTTAGATCGACATGATCACAACACCATGACGTATACCCTCATCTATTCCTCAACACTCTCTAACCTCTCCAGGTACACTCAATGGACAGGACTCGAAGGTAAGGTTTTACTCGTTGGTCAACGGCTCTTACGAAACTTCACTCTCCAGATTTATCAAGCACTCCCTCGACACCGGATCACACAAAACGTCGTGTACCCTACGCGAGGGCTCGATACAGTCCTAACGATACGCTATCTTCCAAAATCCCGCAACTTCCAGAAACAAACCAATATACCTTGGGCCAAACTTTCCTTTGGTACCAAACCACACAACCCGCACAAATCACATGGAACTCTTGTTCCTTTCTCAATCATTCATTTCTCCTTTGCCAATTGAAAAATAAAGGATTCACAATGCAACCAACTCATAACCAACTTCCCTCCAAAAGACCCCAATCCAAAATCAAATACTCATCAAGAAATCTTTTCCTCTTTCCAAGTAACCAGTTTACAAATAAACACCACATAAAGCCAAAGGCGAACATCACTTAACTGCCCACATTACCCTTTTTTTTTCTTAACCGGGAAGTACCACGCAAACCAACAAGAACCAACTCAATTTGCAAATGACATCTGTCATAAACACATAACTCAAATAAGAACCAAGAGAATATTTCTCTACCCGAGAATACCCCCTTTTTCCTCAATCTTCCTTTTAGGAATAAAATTAATTTTTAAATCCATGGGATTCCAAATTATCGCCCTAACTGCTTCCTCTTAACCGGGCAAACTCAAAGCATTGCTCAACCGAAAGCAATAACCACACTCATCTAGAGGGACTCTACTAATCCACAAAAAATGATACTCTAGTCCACTACTCTACCAAAAGGATTATTCTAACAATTGATTCCCAACACCTCAATAAAGATTTTCACCTACAATCATATCACCCCAATCTGTTAAGGATAATCAACTTGAAATTCTCAACACACACATTCATTTACTACCCCCGAAGGATTCTATCAATGATCATCACACTATTCAGAATTCACTTTTATTTTACTACTTCTACACATAGTCATTGGGCAACCAAAGTTCTAGCATAAAACACAAGCCCAATTTCATCCTCCAAGACTCCTATAATGAACTTATAGTATAATTGATAGGAAACCCTCGATTCAATTACCAAAATTTCCCACAATCCAAACAATATCCTCAATCATTAATACCAACATTCCTCACTGATCAATTAACTGCCCAAACACGTTTAACTTTGCCAATCTTGGACCCTCACTAAACCATACCATTTAATCTCACCTATACAACCTTGCAAATTACACTATTGCAATACCTAGCAAATTGATAATTCTAATATTCCACCAACTCGAGCAAATTTTTTTTTGAATCACTATTCACTATAGGTCCTACTAGTTGTAATAACATAATCAGTTTTACCCCGAACGACCATGATTCGTTTTAGATCCAATTCTCTATAAGATTTATATCACAAAATCAACTCATCTTCAATACTCCTCGATTAACTTGCAACCCCTGTGTCTCACGACTTCATCTACTTGATCACTACTAACCAGTTGTCACTATATACTCTAAAAGACTTTGCAACACAAATCGGTTAATCCTTTCTCAAAAGAAGAGACAAATTTCAGCACACAAGAAAACGTTACCACTCGCAGTAAGCACAATACCAAGGGAAATAGTCAAATATCAATGATCACAGAAAGCAAAACATGAGACCGCAGTTGAGGGAACAAGTACCACAAGAAGAGAATATCAAACCTCAACCAATAAGAACAAAGCATTGCTTTTGAAACTTGAGAAACTCTTATACGGTAAATAGAAAGGTTAAGCACACTTCAAATAAGTTGCAAGTTACAAAACTTGACTCCAACCTCAAATACTTCTACTACACTCTTTCATTTTACAAATAAAAGAATTTTCTTTGATTACAACCTCACTTTGTCAACTCAAACAAAAGAGCCTTTAAGATCAAATCACAAGAATGTCTTAAGAACCAATAAAACATTCCAATACATAACTTTGCTCAAGCTAATTTTAGCTACCACATAAATCATGAACTCCCAAAAGATCACGAATGCAAGACTCCAAACATTTCATTTAACCAATATTACGAAAAGCGATCAAACTACTTTCTCTCTAAAGAATCATTACCACTCCCACAAAGTCACAATCTCTTTCAAACAATCTTACAAACATCAAGAGTAATACATTCTTAACAAGAATCGTCACCGTCTAATCTTCCATTATAAAGCCCCCAAAAGCTCATCAAATTGTTCCATACTACTTTATCACCCCATCCCCAAATTGAGAGTATACCAAAACCTTACAACCTCACTACAACAACCACTTTATTTCAGAGGGGATCTACTACACAATTTTAAAAAAAAAATTGATCCAAAACACTTCCATCAAAGACATTCTATTATCCGACAATTCCACCATCATGTAAACATAGATCACCTATTATATCCCATCAGTTTATCTCTTAGTGATGTTCAACACCAAACTTTAACACACAACAATTGCACTCCAACCATCATTGTTATCAACTGGCTTCTTTATGAAGTCTAGTTGCTACCTTCTTTCCTTTCTGAATCACAAGATCATTTAGAAACACACATTCAACCATTCCACCTCTAATCTAGTATCTCTTCAACTTTCCCTTCCCACACAATTAATTTCATCCATTGAGGCCAAATAATCCAGTAAGTTTAGCAATCTAAATATCTTTAATGGTCAAACCAGTTCATCAAGAACTATTATAAAACAACATCAAAGTAATCAACTACACTTTCAAGAATACTAGTTAAGATTAATTATGCACCACGCGATATACCCAACCTGATAACCAATATCATATCAATTAATCTTCTACGATTACAACCTCTTACTTAATCATGACAAGGGTTTTAACATTTTCTTTCATAAAAGAAAGGCATTAACTTCACCGCTCAAATTACTCCAAAAGAGCTACGTATGATCAACGTTCCACATGATAAAGAACTTGCAATTGATTATTTTCGCTATTCAAAACACCAAGCAAAATAAACGAGTCATGGTTTCCAACAAGAAAGACAGAATTCTCACGAAAAGAACAATCTTGCAAATTAACGACGTTCACAAGAAACAACAACGGATCAACCGTCGGTAGAACAGATAATCACTTTATGGAACCAATAAAGACCAATAAAAATTGTATTGTAGCCGCTATCCAAATAAAGTTCATAAAACCAGCGAGTAATTGGAATAACCAAATGCATTTCAAGGAAAACAACAACCTTTCCAAGGAAACTCATCCCCAACCTTTGTAACTAGGTTACCCGAAGAAAACCCTTCACTAATCCCATACCATGAATAGTGGATCAACCTGGCCATACCCATGGCCACAACCAATATCTCTACCCCTCCACATCGACCATCCTCACGCATACCAATCATGTCATCAAATCATAAGCATACAAAATCATCTCACAACATAAATAAATAATACGACATAACGGAAACACAAATGTAAAACTTTGCCCATTCCCATCCTACTGTGCACCAGTGTGTCAAATTTTTAAGTTAATTAACCATTAGCAAATTTTAGTTTATTTTACTAGTCCTAAAGAAAATTTTAATAAATTAAATTTACCTAAGTTATTAATCTATTCACCACGGACCTAAAGCCCGCTCTGATACCAATCAGAAACACCCGGCCCGACACACGAGCCCGAATGCCACTAACTACACTAACTATCAATTTTAACATCCTTTATAACAAATTACAACAAGCATCTCAACAATAAAACCCATCCACGGGTCTTTGGGAAACAAGTATAAAGATATAACAATCATAAATAATTAATCTCTAGGAAGCATAGCAAGATATTAACTCAAGAACAACGCAAAACCAATTGAATAAGGTCTATTGAATGAATATTCAACTCCAACCTATCATCTAAGATTATTCTACACCATCATGTCCTAAATATAATTCATCAGATTATAATTAAAATTTATCATGTCCAACGAATCAAATAAGCGGGTGTAGGTTGTGTTTCCAAGTCGCTAGCCCTTCCCGAGTGATACGTCATCAACGGTCACCTAAAAGCAACAATAGAGCAAGAATGAGTCCAAGACTCGGCAAATACATAATAAAGCCATAAACAACAGTTTATCAAACACAATCAAGGTTATCATCATCATCTATCTATTTAATGCCATTCTCATACTCAAACAAATAAGCCATATTCCATACAGGTAAAGTTGCACAATTTAACAATTTGCCCATATATGCGAATGCACCATCATGCTCATGCTCATATGCATCTCATCAGCTGATACCGGTATAGCGGAGTGTTCACCCGTCGATAACACACTCTATCCTTCACTCCCGTGAAGTCCCCACCGAAGTAGGATTTTATCTAGAGCACTCCGGACTAGTCATGTATCTTTCTCACCGACCTCACCGGAATAGTTACATGACTTTCTCACCGACCTGGCTCATGCAACTCCTGTTATGATGAATGTAAATGACGCGACATCTTTAATTATTCATCAGCATAATCCATCTCATTAACTCAATATCTCAATATCATAATCTCATTCACTCAATGTCATCAATATCATGTATAAGAATAAGCTTAATGAAAGCATAATAAATAGCATGATAAGTAATATCAATGATAGTGGTGAATAACCCGTTGTTCACCACTCTACCATGTACTTGCCTCTTAGCCCTTCGAAACCGGATGACGAAATTATGGCACGACGCATAAGGCCACAGACCCTGAACAAGCAAGTAATAACACACACTCAAAAACATCATCAAAATTACATAATCACAGCACCAACCCGTCACACTAATCGACCTCGTATGTTTACGCCAAACTGACCAAATTAACCCAAATCTATCGGATGCACTACCCGCTGTCCCAGCACTAAAATTATCACAACTTCTGTTGTACTCGCCCAACAATTAAGTTCTTGGGCTCTCTAGAACGCTTAAGAAATTATCTACACTTTTCATATAGAGAAAATACACTAATTATCTCATTTACTATTTTTAATTTACAGATTAACACGTCTCGCTAAAAGACAGCCTTCCCGGACAGCAGGCTTACAAAATTAATAACTTCGCATTCTAGTCATCCGATCGAGATGATTAAATATTCTACAGAAAGTTACCAAAATTATCTACAATTATCTAGCAAATGACATCCTCGAATTATGCCCTTACTTGCAAAATAGTACAACAAGACAGCATATTAAACCAATCTACTGTTCGAATTCCCCGACCAGAAACATACTAATTCTCTCTCTAATGTCCTTTTTAATCTCTAAATAAAATAAACAAATAGAGGAGGAATTCTTAATCGTTACCCCGGAGACCGCGACGAAGATCACCGATTTCTCCTGCAAGGTTCCCCTCTCTTTCTTCCTCTTTTCTTCTCCCTTCCTTTTCACGGTTCTCTTTTTTCTTTTCCTTCACTTTGGTAGCACACAAGATCCCGTAGCAAAATCCAACGCCACACCATCTTCTCTCTCTCTCTCTCTCATATGCAATCGGCAACAATCCACACATGCAGCCAGTTGTATGCATTGATTTCTTCTCTCTGGCGGCATGAATCACTCGCAAAGCACAGCAACAAAATCGGCACAGGGCATCAAAACAGCAGATCAGGGTGCCTAGCATGCAACGGTTGTGCAGTGGGATGCATGCGGCAGGAGGGCAGCAGCATGGGATTGCACTACATGCAAAACAGGAAGCAGGGCATTGGGGATCATCGCAAGGAGCTCAAGCGGCACAGGTGTAGAGCTTAGGGCAAGCAACTGTCTTTGACCGATGGAGGCGGCGGCCAGCGAGGGCAGGGGCGCATGTCACGCAGAGAATAGGGTTTGGGGCAAGTGGCCATCCTTCCCCTCTTCTTATGTGGGGTGGCCGGCCCACCTTTCTCTTGGGCCTTGGGTCCAACACCCACATCTAAATTCTGGATTTAATTATAAATTTCTAATTTCTTAATTCTTGTCTTTTTTTTAGAAGCAGGATATTACACCTTTAACACTTGAATGCATTTATTATATGTTGCTATACGTAAGTCTTGCGAGTATGTTTTTGTACTTAGTTGCATTGTCCATGTTGCAGGTGAGAAGTCGTTCAAATTTGGTTAAGAACTTCAGGTGCTATGACTTTAACCCGAGTTGGTTGCTTGTGGGTTTGGGCATGCCAACTCGGCACTTTCTCTTTTATTCCTAATTTTATCTTCCGCTGTGATTTATTTGTGTTGTTTAGATTTGGCCGATCGGCCCTCTTGCAAACCTACACCTTAAGGTTCTATTTAATGATGTTGTAAATACGATTCTTTTATTCTTGTATATTATGTATGGATGTTAATGCAATGTTGTGTTTGGATATGTGTGTGTTAGCCACTGATCCTTGGGAGCTAACATGAGACATATCCGGTCACTCGAAATCATTTTCATTTCATATTAAGTGTTCTGCTTTCAGCATAATCACTTAGCTTGAAACGGATCTGATCCCAGGGGCTTACAACATAGGTATAAAAGCCATACTGACTGTAGGTTAAAGCCGTGGCAATGGACGTTATTAGGATTTTGATTTGCAAAGAATATTTTCAAACTATCAAAAATTTGGCAAAAATGCAAGTGATATAACTCCTTTCTTTCTTACCCATCCTAGCATCTATTTCTTACCTCACTATTCATTTGATTTGAGAAAAATCATTTTCTCAATTGCTCGTCTCTTTTCCAACACTAGAAACGCTAAGTAGTCATCGGTGAAGAGCATCGGCGAAAGGATGAGAAGACGATGCCTTGCTGCGATATTAGGATTAAGTTAGGGATTATCCTTAGATATTATACACCCTAATTATATTCATTAGCTTGTAGACGCTGGACTTTGTAGTGTGCTCTTTTGCTTTCTTTTGTTCTGAGTAGTTGCTCATCACCTACGGGCGACATGATTCGCAATTATGTAGGAAAACTACGGTTGCTTTTCTTGCATCTTGTGCTGACCTTTGAGCCTTAGCACCCTCATTTAGATCTTGATTTTGAATGTTAGAAGTGTGCATACATGCTAGGGTTAAATTGCATACTCGTTGCCTGTTTACTCACGTTATGCTCATTCTTTCCTTGCCGCATCTTTTAGGCATCAAAATTTTAAGGGGTAGAAGATACCTCAAAGTATGTGTTAGGCATCTTAATTCTTACACTTTGATCTTTGCTCTCTTGTTCCTTGTAGTTGCTAAGTATATATGGTGTGTTTGCTGGTCTAGCTTCGGGCGTTGTATTTCGCAAACATGCTAAAACCTAGCCTTATGTCAAAAATAAATTGTGCGCCTCCCTACTGCATTCTTTTTTCATTTATTTTGAGTTGGTTCTTGTGTTTTTAAAGCCTAAAATCTCTAAGTTAAATTAAGGACCTTACCCTATTGTTTCCCCTACCTTATGCTTTTCCTCTCATCTCTTGAATGGAAGTCGTGTGTTAATTAAGAGATTAATAGCGTAATTGCTAAAGAGAAGGATGTGATCGAGTAACCACTATTTTATATTTAATTAGATCTTTTATGTTTGGTTGATATTGGTGGTTTTGCATTGTCAGAGTGCTATTCGATAATTGAGAAATTGAATTATTACTCACTGTTCCCGAATATGATCTTAGAAGAATTAATTCGATTTTTGTACCTTGAGATGTTAACCTTTGGGGGATCAATTGTGGCTTATGGTAGGAGTTACCATAGGAGGTTGCGATATGAGTATAAATGGAACTATTGTAGTGAAGTGTGAGCTTGCCTGCAGGTGATGTTGGGTTTATATCGGAGGAATATGCAGGCAGAACTCGAAGAGCACATGTAGTAGGTTGAATTAATAACTTGTGGATTCACTTGGGGATTTAGATTTTAGATATGCCTTAGTCAATCTATCAATAAGATTGTTAGTCGGATTTTGGTCTAATGTGATAAAGTTAAAATTCGAAACTATGACGATATTATAAATTTTGGTGGATACTTATGTTGATCATTTGAGATTTGTGAAGTTGTATTTGAGTATATGACCGGATCGTAATACTTCTAGAGATGGAGAATGATTAGGTGGTTGAATGGTCATGTAGTGGATGACTATGAGGATTGAATGGGAGATTTATCTCTTTGGGAATAGTTGTCCGAAGGATGGTATAATTGGATTAATTATGGATGATTAAATGTAGCCGTTGGATTTAGATAATGCTTGAGGATAAGTAGAAGACATTGAGTTAATATTGTTGATTTGAACTAAGATAATTATTGTGAATAACTTGATCTGGAAAAAGTTAGTGATTCAGACTATTTGGATTATGGTTGGATTACAAACTCACCTTAGATGGATGACGTTCTTGATGACTTGATTTACCTATGTTGGAGTTGACTTTGGATAAAGGAGGTATATCTTTAACCTTGGATAATTGTGTTGATTTTGGTGATTGATTAGATCCTACGGTAGGGGTGAGTGGATTAGACCTTAAAAGATTAATTGGAAGTAATTGGTGGATTGGTTAGTGCAGGTGGATTGACCACACTAACAAAAGGATTGAGAAGCATAAATATAGATACATTGCTTGAAGATGCGATTTGATATTGTGGGAGTGGATTAATAGTCGTTTGTGCCCACCTTTAAATTGCTAAACTTTGGAAGTAAGTCAATATCTTGATTATAAATCAAATCAAACTTCTGAATTTATAGTGGGTTCGAAGATTACATCAAAGCAAGCGATTTCAGTGGTTAATGTATAAATTATGGAACAATAGATTGGAGTGTACTTACTATAGACTAAATACAACCAAAGGAATTTTTATTGGATGAACAACAATTAGAGGTTGCGGAACCGAAAGTGTTGGGATAGTAGTGGAATTGTTTGAAGATCGAGTCGTTTGGTTTCTTGGAAGAAATTTGGGTTTTAAATAAAGTGACCAAGACTTTTTGCCCCTACTCTTTTCTGTCTAAATCTCGGGGATGAGATTCTTTTTAAGAGGGGTAGGTTTGTAACACCCCGATTTTCATAATCGGGATGTTAATATTTAATTTGGCGGTCTTTTAAATTTTTGACGGTGTTTTAAAATTTTTCCGGTGTTTAATTAAAATGTTGCTTTTAAAATCAAGTTGAATTAATTAAAAGGTTGCATTTTAGTTAAATGAAATTGCTGAAAGACCGCTTAAAAAAATTAAATTATTTTTATTTCTTGTTTTTGCATGCTTTTCAAAAATCTTGTCATCATGCATACATTAGTATCGCCGTTCTCATTTTCCAGTTCGACCGACCGTAGGTGAGACGCCCGCATGTCCCTTCTTTTCCGGTCATCCCCTTTTTCCTTCCCAGCTAACTCCTTTCACTCTCTCTTTCAAATCTCATAAAAAAACTCAAAACCAAGCCATGCATGTCATACCATCGCGATCGTCATCGCACGAAAAACCCAATTCTGCAATTCGATTTCGCATGCACAATAGTTTGAGCGAATTCACGAAAGGACAAAAAGAAGTAGCAGATGAAACGCCTACGTATCTATTCTTTTCCCTGCTGTTTCTCTAACCCACTTCTCTTTCAAACAACAACTCCTATAAATAGTGCCTGGAAATATTTTCCCTAGGTTCTAGAACATCTAAGTAACCCACCTTCAAAATTTCACAATTTTTCGAATTAATTTGCTATTTTAAACAACAAGTCAAATATCAGTCAAAACCATACAACTACACTGGTATTCTCTATCCCTATTTCTTCTTTCACAGCTGAACCATCATCACCCTGCCATCTTTTCTTTTTTTATAGACCTCTCATCTGCCACCTTCCCTTATTCTTTATCTAGCACCATTCTCCACCACAGCTTCTCCCCATTCTTTTCCCCAACCGAATGCCTCTACCCATTTCTTCCCCCAAAGAAGACACAACCATTTACCCAAATTAACACCCTTTTCTCCTCCCTCTTACCACTTATTTTCCATCAAGTACTCAAACAGCCATGAGCCTCACCCCACTTGCTCTTTCTTTGTTGTCCCCCCAACAAGCAACGCCCACACTCAGCCATTTCTTTTTGTCTTCCCACCAACACATTTTTCTCACACCACTTCATTTCCCCAACTATTCTACTGAGCCCACCACCTCCACGCTACACCTTCTTTCCCAAAGCAACAACACCTTCAGTTCTTTCTCTAACACACATTCATCTCACACCTTCTCTCTTCCCAATCACCATCAAATCACAAGAATATATCCACTTGTTCATGTTATGCTACTAGGATCCACGGGCGAGAGCAATCCTTTACTACTTCTAGTTCTAACATGCATGAAGGTGTGAGTGTTTTCCAGAGGAGGGAGGAAGGTGGCACATTGTGCTCGTGGCTCCTTGCATCCACAGGAGAAGACCGACCAAGGCTCCAAGGGCACAAATGGTAGCATGATGTTCGCCAAAGATGCATGCATGCACCGCCGGCATGGATGCATCAATGGAGGCAAGACAACTGCGGGCTGCCGGTGCGGTGCACCAAGGATGCGCTAGCTAGAACGAGAGTAGGCGAGGTCGGCGGCATGTAGCAGTGTGCTTAGCATGGAGTAGCAGCAGCGGTGAGCCCTTGGGAGCTGAGGCGCTGTAGCATTCCGACGTGGCGGCGTGGCCTGTGGCCACACGGAGCTTGATGGCGTCGGCAGCGGCGCGAAGATGGTGGTGAAGGAGCAGCGGCATGCACACGGCAGTGGCGTCAAGGCGGCCAGGGCCAACAGTGATGCGGTGTCGGTGTGCGGCATGGCGCGAAGACGCGGCATCGACGACGCCAAGGCGAGGAGGCAAGGCAGCGGGTGAGCGGCATGGCCGTGGACACAGACACCAAGGCTCGGCCAAGTTGAGGGAGAGCCGCGACGGAGGACGGCGTGGCGATGCGCAGGTAGCACATTGCGTGGTGCATGCATGCGACAGCAATGCATGCAACGGCGCATGCGGAGCAGCGGAGGTTCGGCGAGGCAACGGTAATGCATGCAACGGCGTATGGGGCTGAGGCGAGGCCGAGGCGAAGCGAGGGCGACCCTGACCATGCATGCACGCGGTGTGGCACGGAGTCGTGCATGTGGCGGCACATGCATTCAGCGGGCATGCATGCATGCGACTTGGCTCGCTAGGGCATGGTGCACACGGACAGGTTCGACGACGACTACGCGGACGTGGACGAGCTTGGTGACGACGGTGGACGCAGACGCGGATGACCTCAACAACAACTATGGTGGATGCGGACCCGAGCCCATGACGATTCGCACGCCTAGTGCCGTGGTAAAAATATTTAGTGTCAAATCGTGTTTACGATATTTACTTGTGCATGTTGCATATAAGTCATGAGCATGGCATCTATTTATGCATGTTTTATTTTAAAAATGATTTGGTAGCTTAAGGTCGGTATAACTCTCCAGTTATGTCCTAATTGTGCTTGTGTGTGATCTTTGTGATGATATATTGACCGATGCAATTGATTAGATCGTTGTAGCGGTTTAGGTGTATTATTGGTCGATGGATGCTAAATTAAATATACATTGGATCAATTGATTAGATGATACTATTTTGAGTCACATGCAAGATTATGGGGATCTTAGGTGATAAATTAAATGGAGGTTTTCCCTCACGATGGATTAGTAATTTTTGGAGTTAGGGCACATACGGATTTCATGATCTATTACTTGATGGATAGCTCTTGTGATGATATTTTTGGAGATATGGATGTTGAGTCGGACGATTTATTTAATTGTGGTCAAATTGGTTGGATGTCTTATGATTGGAATGGTAGAGGTCGCTCACAACTAAGTTCAGTGGTATGGAAATGAGATGATCGATTAGTGAGCCATTAGATGTTGGATGCGTTTTTAAATTGTTAAGCTTTTTAAGTGTTGGTTAGTCAACTAAACCTCGATCGGTGGAAAATTGAGTGTATGCGATTATGACTTGTCAAGGATAGACTAGTAGGGCCAGTAGTTAGTATTAACTTAATTAGTCTAGCAAAGAACAATTGATGGATTTGATTATAGTCATATGCCCATAACTTGGTGGATTTAATACATTTATCGGATAGGTTGTATAATTGGAAGATCGTGAATCCGGGCATTGCGTGGTTGGATAGGCTACTTTGATTATGACAGAGGATAGGTTAGCCAGAGTTTAAAAAGTATTTTAATGTGGTAGAAATTTCTGAAAAGAACTAATTTTACACTTAAAACTCTTGTATCTTTGAAAATTTGTAGAAAATTCTTATGAACTCCAAATGAGTTAAACCAAGTTATTTTAGTCTGATATTATTATTCTCTATTTATCTATGTAATCCTTTTTTCCACCACTATTCTACAAATTTTCACCAAATAATTAATTTCAGATGAATAGTAACCGAGCTCCAATTTTTAGCATTTTTCCGAATACTGATTTTCAAACTGCTATAACTTTCACATACTAACTCCAAATGGAATAATTCTTTCACCTAAATTCATATAAAATCATAACCTACCTACTGTATAAATTTCATGCATTTTGGATGATGTTGAATTTTTGGATGTTTTCGGTGTTATTGTTCTCATTCGATGTTCTCGTTCGTTCGATAGTTTGTGAAGGTTCGAGTGTGATCGAGAGTGGTACTGAGCAGCACATGGGGACCATCCATAGCAAAGGCAAGCAGTTTCATCCTTTGATGCATGTTGTTCCTATTAATTTTGAAAACTATCTATGTTGATTTTCAAGTATTCTATGCATTACTTAATTTCAAATACTTGTATGTCAATTGGGTAGAATTAGTTATATCCACTTACTGTATTGGCCCTCCTTTGAATATTGTTTTGCCTTGAATGATAAAGGTTATATGTTGTATGGGTTCTGTTTGCTAATTTGTAGAACGATGCTTAGTCATACTAGTAGTTGTAGTCGAAAACGGTTGATAGAGCTGGTCTATCGGTCGATGGATTAAATCAAATCTTGATGAAATTTGAGGATTATATGGATTGGATTATGTTGAATTTGAGGATTGCATCCAGATCTTCGAATCTGGTGTTTGTGGACTTGTTGGGTTGTTGGTTGTTATGTGTTGGACTTGGACGGGTGATAGGGTGATGAAGGGAGAGGGTCTCGGATTCGGGTAGCCCTGTCTGGGTATTTGATGACCGGTCTATGGTGTGACGAACCAAGTCTTACGTGCAACCACACGCTGGGTTTATGGACGATGGCTTGGCTTAATAATTTGTTGTGTGTTAGTTATCGAAACACAATTAGATTTACAATTGTTATTGTTATTGTTTAATTGTTCTCTTGTCAATCTAGTGGGGGCATGTTAAATTTCTCGTTACTTGCCCTTAAGGGTCTTTTGCGTATGCCAGATAGCTACGCAAGGGACTTAGGGCTTGTTTGGCTAGTGTCCTGAATTTCATGCCTAAGGAAAAGTGGTGCCTGGAGGTAGCCTGGAAAGTATATGATTTTTGCCTAGCCAGACAAACCTAAAGATGAGTTGTTTGGTTGAAGCCTGTGCCTGGAATTAGTGAATGAAAAATGGACCGTTGGATTGAAGGAATTAACAGTGGATGGAGCTGCCTGGGAGGCAGGCTCCCAGGCGCTAGTTTTTTACGCCTGAACATCGCAGCCTGCCAGGTAGTGAGCAAATAGGTTGAAGGCGTGCTGCAGGTGCGGTCCAGGGCCAGGCACTTTGCCCCTAGGACCAGAACCAAACAGACCCTTACTTTCACAACGGGGTGAACGTGGTTCTAGTGTGTACTATAGCCTGCCATGTTTTTAATCCTCGGGTGGTTTGATAGTTAGGACTTGACATTGTAACAGCCTCGTTATGATATCTTAGTCACACTCATACGGAAGAGTTCATGGCGACAGTACGAGGTATTCATATCGTGTGGGTAAAGCTGTACAACTCTTTGGAGATCTAAATCTATTCGAATAGCCGTGTCCCCGGTTATGGACATCACTTGTGGGAAAGCATGCACAGTTAGCTTATGGGAAATTGGGTTTGGGTTATGGTTGGAAATGTTATGTCATTGTGTTGGTTTGTTCAGATCTGAAATGTTATCATGAACGGGAAGTTCGCGTGTTGATTTGTTAAGGAATGAATTGTGTCATGAAAGGGAAGTTCGTGTGTTGATTATATTTGGAGTATCTACTGTTGTTGATCATGAATTTGGGATTACCTACTGTTATATAATGTTTCTAAAATGTTTTACAAATGGCAATTTGAATCTATATCGTTTATCTGAATGAAAAACTTGCTTTATGCTGAAAATGCCTTCCTTTGACACTTGAATGCATTTATTATATGTTGCTATACGTAAGTCTTGCGAGTATGTTTTTGTACTCAGTTGCATTATCCATGTTGCAGGTGAGAAGTCGTTCAAATTGGGTTAAGAACTTCAGGCGCTATGACTTTAACCCCAGTTGGTTGCTTGTGGGTTTGGGCATGCCAACTCGACTCTTTCTCTTTTATTCCTAATTTTATCTTCTGCTGTGATTTATTTTTGTTGTTTAGATTTGGCCCATCGGCCCTCTTGCAAACCTACACCTTAAGGTTCTATTTAATGATGTTGTAAATATGATTATTTTATTCTTGTATATTGTGTATGGATGTGATTGCAATATTGTGTTTGGATATGTGCATGTTAGCCACTGATCCTTGGGAGCTAACATGAGAGACATATCTGGGCATTCGGAATCATTTTTGTTTCATGCTAAGTGCTGTGCTTTCGGTGTAATCACTTAACTTGAAACGGATCCGATCCTAGGGGCTTACGACACTTCTAGAAATGTCTACACCAAGCAATGGGGACTGAGCTCTCTTTTAGCACTGCTTATCATCCTCAAACTAGAGGTCAAACCAAGAGGGTGAACCAAATAATGGAAGATCTTCTCCGAGCCTGTGTGCTGTCTTATAAGAAGAATTGGGAAAAATGCTTGCCATATGCAGAATTTTCCTACAACAATAGCTACCTATCAATCATTCAAATGTCACCTTTCAAAGCATTGTATGGAAGAGCATGTAGTACACCTTTGAACTAGCCTGAGTCTAGAGAAAGACCATTTTATGGACCAGACATGGTGGTGGATGCCGAAGAGCAAGTTCGCTTGATCTGAGATCGATTGCCAACAGCACAGTCCCGTCAAAAGAGCTATGCCGACCATCGTCATCGTGAGTTGAGCTTTCAGGTAGACAGTCATATTTACCTTAAAGTCACACCGATGAAGGGCACCCATCGGTTCCAAGTGAAGGGAAAACTAGCACCTCGTTATATCGGACCTTTCCAAATCCTTGCAAAACGAGGAGCTGTGGTGTATCAACTGGAGTTGCCCAACCCTCTTTCAGCGGTACATGATACTTTTCATGTCTCACAACTAAATAAATGTCTTCGTGTTCCTACCGAAGCAACCGCATATGAGAACCTTGATCTCCAACCCGATCTTTCCTTCCAAGAGCAACCGGTGCGTATTCTTGATGAAACGGAATGCAAGACAAGAAACCGCACCGTCAAGTTCTTGGAAATTCAGTGGAGTAACCACACAGAAGAGGAAGTCACTTGGGAGAGTGAAGACCAAATGAGGATTGAACACCCCTACCTTTTCCATATGATTGAAGTGCCTTCGAATCAAGAAAGGAAAGGTTAAACAAAGCAATAGAAGGAAAAATGTAATAACAACACTATGTTGTTTCTTATGATCTTTCTTTTCTATCTTTGAATGAAATCAAGACAACATATGTGGTTTTTCTTTCTTTTCTATCTTTGAAGGAAATCAAGACAATATATGTTGTATTTCTATAAAAGAATTGTTTAGAAGCATCTGTTTCAATTTGAACTAGGAATCTCGGGATGAGATTCTCTTCTGAGGCGGGAGGTTTGTAACAGCCTCAATTTAAATAAATGGTAATTATCTGCTTTTCATGAGCATACATGTCATTTTGGATCACGTGCATAAATTGTTACTGATTGAAAACCTCAAATTCACATCAAATTTAAAACTTGAAATGAAACTCCAATAGAAAATTTAAGATAGTGCTTGTAATGAACCCTGAAATTAATTTATTCAAATACTAGATTAATTATAATGAATTAATATAATTTTTCTGAGATTTCTAGAGTTCATTTTGACCTTAATAAAATAGTTGTCCATTATTTAAACCTATTTGGTTAAGGATTTTAAATTAAATAGTTAATTCATGAACAATGAGATTTTAAAATTTATTCGGGGTCTATATCATCCCAGTAGCTTCTCTGAAAATTTTTATATTTTTATGAATTTATTTGCTAATTTTAACTCACTCGTCAAACTTTTGAAATTGGAATTTAAATTGGTTTACTTTCGGACTTGGCCGAACCACCTTGGAACTGTAGTGACCCACGCCAATTGACTTGGCTGGACCAAGCTCGCTCGCCCGCGCCTAAGGCCGTCCATGCCACTTTGTTTCTTTCACTGCCAATCCGGGCCCACCTGTCAGTGTCTTCCTCTCTTCACTGATTCGCTGCTGTGCCAGCTTGCACGGCCGAGCAGGAGGTGGCACCGCGCCAGCTGCTCCCGTGCATGCAAGGTCATGCAGCCTCGCCACCGAGCTTGTCACTTGTCCTATGGTTGCCACGTATCTTCACCGAACTATCTGCGGTCGTGAAAAGCCATCGAACTTTGTCGATGCACTCGCTGTAACACCCCAGCCAAACAAAGGCCTAGAATGCTACTAAATAAACATGATAACCAATTAAAATGTAAGACTTAATTCTAAGTTTCGGTAGAACCTCCTTTGTATAGCTAAGTATACCAGAGGTTCCAACAATTGCATATATCATAATCAATTCTCTAACCCCGGGACCAATCCCCCACCTGAATATAATTATAAGACATGCTAAGACAATCATACTGGACCAAAAACACAACTAGTAGTACATACGAACTCGCTATACTCTCTAACGTATTCCCAATTCCAATTCTTAAAGGTCGATCTGTCCCCTACTAATCCAATTAAATATTCACATGTTTGCTCGTTTCACTAGCAGCATATGGCATACAATTCATCTCCCATTAACTAACCTTTGTAGTACACGAATTAAATAATCATAGCAATTAAATAATCAGCCAAAGCTAAATATATATTCATATAGCACAAACCAGCCAAGCATGTCATGTAACAGAATAAGACAAGACTAATTAAGTAATAATTAGTACTACCTAATTCCTCTCTCTCTCTCTTACTACTCAAACTATAGAACCGCATGTAACAAAGTAGTCTGTACTACTAGTTAACACCTAGAACTAGCAGAATGACACCACATAATGAAACGGATGCACATCACAGGAAGATGATTCCTTACGTGAGCAATTAATGAAACGCATGCACTCGGTTTGCATGCAACAACTATTTCATTTGTGTCGATTATTAAGCGGCAAAGACAAAGCAATGTCATCAGCGACCGCATTTGCATGCGAGGACACTATCTTGCGGCAGAATGTTGTTGGCGGCGGCTCTGGCGTGGTGGTGCATGGCGATCGGCCTACGTGGCGATGATCCAGCGGCGGCGCCGATCGCGGCGATGGGGGCGGCCATGGCGTGCACGAAAACGCCAAACGGGCAGGCGGGCCTTCGCAGCATAAGCGTCCGCGGCAAGCGACGCGCGCCACTCGCGGCGGCGCAATCTGGCATGAATAGTGGCTCTGGAGAAAGCATAAGCCAGCGATTCAGCGGTGGCTATACATGGCGCAGCGGCGGAGAACCGGTGGCGTTGCAGAAGCGTGAGGGAAAAAAGAAAATGTAGGGTTTGGTAGAAAAGGACGCCTTCTCTCTTGTCCACTAGAGGGTGGCCCATTCGGGCTAATTTGTTTTGGGAAAAGCCCAAGGTCTAAATCCTCCACAAAATTTTGAGATTTTGGACTCTAAACATTAGTGAATTCACTAATAAATATTCGGGATATTACACTCGCGGCCGAGTAGGTGCAACCGATCGTCGTCCTTCGTCACTCAGGCATTTCTAATAATCTTTGTGCTTTGTTCTTCTATTCCCATGTCATGTGTATCCTGCTAAGTTGAGCTTATGATTTTGCCTGTAGTTCTCGGACCACCGGCTTGTCATTTGGATGTCCGCAGCGTGCATCGAAGGCTACCATCGTGCCATCTTGAATTTCGATGAGCTCATTCCTAATTCTTGTGCAGCATTTCATGTGCTTGGTTAGAAGGAGCAAAACCCCTCATCTAATTGCAAAAATTGTCAAACAGGATTGTTGGATTTTGGAGTTCCTCATTTTCTGGCCGAAATCTGCTACCTCGTCTCCATCTCCGATTTGGTGGGTTATTTCTCGATTCCTTCTAGTATTAGCATCTAATGTGCCTATGTAACCTATCTCGACCATTCACCCCGTTTGATTTTGCCTAGGTTGTTCTCTCCATGTGGAGCTCCCTTTTACCACTTTCGGTCATAAATAAATGTCATGAAGCCCTTTGTGACCCTCCGGCTAACTTCAACCTTCTGGTAGATCTATTACCTCTCGTAGGTGCTAATGCGCAAGTTAATTAGCTTAAAATGACACCGGGTTGTCTTTTGCACAATCACCGTAGTTGCGCCTCCGCTTCTCCACGTCGCATTGCCGCTAGGGTTCGTCACCTGCTAAATTCCGGCCACCTCTAGAACCGTGAAGCTAATGTGAATTCATTTTGGGTCTTGGTTTGCGCCGCCGTGGACCACAACTCTGGTGAGCCACCAAGCAAACGCGCGGAGCTAGCTGCTCTATTGTTGGACCGACCGACAGCACTGTAGCTAGGTGGTCAACTCGAACCGTTGTCGGTTTAGGGTTAAAACGGCGTTTAAGTTCGCGTAATCACTTGATTATTTCGCTGATGGGTGGGACCAAGAGTGGAAAACATTGGGCTTAAGGTAATTAGGCTAAATAGGGGTGAGTCTCTGACGTGTGGGCCGCTTGACTGGTTAAGTGGAGCATAGAGTTATGATATGTTTTTCCTTACTAAAACGATTTCTTATCGCTTAAATCGAAAAATCGTCTCTGTCGTGAGGAAGTATTTCCAATTTTATGCCTATAGCGTCTTTCCGCTAGGACTGGATCCAATTGACCAAGTCAACCTGTGCTTTGGGTCCCGCCTGTAGGCGACTGGGGCTAGTATAAAAAGTATTTAATGTATTTCAAAATCCCAAAATAGATTACTTTTACACTGAAAATGGTTTTAACTTCAAAAATTCATAAGTAATTCGTTTTAACCCCAAATAAAATGAAATCAATTTTCTAATTTCAATTTTTACTGTACTTTAATTTGGAATAACTTTTAAACTTGTCTCTTTTACAGAAAAAATTGTTAATTAATTAAATTGTACATGAAGGACTTTAATGTTGTAAAATTCATAACAAATTCATATGAACTCCAAATAAACTAAAATTTTCACCTAAATTCATTTATAAACAGAACCTTACTACTGTGAATTTAACATGCATTTTTTAGCATTTTGGTATTTTGATATATTTTTTTTCTCGGTGTTCATTTGTTATCACTCTTTCTAGATTCTGAGTTGCCCGACACGAGTGTTTATATTGCAGAGCTCCCTGAGGTTGAACAAGTGGAATATAGTCAAGGCAAGCCTCCTCTTGCATCATTTTGATCCCAGTTTTGGTAATTTAGTATTTTGAATTGCAATGATAATTGCGTCCATGCTATTTTGGTGTATCATTAATTTGTGATTCTAGTTAGTTATATCCTAATCATTGTGGCTTACCCATAATCATTTCATACACTTATGCTTAAGATAGAAATCATGTGATGTAATATATGGTCTTTATGTGAAAGCAGCCATGCAAGTCAGTAGATCGGTAGTTAGGTTGACAAGATTGTCTTGTCAATCATGGGAGACACTGAACCAATTTTAAATTTTATTTTTTTTGTTCAGATTCTTGAAACTAAAGTTTAAGTCTAAAATTGTCTATTAAAACATGGTTTAGATCTGGACAAGTGATTGATAGTGATGGTGCCTTCGTGCATGAGAATTGGGTAATATGGTAGTCTTGTCCGAATCACCAAGGACGGAACTTTGGGCTGTCATACCAAAAACTACTCATACTTCCACACGTTGGATTGGGGCTGTTTTGGTCAAGTAGGGGGAGGATCTTATTGGATTGGAACACAAGTGGTGTAAGGACATATGAGTTTGATCATATGTTCATAGGGATCCGATTTCAATTTAATATGTGCGAGTGAGCACAGTTTTAAAATTTTGTTCATTGGGTCGGCATTCCCAACACAACTTGCAGGCCTCGGTTAGTAGGTTCTATTAGTATCTTGTACTAAAAGGGATTCGTCGCGCATGGGCGTTTCAACTCAATAAGATGTTCTTGCTAAAAAGTACCAAATCTCGATCTACCCGGCTGACATACCTTAGGAAGTGTGTCATTATCCGGAGGCTTATGGGCTGGTCGAGTCGTGTGGGTAAAGCTGTAGACCCCTGCAGGGTTAAAACTATTCGAATAGCCGTGTCCCTGGTTATGGACAATACTTGGTTCTGAAATAAAAATTGACTTGGGCAATACTGGTTGTCGGCATGTATGGGTGTTCATGCGGCTTGAATTATCAAAGTGGACAGCCACTTTGATTTGTTTGACATTTCACTTATAACATTTCACTTGTTGTATTTTGGTCCAAACTTTGTTTGCAAAAATGGATTTTTGCAAATTAGAAAATGTAGGAATAAAACTTGTTGCTTTATGCAAATCTAATGCCAATATAGCCTTCCTTTGGACAGCTTTAACATATATAAAAGAAAGTGTTTAATAGGTTCTATTAAACACTTTCTTTTATTAGTTTGTGTAAGTCATGTGAGTACCTTTTGTACTCAGTTAAATTAACCACTTGTTGCAGGTGAGGACGTTTATGCTTACGATGTATCCGTTAGCGCTGATTATAGCGACGCTGAATGATGCTATTTCTGCCTCCAGTCAGTTGCCTTCGGGTGTTGGGCACACTTGGTGGTATCTTTTGGTGTTTATACTTGTTTCCGCTGCAAAATTTTGTTTTTAGTTGACCGTTGGTCACATATGTAACTTATGTACTGAAACACTGGTCTTGTAAATTAGTGTTATAAATATATGACATTTGTATGACTGTGTATAATGTTGTTTAATATATGTGCACATTAGTCATTGATCTTGGGAACTAATGTGAGACATATATTTGGGAACTTGAAATTGGTGTCATTCCTTGTTAAAAATTATGCCTCTGGTATAATCTTTTAACTTGAAATGAATTCAATTTCAGGGGTCCTCACATTCTTTTAGCTTCATCAAGTTGGTAGCACGTGAGCCCATCGGAAGGCAGTACAAAACTCCTCCCAAGTGATGTCCTGGCCCGTGGGCTATGTGGCTAGGAAATTCTCCCACCATGAGTGTGCTGCTCCCTCTAGTTGATGAGAGGCAAAGAGCACCTTCTCATGATTTGGGTATTGCGCAATGCTCAGCTTCCTCTCTACGAGACGAAGCCAGTCATCCACGTCAAGGGGATCTTCAGACCGGGAGAAAGTTGGTGGCTACGTGCGGAGGAATTCGGAGAGTCCTCCCCACGAATGATGTCCACCTCCTCCCCCTGATCCAAAGGAGCTTGAAAGAGCAGAGGTATTCTAAGCAATAACCTCGAGGATCTATGTTTGGTCCATCTGGTTCCGCTCGATCTGAGCGAGAACCTCAGCCATAGTAGGAGGAGGCAGAAGCTTCTCATCATGGTCAGCTTGCTAGCCTTGCCCATTTCGAGTTCGTCTAGCCATCCTATTTTGACAAATAGGGTTAGCGACATCACCCGAACACTAGATGCAAAAGACAACAGTTAGAGAAGCAATCAACTAAGAAAGATACAATAATACCCTAACATGTGTGCATACAAATAATTAACAAGAATTGATCTCCAAATATAAGTATCAAGACATAAAAGCCAGCATAAAAACCAAATTTTATTGCATCCACATGGCAAGGTAGAACTAGCTAGGGGTACCTTTAACACTAGCCATCAACACTAACACATTACCCTTTTGCTCCCAAGAATTTTAGTTGAATAACACTCTCATTTGCAATCCTAACGACGAATGAAGCTTGCTGTCCAGATTTCGCAACCAATGTCCAAGAAGTATTTTCCTACTCCAAGTGCCTCCTAACTTCACCAAAGACAGTGAACACTTCAAAGTTTCCACTCTCATTGAACCCCCTCATCAGAAATGAACGTATAATTCTAGCTTTCGAAAAGAGATGAGAGGGGAAACATCTTTTGAAAAATCAAATCAAAACTAGGTAAGATTAAGAAGCTAAGATAGGTAAGGAGTAAAATCTGAGAACTTAAGTTTCATCAAAGATTTGATACTTTGAAACTAAAGTTTTTCAAATATCCTAGTAGCGACCAAGCTAGGGGTTTCTATGGTCAGTATGGCTCTAATACCAACTTTTGAGAGAGCCGCCGGGCGATTTAACTTATAATGCTTAACCTTCCCACTGGTCCTAGCATCACAAATCAAAGTTCCCCACTCTTAGTGTACTATGTACCTCCCAGAACAGCGGTACACATACATCTCACAAAGTTAAGCATCAATTCCATACACAAGTTGTTACATTACCAAACTCTTCGTAATTTACAACATATTCAACATACCACTTGGATTTCATACAAAAGGGCCAACCGGCCAAATATAGCTCAAAAGATCAAGTTCGTAGCAAAAAACATATGCCATAAGATGGCGATAAATAAAATCCAACCGGTTGCCCTTACCCACAAGGCAACCGACCGAAAACGCCGAGCTAGTCATCGAGTGCGAAGTCAGTCTCACAATCGTTAACCCCTTGGGGGTCAACCTCCTCTGCAGCATATAGACAATCAATTGAGTACAAAATTATACTCGTAAGACTTACAATTAACAAACCTATACATAGCTACATGCAAGCTTGAATCAATGGAGAAGGCTATAGAGCTCATGTTCAGCACAAAGTGACATTTTATTTGCAATAGTGTAATAGATTGAAAGGCACTTTAACAAATATGTTTTTAATTGTTTAAATAACAAAGAGACAACATTTATAAACATAATGAACATACTAGAGGTTACTTCCCAACAGCCACCACAACAATAGCACGAATGCCCATTCGTACCACGATTTCAAGTTTTATCAAAATGTTATAGTCTAACTCTCGAAAGACCTCCCCAAGCGTGTCTATAACCAAGGACTTGGCTATTCGAATAGATTAGACCCTTCAAGGGTGAATAACTTTACCCACATATCATACCACTCCTTTTGCCACCAGATAAAGCACACTTCCGAAGGTATGCCAGCAGAGCTAAGTCCTACGAGACATTTCCAATATTATGTATTAACTATGAGCCACCCATATGGATAGAAACCCATACATTGTGTTGGAGTCATCGTAAAGCCTTGGTCAACTACCCCTCAGGGTAAAGCCTCAGACAACTACGAATGCTCCTCGGTGTGGAGAACCTAGACAGGAACCCACCCCCGCACACCCAACAACAACATCACATTTCTTTTTAACACAACCCACAACCACCACCTGCGACTCGGAGCTAACACACGCCAAAGTACTAAGTCAAGAGGGGTTCCCAATACCTCATGTGGATGTATGCAAAAGTGCTTGGATCAAAGTAACAAGATGTTCGGTCCTTGTTGACTTGGGCACCAGCCACACACCCGACAACCACACCTATCAACCATGTGCCCAAGTGTAAATCTTTTTTTTTTGCTTTTAGTTTTAGTTTTTCCAAATACAATACATACATGAGTACCCTAGCCCAAGTATTTAAAGTGTTGTTATAATGACCATCGCCGAAGCGATGATCCACATAGTACTGTTCTAAGCATTGCTAAGAGACATTAACTCGCATACTAAATTTAAAGTGACTAGAGCCTATCCATCGAGCTCTAAATCACAGCGGATGTAAGCCTAGGCTCAGTGGTAAAGGAGGGATGTTTACCTACAGTTCATGTATCTATTCGGATTAACTATCATGAACTGAGAAATTACTCATCAACATTGCATGCATACATACAGTTGAAATTAAGATATTAGCATGCGAACATAATGGGATCAACATGCATCAAAGGAGGGATTGCTTGCTTTGCTGGAGACAGTCCTCTTGCTGTTGTGGATCACTCTCGTAAGTACTTGAATCGTCAAAATCCATCGATCAAACAAAAAGAACGAATAACACCGAAAATATCCAAAAATTCAAATTCATCATACATGCATAAAACTTACACAGCAAGTAGACTATGATTTTATAAGAATTTAGGTGAAAATTTTAGTCCAAAAGGAATTCATATGGATTTTCTAAGAATTTGACAAGTTAAAGACATAAGTGCACAAATAAATCAATTATCAAAATTTTCTGAAATAGCAAAATAATTCAAACTCATTCCAAGTTAAATTACAGTAAAAATGGAAATTAAAAAATTAATTTCACTTGATTTGGAGTTAAATTGAAATACTTAATAATTTTTGAAGTTCAATCATTTTTCTAGTGTAAAAACAAATCCTTTTAAACATTAATTTGACTTCAAAATTTTATGGAGCAGAACCATACTTAAAATCTATTCCACTTAATAGTATACTAAAAATGAAAACCAAAAAATTGGTTTAATTCAATTTGGAGTTAATTTGAATTAGTTATGAATTTTCTAAGTTATTTGAATTTTCCGTGTAATTTTATTTTGTTTCGAATTTCTAAAAGAAATAAATACTTTTTACACCCGCTCCTAGCTAGCCACAGCGTGTGATCGGTGGGACCGGAGGTCAAGGTTTGACCCGGTCAACTTTGACCGGTCTTGGCCGAAGCGACGTCAAAGGCGTATTCCAAGGAATACGTCTTCGGCTTACCAAAACGTAAATTCTATCTAAGCATTAAAGAAATATGCTTCCCTTAGGAGAAAACGTACTCCACAAATTTACACCAACTCTTAACCGGTCATATGGGCCCATATGTCAATGACTTAGAGATTTAAATGGTGTTAATTTAAATTTCTAATCGCGTTTAGTATCAGTAGGACCTACATGTCATCCAAACATTTAAAAGAATGTTTAAAGGCTAATGATAGGTTATAACCTAATTCGGCTAACGGTTAACCAAAGCTCTCGTGCGCGAGTGAGGCGGCGAGGTAGGGAATCTGGCGCAAGAATGAAGCTCTAGACTCGGGGTTGACACGCATGAGTGCAGGATGATCTTACGAAGCTGGTGGTGGCGACGCAGAGTCCAATGGTTGTCGATGGCGAGCTCCCGGCGGTCGGAGGCGGAGGCGAATGGGCACAAGGTAGACAACGAAACTAACCAGTGGGCCCCACTGGTCAATGAAATAACGAAAGCGACGCGATTGAGTGGGTTAAGTTAGAGTCCGACTCGGGTCTAGACGAAATGTTGTGATCGTGTCAAGTGAGTTAGGGTGGTCTGGTCGAGTTAGGGTTTGGGTTCAGTTGGGGTCAGAGTTTGATTTAAATTTGTCTGAAAAACAACAACTTTGACCGAGCGGTTAAAAATAACAAATAAATTCTAAAATTTTTTGTGAGCATTCTCAAATTCAAATAGAACTTAGGAAAAATGGTTGTAGGTACTGTTCGTACACAAATTATCATACTTAAATCCTTTTCTAATCTGCAATAGTGACTTGGTTAGGCTTTTGGTGTGATCAATTTGACTGCTAAAAATTTGTAAAATTTATATTAATTCATGATAAATAATCTAGTATTTTAATAAATTATTTATAGAAACTTTTATACATACATTTTTCTAAAATAAAAAAGAAGCTTGAATCCAAGTTAAAAGTTTGAAATTGCAAAGCAAACCATATTACAACCAACAAAGGTTTAAAATTAGGCACAAGCTCTAGAGAACCATATGCTTGCTCAAGAGGTATATCAAAAGTTTTAAAAAGCTCATACTTTTATACATTTGAAACACAAACTTAAGTTTGGGTTGTTACAATGTTTTAAGAATGTCTGGTGGTGGTGTCAATCTAGGGTTAGAGCCATCTACTCATCGTCACCCATCATACGGTTAAGGCAAGTACATTTCAGTGTAATATTGGATGTTTGGTGGTACAAATTGTCTGAATGACTCACTACTACAAAACAGATCATACTAGATGCCTCATCACAGACGGTTCCTTTGGAACCATTTGTGTTGTACTTATCACAGACGGTTTGTAAATAGAATCATCTGTGATAATTCACAGACAGTTCTTAATATGAACCGCCTGTGATATGATGGCATACCGTCTGTGATACTTCACAGACAGTTCTTAATACGAACCGTCTGTGATAAGTATCTCATCACAGACGGTTTGTATTAAAAACCGTCTGACTTGGATTTTACCATGGCTTGAAATTTTCCTCTCTCTGATTTTACCATGGCTTCAAATTTTCCTCACTCTCTGATTTTACCATGGCTTGGAATTTTCCTTACTTTTTGATTTTACCATGGCTTGAAAATGTGTGCCACGACAGTATTGTGTGCCATGGCAGAGGATTGTGTGCCGCGGTAGAGGATTGTGTGCCACGGCAGGGGCGCGTAGAGGATTGTGTGCCATGGCAGAGAATTGTGTGCCGCGATAGAGGATTGGCTGCCACGGCAGAGGATTGTTTGCCGCGGCAAAGGATTATGTGCCATGGCAAAGGATTGTGTGTCGCGGCTCCTGCCGTGGTACACAATCCTATGCCGTGACACACAATCCTCTGTCATGGCACACAATCCTTTGCCGTGGTAGCCAATCCTCTACCGCGGCATTCAATCCTCTGCCATGGCACACAATCCTCTACCGCGCCCCTACCGTGGCACACAATCCTCTGCTGTGGCACACAATCCTCTACCGCGCCCTTGCCGTGGCACACAATCCTCTGCCGTGGTAGCCAATCCTCTGCCGCGGCACACAATCCTCTGCCATGCCCTTGACGTGGTACACAATCCTCTACTGTGGCACACAATCCTCTGCCATGTCACACAATCAGAGAGTTATCACAGACGGTTCGTATAAAAAACTGTCTATGAAGTATCACAGTCGGCTCGTGATACGAACCGTCTGTTATATGTTGTCACATACAGTTTTTGTATGAAACCGTCTGTGATTCACAGCGCGGGAGTTCAAAAAATTTTGAACGCATGCGCGGGAGGCAAAATGTTTTGGCGCCATCGTTATATATTGTGTCGTGTATGGTGGTTAACGCAGTGGATGTGAGCGAGGACTCAATGGAGAGCTCTGAGGAGATGGTGACGCCGATAGCCACTGCGTCCGAGTCGGATGAGGAGGAGAAGAAGGCTGCCGCGTCAGAGGTGCCCATGGAGCGCATCGTCGAGGTGGTCGAGGAGGATGCGTTGCTGCCCAAAGGTAGAGGCGCATCCCCAACGTTTTGAAGCTGTGAGGTCTCATTGGGTGGGTTGTTTGTGCTGCAGGTGGTGCGGGGACCTGTAGTGGTGCGAGGACCTGCAGTGGCGGTGGCTACCGTGGGGCATCAGGCAACATGGTGGAATTGCTGCGGGCTTTTTGATGTGTTTGCTGGTTCGGAGAGATAGATGGATCATGGAGGTCAGATGGTTCTGCATGCCATGATTGTGTTTGTGACATTGCTTTGTTGACTTGAAATGGCATTCAATGTGTAATTTCTATGAATTCTATAAATTTGCTACGTAAATGTGGCATTTGGGAATAGTCGATGAATTTTTATTAGGGTGAACCTTTAAAACATAAGATGCAGATTTGAATTCCCTTTACTGTCCAGCAATTAATTGGTTTGGCTCAAAATCGTAATTTTTTTTGGCAATAGAAAAAAAGGTCTGTGAAAATAGACTATCACAGATGGTTTAAAACCGTCTGTGATGACGCCTATTATCACAGACACATAAATCAGACGGTTCAAAAAACCGTCTGTGATGACGGTTTAGAAACGTCTGTGATGACCCTTTGTGTAGTAGTGACTGTTGTTCATGAGAAGTATGAGTACTTCCAGTTATGTATATGTTTTCGTTAAATGATGATGCATATTGAAAAGTATGGAAGTTATTCATTTCATTTCAAAGAGATCCTCATATTTGATATATGGGCAATGAGATCCCCGTATGAAAAAGGATGGGCACTAGATCCCCGCATTTGAGAATGCGGGTGAGTGAACACCGACGGGTGTTACACTCAGCTATACCAGTATAAACAGAAGTGAAGTGGAGACATGTGCATGGCTCGTATCGCATTCATGACATTTACATAAGTTTTTGAGATTATGAAAATGATCGGTCAATGCTTTAATGTTTCTTATGTTATTCATTTGTACTTGCTGAGTTTTGGACTCACGCTTGTTTATTTAATGTTTTAGGTGAGCATGGTTGATAGCTTATTTTGGGGAGAAAGTGGAACATGGAACTTTTGTACTGGAGAATCACTTCACTCTATTTCATGATTCATTCATTTAGGAATTGAAATAATTGAATAGGTTGTGGTTCCCTTAGTTCCTCATGGTTGCATTTATTACTAGTTGTTGTTTTACCTTAATTAAAATTTATCTATAATGCCTTGGAAGATTATTTAGATCGAATTATAATTAACCAGTTTGCTGAAATTTTACAACTTCCTCATTGTCGAATGTTTAATCGTGACGCCTAGAAGATAGGAATACTTGAGCTGTTGTAGATTCTTGTAGTGATAATAGATGTAGGTGATATCATGGAATACAGTCACATTTGTTTTCCATATTTGCTTCATTTTGTAATATCTGCTTGCAGATTTAATTATAGTTTTTAATCTTATGCCCCTATCTATTAAAGTCTGACTGCAATCTTTCATGCATCATCTGGTAAAAAAAAAAAACTTTCATGCATGAACACCACAGCACCGCTCAGGGGAAAAAAATATGATGACAGCTAGAAATTTGGAGGAAATCCATCTAATCATTCTACTCAGGTCCGGCCGGCCTCAAACAGGGGTAAAAAAAATCCTATGCTGAAAACAAATGAACTTACTCTTCATATGGCAAGCACAGTGATAGAAATTGTTTAAACTGCAAGTTTGTAGTAGCAAAGAGGATAAACTTGTGGCACATCCCATAAGTCTGAGAGGAAAATTTCCATTTCCTTTGAATGTTACGTTTAAAAAAAGTCTGTTTTACATTGGAAGAGAAAGTTAAAGTTTTATCTGCATAATGAGATGACCCGCATCGTCCTTTGGAAAGAGGATCAAAGATAAAGGTCTAGTGCAGTATATCTAAGGAAAAGAAATGCAGTCGGCAAGGTGTAATGAGTTGATTTTGTCCATCGGCTCTGTATTTTCTAGCTAGCTAAGCATGCGAAGTTTTCTGATGCGTATCACGTTGATCTGCTTATGCTTCATTTCCTTATCAACAAAATCAGTATATAAGAATCACAGTGATATATAAGAATTCCCATATGTCCGTCCTTAGCAGGAACTAACCAGAGAAAACATTACCAGTGATATATATTCCTTCAAACCAATTAGCATAGGAGATGTACTTTAGAATCACTGTTGATTGCATCTTCTAGTTCGTTAGAAATTTAGTTTGACACAGTGGACACTTTAGAAGAGGATGAATACATCGGTTTTTCATCTCTCTCTTTCCAAATGTCCAGTACAAGCAATGATTGCTCATACGTAGCTATTTATGTCAAACAAATTTCTGCAGAGGATGCAGATGAATGTTGTTTTATTACAACGACAAGCAACGGATGTGGCTGAAAGACCCGGCCAGCAGGTCTGCAGTATGTAAACATAGGGTACGGTCGACACATCGACATTATTGCAGAAACTGAATTATTAGCTGCCAGAGATATATCAAAGATTTAATATTTATTTTTCACCAAACATCCAGCACACTCAATGAGGTAGACATTGAAAGATCTGCCAGTGTTGTCTGAAGAATAAAGCTTCTGTTCTAGATGCATTTCCCTCGCTAGCCCATCTAGTCAATCACGTTGTTGTTTCAGCAGACGAATGTTGTTCGTTTACATAGTCATGCTGTCGATGTAGCAGAAAGTCACGGCTTGCAGCTCTGCAGTTGGTTCCTCAAATTTACCGCTGAAATTTATTGTCCGGTTGTCTAGAGATTTGTTCTTGTCGGATCCGGATTCTACGAATCCAAATCCTCTGTAAAAATACTATGTTATTTCCTGGATCAGTAGATAGCATTCACGAGATCGTTCTTGAATCAATTCATACATAGCGTAGATGAAACCATACCATTTATTAAACAACACATCAGAGCTTTACATAGACCGCATCAGGTCAACTTTTACAATAAGAACCGAATAGGCCAAACTGAGTACATTACAAAAATAGCGGAAGCGACAACGGAAGCAAAAAGGGGTGAGAGCACATCTCTCCACAGGCAAGTGACTGGGGAAACCCGTCTGCGCCCGATATTAACCAAGAGCTTGGCTAATATTGGATGCACGCAAGCACCAACGGAGTCAACTAGACTAGGGTAAGACTAGAACAACTAAAGACTACATTACACTACGCTTCATCAACTCCTGGGCCTCCAGCTTCTGGATCCTTGTAGAATGCATAGTCTTCAGGGATTCCTGCTTCTGAGGGTTTTTTGGGGGAAAAAGCGAGAATGAGCACAACTTCCGTGCTCACGACACTACTACAAAAAGGCTAATACTGGACGCCTCATCACAGACAATTGACCAAAACCGTCTGTATTAAATACAATCATAGACGGTTTTGGTTTAGCGACAGTCTGTGTTACTGGCTGCGCTAAAAATCGTCTGTGAAGAAGTAACATCACAGATTGTTCGTATCGAGAACCGTCTGTGAAGTATCGCACACGGTTCTGAAGAAGAACCGTCTGTGATACTATTAAATATCACAAATGGTTCTTGTCCAGAACCGTCTGTGATACTTCGTCAACGGTTTTCAACACGAACCGTCTGTGACTTCCCGTCCTCATCACAGACGGTTCGTGTTGAAAAACCGTCTGTGAAATATCATAGATGGTTCTGAACAAGAACCGCCTGTGATATTAGTAGTATCACTGCAGCGGTTCTTGTTCGTAATCATCTGTGATACTTCACGGGCGGTTTTCAACACTAACCGTCAGGACTTCCGTTCTCATCACGCAGACGGTTCGTATTAAAACCGTCTATGATAAGTATTTTTGATTTTACTATGGCTTGAAATCACTAACACTCTGATTTTACCATGGCTTGGAATCACTAACACTGATTTTACCATGCTTCAAATGCCTAACACTGATTTTACCATGGCTTCAAATCACTAACACTCTTATTGTAACACCCCAGCCCATCTTGAGCCTGGAATGCTACTAAATAAACATGATAACAATTTAAACATAAAGCATAAATTCTAAATTTCGGCAGAACCTCCTTTGTATAGATAACTATACCGGAGGTTCCAACAGACACAAATATCAAGACAATATTCTAACATCCAGAATTCATCAAAGCATTCAAAATATGCTAATCAGCTAAGGCATAAACAAGGATATCCAAAATATGCTACTCTCATTATTACAAATAAACCAAAGCATGAAGCAAAACTAATAATAAACCCTAAGCAGTTTGCTTATTATCAAAGTACGATCTAAATGTTATTCAGCTTTAAAGTTGTGTGGTAGTGAGTGCATCCATTGCAAGCCTACTCCCTCCTATGCATGCCGTTCTTGCAAGTGGTACCTAAAAGTACAACAAAAGCAAGAGTGAGTCCAAAGACTCAGCAAGTATCAATAAATAAACATTAACTCACAGTTATAGCATCAACATCCCATAAGAAAACATTACACTAAAACAACTCACATGCTTGTGTAATGCAAATGAGCAATACATCTTTTTCTCTTCTACACTTTTCGTGATTTTATCAGGGAATGCGGGTATACAACCATCGATGTATACCCTTGCCTATGCCCCTCTAGCACGAGGACCAAGAGCCTATACTCCACAAGTATAGGGACACGCCCATCATCTTCATGATGGGGACCTCTACTCAATGCCCACATTCTACTTAACGTGGGGACCACAAGCCCGTCATCTACATGACGGGGACCTCAATATGCATACTTAGTCACCACGTGACCAAGTCTCAAGGATGCTCTTAACATGCACATGTACCAGTACTCTATCTTTCAATAACATGTATAGCAATAACTACATTTCAGAATCTCAAACTTTAAATAACATGTATGGCAACAACAACATACATGAATAACCTTTAGCCATAACCCAAGCATTCACCATTCTTATTCATACATATCACACTATCATCATTGCATAGCTAATATGTATAAAACACAAGCAATCGCTATCAAACATTCATAATTATACTAACAACCAGAATAGTTGCCTCAACCGTTCGGGAATGGAGGACGTGAAGAGGGCGCTGCCCCCGGGACCAATCCCCCACCTGAATATAATTATAAAACAAGCTAAGACAATCATACTGGACCAAAAACACAACTAGTAGCACAACCGAACTCGCTATACTCTCTAGCGCATTCCTAATACCAACTCCTAAAGATCGATATGTCCCCCCTGTGGACAGCCATAATCTAAAATCCATATCTTTTTGTATAGGAGTTCAAATGAGCTGTTCTTGGACTTCCTGGAAAGTTTAACAAATTTTCCATCTAAGTCTAGTTGGTGAGCCGTCCTGAATCGGCCATCCACTACCCCTACCAAGCTAATTAACAAAACATCGAATTCACGTCGGGTTCTCTGGACAGTATACTAAAACTACCAGAACTTTCAGTACGATTGTCCAAATCTCGCGTTCTTGAGCTTTCTAGAAAGCTGTGACAATAGTCTACAACTTTCATTATACTAAAACCTGTCAGAATACCGACAGATTTGTAGAACAGTCACGCTAATAAATTCATAACTTCTGCCACAGAGGTCCAAATAACGCGATCTAGCACTTCATGGAAAGATGACGACGTCCTCTACACTACTCTAAGAGATGTCCAGGACTGATTCTGCATTTAAGCACATCAAAACACTGGTCTAATCCAATCTGTCCTGAGCAGACGTAAATACCGACATTGCTAAATTAATTAAATACGATCTAATCGGGGAAAACAGGGTTACCCTTGACTAAACGACGAAGAACCTGCTGAGCACGATGATCACGCGCCTCGATCTCTCCCTTCCTCTTCTTCCTTTCTCTTCCTTGGCCAAGACACCGAGGAGGCTTCTCCTTCCTCCTAGGCCGGGCAATAAAGCGTGGTAGGAACTATAGCACGCAGTAGCACTCGTAGCATGGCGGCGGTACTATAGTGTGGTAATCAGAGCAACCCTAGGGTTGCCCCCTCTCCTTCTTATGTGGCCGGCTGCCCTTCCCTCTTGGGCCTAAATGCTGTGGGCTGGAAGCCACAACCCAGGTTGTCCAAATTATACATAAACCCCTCTCTAATCTCCTATTAAAACCACTTTTCTGATTGGCCCCTCTCTCTAATTTATTTATTCTCAATTAGTTTAATTTGGTGTATTACATTCTACCCCCTTAAACAGAATTCGACCCCAAATTCTAACCACGCTTAACGCCAATGAGCAATCTCAGCTAATAAACTTACTAACATTACCATGCACCTGCCGTGAATAATTCTAGATACTGCTCATGCAAGCCTGGAAGCACCTCGCCAACATCATTCAGGAAGTCGTAGCAATACAACTTTCTTAGCTACCAACTTTCTTAGCTACCAGTTGTTCAAACAATACCCGCGAGAGATCGGGCGCAAAGACAAGTCGATCGATCTCCTACTTGGAGAAATGTCCTTGAACGCCGATAATCAACAAGCCCCTCGGAGAGGTGATCGCTCACCATTCCGACATGGAAATCAAGAAGAAGAGATGGAATACGAGGAGTATTTCCTCGTGGGACCGAGACCTACTACAGTCGGGTCAACTGTTCATCGGGTATCGTCGAATCACGATCACCGGTGATATCAACCCTTCTTTCCTACAAAGGAGGCATCAAGAAGTCATTACCAGATGTCGCATTCTCGCCGACCTCAAAAGCCGTTCATTGGCCACCTCGTTTTCGACCAGTGAACATAGAGAAGTTCGATGGATCCCAAAATCCCATCGAGTTCCTTCAAATTTATACAACAGCTGTCTGAGCAGCAGGAGGAGGAGAGCATGTAATGGCGAATTACCTTCCAACTGTGCTCGAAGGGTCTGCTCGATCGTGGTTACTAAACCAACCACTCGAGTCAATCTATTCTTGGCAACACCTCTGCGACCTTCTACTGGCGAACTTCCAAGGCACCTACAATCGCCCTGGGAAGGAGGACGACTTGCACCGGAAGAGACAAAACGACCACGAGACCTTACGCTAATTCATCAAGCACTTTAGTCAGGTTCGTAATTCAATTCCGGAAGTTTCTGACTCATCTGTCATCAGGGCTTTCAAGCAAGGAGTCCGTAGTAGAAGGATAACGGAGGATATCGATTTGAATCCTCCCACTACTGTCGCCGAACTCTTTGAGATGGCTGATCAATATGCGACTGCTTCCGACGCGGTCGAGTGGAACAACATCATTGATCAAGAAGACAATACCTCTCGAGAGCCAGGCGAAGGTGGCAAGAAGAAGGATAAGAAAGCGAAGAAGTCCAAGAACAAGGCGAAGGGTCAAAAACCTCAAGCCAACGGTTCCAAGGAGGTCTTAGCTATAAACGATAAAGAGCCACGAAGCTCCAAGCTGTGCTCCGACCGAGGCAAAGGTAAGTGCCCTGATCGGAAGAACAACAAGCCTAGGTGGTGCCCTTTCCATAAAAAGGAAGGACATGACCTCAGAATCGCCGAAGTTTTCCAATGAAAGCTCGAGGACTACTAACGACAAGGACCACTTCCACTCTCGGTAGGTAGGGCAAACAAGTGGTCGTAAGTCGCCGATGATGATGAGGAGATGTCGTTCAGAGGATCGCAACATACCGTCGAGCACATCTACGGGGATCGCGTCGGCATCTGAGTCAAAGCGGCGACTTAAAGTCGCCGAACGTGAGGTAAACTCCATAGACCCTCCTCTCGTCAATAAATTGCGAAGTGGTCTAAAGTCACCATCTCCTTCGAGAAGAGTGACTGCCCGATTCCTTCGACCCGACCAGGTCGATATCCAATCGTGGTTGAACCCACCATCAACAATTGTCGGGTCAATCGAGTTTTAGTTGATGGTGGCAGCTCGTTAAACATCCTGTTTACGGGTGCCATGGATGAGATGCAAGTACCCAGGACTAAGGTAAGACCGGTACGATACTCCTTTCATGGGATCGTACCGGGGTCTTCAGCCAAACCTATTGGCCAAGTTTCTCTTCCTTTAACATTTGGTTCTCTAAGTAATTTCAGGACAAAGAAAATCTCCTTTGATGTGGTCGATTTCGATACGACATATAACGCCATACTCGGACAACCAACTTTGGCAAAATTCTTAATGGCTACTCATTACGAGTATCAATGTCTTAAGGTGCCAGGTCCCAAAGGAGTAATCACAATCCATTGTGACAAGAAGATGGCACATAATTGCGACTGTCGATCCCTCGAGATAGTTGGTCAAATACCAACTCGAGAAGAAAGTCAGCCTTCGACTAACAAATCGAAGCCTAAAGCTGCACCAAAGCCGAACGACCAGGTCAAAGAGGTTCCTCTGGACGCAGGGGAGCCCTCGAGACCTGCTCGTGATCGGGATATTTGACCCCAAGTAGGAAGACGCTCTCATCACCTTCCTCCGAGCTAACGTAGATGTCTTTGCGTGGCAAGCATCCGACATGCCCGGAGTCCCCAGGGAGGTGATCGAGCACAGGCTAGCTTTACGGCCTAACAAAGTATCTGTAAAACAAAAACTACAGAGATTTGCCCCTGATCGACGAGATGCTATTAAATCAGAATTGGACAAGCTACTTAAAGCAGGCTTTATAAGAGAAGTCGATCACCCAGAGTGGTTGGCTAATCTTGTAATGGTTAGGAAGTCGAACGGCAAATGGCGTATGTGCGTAGACTTCACTGATCTTAATAAAGCTTGTCTAAAAGATGATTTTCCTTTACCTCGTATCGATCAGTTGGTTGATTCTACTATAGCTTGTGAAATGTTAAGTTTTTTAGATGCATATTCTGGATACCACCAGATCAATATGTGTCTAGACGATGAAGAAAAGACCACATTCATTACACCATTTGGTATATTTTGCTATGTCAAAATGCCATTTGGTCTAAAAAATGACGGCGCTTCTTTTCAACGCTTGATGCAATCGACTTTTTCATCTCAAGTAGGCCAAAACCTGGAAGCCTATATTGATGATCTAGTCGTTAAAAGCATCAAGAGACTTAATCATATCACTGACCTACAAGAAACATTCGACAACCTCAGAAAGCACCGCTTAAAACTCAATCTTGAGAAGTGTGTATTCGGAATCTCTTTAGTAAAATTGCTTAGATTCCTAGTATCTATATGAAGAATCAAAGCAAATCCCGAAAAGTTAAAGGCCATTCTCCAAATGCGCCCTCCAACCACAAAGAAAGAAGTCCAGAAACTCACAGAGTGTATGGCAGCTTTAAGTCATTTCATCGCACGACTAGGAGAAAAAGGACTACCTTTCTTTAAACTTCTAAGGAAATATGAAGGTTTTGAGTGGTCGAACGAGGCAAACATTGCTTTTGAGGATGTCAAGAGGTATCTTACGAGTGCTCCTATTTTGGTTTCTCCGAGGCCAGAAGCGACGCTCTTAATTTACCTAGCAGCCACACCACGAGCAATGAGCTAAAGACTAGTTGTAGAACGTGAAACGCATACAACGACGGTTTACTACATTAGTGAAGTTTTACGGGCCTAAGGGCGTTACCCTCGGTCCAAAAACTTCTATATGCCCTCCTCATGTCTTCGAGAAGCCGCGGCATTATTTTCAGCGCACAAAATAGCTGCACCGTTTGAGTTTTCCTTGGGAGCGATCCTCCAGAATAGGGAAACAACGGGACGCATGGCAAAATGGTCAGTCAAACTTGGGGAGTTCGACCTCTATTTCGTGTCCCGAATGGCCGTTAAATCCCAGATCTTGGCAAACTTTGTCGCCGAATGGACAAATCCTGAACTTGTTCAGGATTCCCAGTACGATTCCCACGACCAATGGACGATATACTTTGACGGGTCACTTACTTTAAGTGGCTCGGGAGCTAGGGTGGTCCTGGTATCTCCTACCGAAGAGACCTTAAAGTATGCCATACAATTAAACTTTCAGGCCATTAACAACGTGGCAGAATATGAAGGTTTGCTAGCTGGCATACGAGCTGCGAAAGCGCTCTCGATTCGCCGACTACTCGTGAGGGGAGACTCTCAACTAGTCGTGAATCAAGTCAAAAAAGAGTACCAGTGCTCTAACCCGATAATGTCTCGGTACTTATCGAAAGTGCGTAAGCTAGAAAAGCATTTTTTCGGTTTTGAGGCACAATTCTTCCCTCGAAAGGATAATTTCCTTGCAGACCAGCTTGCTCGAATGGCTTCTTTCCGATCTATAGTACCAAAATGAGTCTTCTTGGAACAACTCCAGAAGCCGTCCCTGGTTGAAGAACCAGAGATGCCTCCTATTGAGACAGCCTCTCTAGAATACGAGGATACCTGGATGGCTCCCATCTACGAGTATCTTCAGAAGGGTTCCTTACCCGAAGACGATCCCGAGGCAGATCGCTTATCCCGAAAAACCAAAATGTATACTTTGGTTGAAGGAGTCCTCTATAAGCGAGGTACTCAAGGAGTGCTCATGCGATGCATTCCGCAGAGCGAAGGATTAACACTCCTTCACGACATACACAGTGGCATCTGTGGAACTCATGCTTCCTATAGAACACTGGTGGTAAGGCCTTTCGACAAGGTTTCTACTGGCCAACAACCCTGTATGATGCTAAAGAGTTGGTTAAAAAGTGTGTCCAATGCCAGTTTCATAGCAGGCAAATACACCAACCAGCTCAAGCATTACAAATGATACCTCTGTCTTGGCCTTTTGCGACTTGGGGTCTCGATATCCTAGGATCGTTCCCCAAAGCTCCAGGAGGTTTTGAGTTCCTTTTTGTGGCTATTGATACGTTCACAAAATGGATCGGTTGAACTCAGAATGGGATAACAACAAGCAAAGAAAGCAGTTCATGATGAGATGCGTAATTACTCGATTTGGAGTTCCAAATCGAATAATCACAGATAATGGTAAACAATTTTCGAGTGCAAAATTTCAGGAATTTTACGACGAGTTGGGTACCAAGTTATGTTATGCTTCTGTTGCCCATCCCCAAAGCAATAGGGCAGTCGAACATGCAAATGGCCAAATAATGAAGGGAATTAAAACCCGAGTCTTTGACCAGCTCATCAAGTGCTCAGGGGCTTGGGTACAAGAATTACCCTCTGTATTATGGGGGTTAAATGACGACTACTAGTCAGACTCTGAGTGAAACACCCTTTTTTCTAGTCTTCGGAGCCGAAGCCATGCTTCCTCTGGAACTAAAGATATGGTCAACACAAGTCGAAACTTTCAATGACTCCAACCAGGAACAACTTCGAGCGGATGACATTAACCTACTCGAAGAAAGGAGAACCCAGGCCTTAATCCGTTTAGCAATCTACCAACAAGCCCTGTGCAGATACTACGATCGTAAGGTCCAACCTCGCAGTCTTGCTGTAGGTGACTTGGTATTGAGGCTCTGCCAATCCAAGTCTAATTGGAATAAACTTTCTCCCAAGTGGGAAGGTCCTTACACAGTGGTCAAAGTTACACGGTCAGGGTCAGTACGATTGGCAATGGAAGACGGCCAGGTTCTCTCGAATTCTTGGAACATCGACCAGTTACGCAAGTTTTATGTGTAACAAACCATTCAGACAATAAAGCCTCAGGTTCTCTCTACCTCTATTGTCTTATTTTTGAGTAGTGCTTTCATAATCTTTCAACTACATTCCAAACACCCAGTTTTCTTTACACTGGTCGAAAGGCAGGTAACATCACCTAGTCAAAGCCTCTCCTCTCTGCACGTGGTCCTGCCCACTAGAAGGAGCTTCCTAGTGTCGACTCGTTACTCACTTTTGCTGCCAATACAAAGAGCTCGGGTTCTATTTGGTCGAAATATTCTTAAAGCTAGCTCTTTTCCACCTTAGTTTATTTCTTCAGTTATTTTGAAAAATACTCTAAGCAGAGTGCACTTTCTTAGATTTATTCAACCGCTTTTGGTGTACTCGTTCCGTCCCAACTAGTCGGAGGAAGAAACACATCTAGTCGAAGTCTCTTCTCTCTACACGTAATCCTGCCCACTAGAAGGAACTTCCTAGTATTGTTCAATTTTCTACTTTTGCTTCTAGGACAGACCTATCGAGTCCACCAAAGAAGGATGAACGAATTTTTTAAAGTCCTCTAGACGTTTGCCTAACTCAAGTTGCTGTTCTCGATTTAATTAAACTGATCGGAGATGGTAATATCACCTAGTCGAAGCCTTTCCTCTTTGCACGTGGTCCTGCCCACTAGAAGGAACTTCCTAGAGTCGATTCATTACTACTCTTTTGACTAGTGCATGACAATCGTGATAAAAAACTACAAGTTAATCAAGCCTCTCTGTTTTCATAAACCCTTTTAACACTATTTACTTAGTTTATCTAAATAAATTAAGCAAATAGTTGGGGGCTAGGATAAAGTTATTAATTTGACTTCAATTCTTAGTTTTTGTTCGTCAATTATCTTTTGAGTTACTAACTACTCAACAAGATAATTTACAGGAAACAAGATGGATTATATATTACATCAAGAAAAGCTTGTTTTCACAGGTTTTTATTACAAACTACTCTGAAGAGGGAGATCCTATTTGCATCTCCTTTGAGACCTTCCTGCCGACTGGCTGCATTTCTTCAATCAAACGACTTGCTTCTGCCTCAGGGCAGTCGAAGTCGGCGTCGATTGGTTGCACATTAAGGTTGGGGTCATGAGCTTTAAGTTTTGCCAATACATAACTTATTGCACCTTTTGCCTCTTTTATCGAGTCGACTTGGTTGGCCTTCGAGGTGGTCACCGGTTCTTGCAAAGTCGACTTGTTCCCCAATAGTATACGTGAGCAGCTATCGTGTCTTCGGGGAGTTTTTCCCTCACCACGTAGCTCACCAAGTTCTATAATACTTTGCAACACAAATCCGTTGATCCTTCCTCAAAAGGAAGAGATGAACAAGGACAAGTTTCGGCACACAAGAAAGCATTACTCGTCACAGTGAGTACAAGACCAAAAGAATTAATCCAATAGCGATGATCTTAGAAAACAAAAGATGATATCACAGTTGAGGGAACATGTCCCACAAGAAGGAAATCTCAAACCTCCATAAATCATAATAAAATATTGCTATTGAAACTCAAAAAAACTCTTAAGCGGTAATGACAGAAAATTTGCAGATTACAATTCATAATTCCAACCTCAAATACTTATGATACACATTTTCCGTTAACAAAGAAAGCAATTTTCTTTGATTACAACATTACTTGCCAACCCAAACAAAAAATGCCTTTTAAAACCAAATCACATTAATCACTTGAGAACCAAATAGAACCTTCCAATACGTCACATTGCTCAAACTAATTTCATCTACTACATAGATCATGAACTCCCAAAAGACCATGAATGCAAAACTCCAAACATTTCATTTAACTAATATTACGAAATGCAATTAACTTACTTTCTCTCTAGAAGAATCATCACCAGTCCAACGAGTCAGAATATCTTGTGGACAATCTTACTAACATCAAGAATAATTCACTATTAATAAGATTCGTTATCGTCAACTATTCCTTTATAAAGCCCCCAAAGGCTCACCAAAATGTTACATGCCCCTTTATCATCTCATCCTCAATTGAGTGTATACCAAATTCTTACACCATCACTACAACAACCACTTTATTTTAGAGGGAACCTACTACACAATTTAAAAGGTTATACCAAATCCCTTTCATCAAAGGCATACTATTATCTAATAATTTCACCATCATACAAACACAGATCACCTATTAAATCCCATCATAAACCATTCCAAAAGAAACACAATAGATTATTTCATAATATTTTTTGTTATCTCAATAAGATTGCAACATGCAACCTGTTCTAGAGTATATCTAATACACCAACCACACTATCGGAGCAAATCTCTTTTAACAAGGGCATGCAGCCACAATTCATCCTCAAGAAACACACGTGAATAAATCACTTTTAAATTTCAACCCTTCACCTATTAGGAATGCTCACACTAATTTAGAGGTTATCATAAACCATTGATGATTATTCAATCATGGACGAATTGATGGTCCTTTCTCTATTTGTATTCCCACAAGCATAAATAAGATCATCAAATAGCCAATTAAAGAAAATTTCATATTATTATCTACTAAAACAACAGTCGAACACAACCTTATATTTCTCTTTCTACACAGTTAGATTAATCCATTGAGACCAGATACTCCAACAAGTTTAACAATCTAAACAATTCTAATGATCGACCATTTCATCAATGTTCCACACTTCTTAATAACTCCATTGATTCCAATTAAGTGTAGTCATACTCCTAATCACAGCTCATCAATAACTACTAGAGGACAACATCAACTTATTCAATTTCACTCCCAAGGATACTCGTTAGGATTTATTATGCACCACACTTCAGACCCAACTTGATAGCCCATATCATATCCATTAATTTATTCGATTATAACCTCTCACTTAACACCGAGAAGACATCGCTAAAAGGTTTAACATTTTCTTTCATAAAAAATCCATTCAACTCCAACACTCAAAATACCCAAAAGAGTTACATTGAGTCAAAACTTCCACATATTAAAAGACTTGCAAAAGGAAACTTTTATTATCCAAATCATCAAGCAAAATAAATGGGTCATGTTTTCCAATAAGAAAGACAGAACTCCAATACAAAGGTCAATCTTGACAGTTAACCTAGTTCACCGGTCGTAAAAATAACTCAACAGTTGGGAAAACAATAATTGCTTTAAGGGACAATTTAAGCCAATGGAAACACATCAACCTGTCTCAAAGCAACCCATCAACCGCAATGAACTAATAACCCAAGAGAAATTCATCAACCACAACTGGACAAGAGTTGACCAAATTCAAATTCAAGGAAGAGAACAACTTTTCTAAAGATACTCACTATCAATGCCTGTACTAAGGTATACGAGGTAACCACCTCACTATTCTCTTACTACGAACGGTGGTGTAACCTGGTAAAGCCCAGGGCCACAACCACGACCTCAGCCTTTCAACATCAACCATCGTCACACATAACCCAAAATAATCAATTAACTAGCAATCATACTAAATTCATATCAGCAATCATCAATACGATATAACAACAACGTAAATACAATACTTTACCCATTCCCATCTTATAGTGCACAATGTGTCAATTTAATATTTCAATTACCACGGACCTAATGCCCGCTCTGATACCAACTGTAACACCCCAGCCTAGCATGAGCCTGGAATGTCACTAATCTAATAGCCCATGCGCCCCCACCCCCTTTAACCCTAAGCAATGACATCCATCATCCCCTAGCTCTTGCTCGCCCCAAATTTCTCAAGCCGCCACCTCCTTCCAGACATGAAGTGCCGCCTCCTTCCAGTCTTGAAGCCGCCTCCCCCAAGTCTTGAAGCCGCCTCCTCCAAGACTGGCTGCAGCCCTGCGCCCCATCCTTCTCCCTTGGAGGCAGCGGCCCTTCTTCCTCCATTGAGCAAGAGCTCCTTCCTCCATTGAGCAAGCAGCTCCTTCCTCTTCTTTGGTCTTTGCCAAGACAAGGGAGAGCCTGGAGGCCATCGTCCGTTGGTGTCCCGAGCAAGGATCAGCGTCTCACGCATCTCCTAGAGTATCATCTCACATCCCTGCTGTTTGTTTCAGATTTGTTCTTGGTAGAGGTTGATTATTGATTCATCGATAGTGCTGAGTTCAGAATCAGATTGCTGTTCTCTGTTGAACGTTGATTTTCGTTTGGATCAAGGCCGAATTAGAACTTGTGATCTCTTAGAGAGTTGTATATTATTTCATCAGGTTTCCATACCCTCTGAGTTCACCTGAATCCGAGTTATGGTTTGAAAGATACGGCCATTTATGTACCACTGTCCAGAACATCATTTAATTTCCAGCAGTCACATTGCGTGGCAATTTGAACATTGTTAAGGTCCGCATTAGGAATTCTCCCTATTATGAGAATTGTAGTTTATTGTCTTAGATTTCCATAGCCACCAAGATCACCAAAGTCTGACATACAGATCAAAAGTTAAATTCGTTTCATTCTTGCTGTTCAGATTTCTGACGAGATTAGTATGTTGATTTGTCTTGTGATATATGTTTATGTTAGAAGCAAATTCAGGGATCCCACCCAACTAGAATATTTTAGCAAATTTCATAACCTTTCCAAAATATTAAAGAACACCTTAATCGGAGTTGTAGATCAATAGTTGCGTTATTTTCTTTACTGCCGTGCGTTTCGTCGGAACAGACTCTGTCCTTCATGTTCAGCTGCTTGTTAGTATTTTTCTTTGGCTGATTTGGGGTGTCTCCCCAACTAGGTTTTCATAGACATGCTTGTTAAGTTTCTCTAGGAACTTGGCTCACCTCGTTTCGAGTCCCAGGTTAATAGTTATGGTCATTTTCGTGCCGCTGTCTAGATTCACTTATGCGTTGGTGTTGTCCGTTTTAGACTAAGTATATTAGTTAACTCTTGGATGTTCGGGGATGCGTTGTAGAACGTTAATGGAAGCGTCTTGTTATATGTTGTTCTTATTTTGAGTATATGTTGTGTAGACGGAGAGGCTTCAGGTTTAGGAGCACCGCCACTGCCTACTAACGCGTCGCATCGCGGAACGCAAGTACCTTAATGTTCCTATAATTATGAAACGTTGAATGCCTGTTGTTGGCTTTGTATTTCTAAGAAACATGTTAATATTTAAATGTTCGTATTCAATCCATATGTGTTACCTCCATGATTAGAGAGCATGTCTTTTCAATATTCATATGTCATACCATGCATCCACAATACATGTTTCAATCAACAGGAGTGGATCGATATATAAGACCCATCAATTCCAGTATGGGCACGTAAGACCCACCATTCCAATGTGGGAAGATTGGGACACCCGTATGAAACGTTCTTCATGCGGGGCTTGGAACCCCGCATTTTGTTAAATGCGGGCTTTGGTGAACACCGACGGGTGTGTCACCAGCAATACCGGTATATGCATGTGTGTAGTCCCTTCATTTCATCCAAATCATTCATTCCATTCATTCAGATATTTGTTATGTGTTTATTTCATATTCTTCAATGATGTTATCATGATCATGGTTGTTAGATGTGTTATTTATATACTGTACTTGCTGAGTCTCGGACTCACTCTTGCATTGTTTTTTTTAGGTGATCTTCGAGGTTGGCTCCATTGGGAGGGAATAGACACGCTTTACTCCTTCACTTCACCTTAATCAAGTCCAAGATTACATTTTAGTTCGATTTAATCATTCATTAATGATGGCGTAATAAATAATGTTGGTCGTGGTTGATAACCCTCCTGTTAAGGTTGGTTAAGTCTTTGCGTGTGATCTTAGATCATCCTTTTGATATGATTGCTTGAGTTCAAGATATACTCCTGTGGTGGTTCTGATACTTGTTGATACCTTTATTGTCTTGACATCTATGATTGTTGGAACCTCCGGTATAGTTATCTATACAGGGGAGGTTCTGCCGAAATTTAGAATTTTGTCTCCTGTTTTAATTTTGATAACATGTTAGATTAGTAGCATTCCGGGCCCTTGTAGGACTAGGGTGTTACAATCTATTCCAACACACACCACCAACACATATAGCATATGTTGCAGGAAAACTCAACCGCAACACATATTCTCATGTTGCTACGACCCAAGTGTAGAAAGCTCCAAACATACTCAACACTAGTATGTTACAACACTTTGTAGTGTACGTTACAACACTTAATATGAAGGGATACGGGTAGGCTACGATAGCGACAAATTAAAATTTCTACCACGTAAACTAGGAAGCCAAGCAAGAAGATGATCACAGATCGTTACCACTAGGCGCCAGAAGCTGCGAAGAAGCGTCGAGCACTCTGTCCGACGAAGAGCGCGTCGATGTCTTTGGTCGTAGTCGATCGTCAAATATTCGGCTGCGTTGATCAAGATGGTCGTGGTCGATCGTCCGGCGTCCTCGTGAGTTGATCGTCTCCTCCAAACCTCTGCAGTTCCTTGCGAAGATCGCGGATCGTCCTAAGCGCAACAACGTAGAAGCGCCTCTATGGTATCCACACGTCCAGAGAAGGAACAACCGTACGCCGGTGTGCTAGCACCAAATCGCACGGAGAGGCTCTCAAGAAGATGGCGGCTAGGGTTTCGGTAGGGCAACTCGCGTCAACTCTTTTTTTTCCAACAGCCTCATGCATCTCCTTATATAGTGCCTGTGACGGATCCTATCTGAACACGCTTTACGAATCGTATCCGTACTAGTTTGTTCCAACCCGTTAAGTGTGTGACCCGTTAGGTTCATGTATAGTTCAGTTGTGACTCGGAAACCCTTTCCGACCACGAGTCGTAGCGGTTCCTAGCAGGACATAACGATTCCCGAATACACATAAATTATATCGGATGAACCTTAATGCAATATGATCTGCGACTAGGTTCTCATCACTTATGACCAGGTCCTATCTCTATACGACCAGTTTGTATTTGATCACGACCAACTCGTAACTCCTTACGACTTGGTTTCGACCACTCTGTGATTACGTTCGACCAGTCTACGACTTGCTTGTATCTCCATACGACCAGTCCGTAGTAGGGTCTAATCCGTTTACCTTCTCATGTATTCTCCCTTTGCCTCACGATATCTGGTTGAACTCGGGTGAGATGATGTGTCATCCATGGACTATTCAATACTTTCTCGATCGAGTATCGATAACCTTATGTGGTCGAACTCTTCGACCACCAAAGGGTATGGCCATGCACTTTCTTTATCCGACCACTTGAGGGCCAGAGATATCTCTCCTATTATGTTAGGAGGGCAAATCCCATATCCGATCAGTCACATCCTCTCGCATGTTTCATAGCATACCCGAAAGCTACCTTTATAACTACCCGATTCATTTAGTAGCGTTTGGCAACCCCTAAAGTGCTATTACACATGTAGAAAACCATCTTGATCTCGGTCTAAGGATTATACATCATCATTGCTTGAGACCAACTAATGACACATAGAATCATAACAATCTCAATAGTGTCTCAAGGTGGGTCTTATCCAACACCATGTTCTCTAACATGTGTCCACATTATTGATTCGATATCCTATATCCATGACCGGTGAAACATGGTCATCAATCAATACATGTCTTTGGAGTAGAGTCACTAGTGTTTCGACCCGGTGACTTTCGACCAGGATACTTTTAGAACGACATCATCATAAGTTAAAAGAGCTTCACCAACAAGTCACGTACTCATTAATCTTCATGACTGATGATTCATTCAAGGAACAAGATAACATATTATCAAATATAGTGAACATAATGAAATATAATCATCTCTATGATTGCCTCTAGGGCATATTTCCAACATAATAGACATGTTGCTAACTACAAATTTTATGACCCATTTACCACCTAATGTTATATTACTAATAAAAATAAATTGCTAATTACAATAGTATGAAAGATGGGCTAAGATACTTGGTTGTATTAATTCTACTAATCTGCTTATTTGTTTTTTTATTAGAATGGAACGTGCATGCTATCAAAGTGCGATTGTCGATTATCTCACCATGGCAAGAACATTCAATGTAGAGTAACTATAAGTTATTACTTTTGTAGATCTATTGATTTCTATAATATTATCGGTAGACTACTTCCAGATAAATGACATCTCACAAACAAGAGTTCAATATTGAAGAAACATATTGTTTGGCTTATATATTGCTCCTTTTTTTTTGATTTTCGATTTAGTTTATTATTTCAAGAGGTAAATGGACACAGATTTCTTGGCCAGAGAGGGCGGCCACGTCTCCCTTTTTTACTTTTGCCGTCCGATTTAGCATTGCGTCTCTTCACGTTCGTCCGATTTTTTTTGTTTTGCGCGCCTATGATTCGCTCTTCCTCTGCTGTCGTACGCCGTTTCACTTGCGGTTTCTCGGATAGCACTGCCCGTTTCGTCCTCATCCCTTCCATTTCATTCGGTCTCTCCCGATTTTCTTCGCCGCCGCTCCTCCCCCGTCTCCGCCCCCATCCCTTCCCAGTCTCCGCCCCCATCCCCTACACCATAATTCCTCCCCGCACGGGCGGCCACACCTCCTCTCCGTCTCCCTCCCCTTCTTCGCTTCACACCCAGCCCGACCTCCGGGGGGATGCAACCACCAGCAGCCACTCACCCGGCAACTGCGACGCGCCCAATGGATGCGTCCCTCCGCTCCCCGCCTCCCTTCCCTGCCGCTCCAGTGCTGTCGTCCGCACCTCGTCATCCTCCCCCACTGTCTCCTCCACCCCTGAGGCGTGCTTCGTCGCCCACCGCTCCGAGTCCACCTCCGTCCAGCAGTTCACCCGCCCCCCTCGGTACCCCGATTCTCCCCCAAACTCCAGGGGACCAAGCTCACTTTACCTTATGCTGAGGGTCCGTGGTAATTAATTTATTAAAATGACACACTGTGCACAGTAGGTGGGATGGGTGATTCGAGGCTTCCGCATTTCTATTGTTATGTTTTATTCGTTGAGTAATTGTTGATTTGTTTCTGTGCTTCTATTACTGTTAAGCTAAATGTTTAGCTTTATATGCTTTGGTGTTCTTAGATGGCGAGAGGTAGAAGCAATGGTCGTCGAGCGGCCCGTGGCCGTGGTCGTCCCTCGGGCCGTGGCCGTGGTCGTGGACACGGTCCAGCTGTGTCTTCATCTTCGTCTGAGGAGTCTTCTGGTGCTGCCGCTGAGGGGGTTGCCTTAGTCGCTCAACCGGCCGCAGAAGCTCAAGCCGCGTCTGCTGTTATCATCCAGAACCTTTAGAGGGAGAACCAGGAACTCCGTCGACAAGTGCAGGCAGCCCTTCCTGCTGCAGCTGCACTAGTTGCGGAACCTGCTGCTGCAGCAATTCCACCCGAGGCTAGGATGAATCTCCGCGAGTGGATGTCACTTCGTCTGGACACGTTCGACGGAGCATGTACTCCGGTTCAGGCTGCATATTGGTTGTGATACATGGAGAGGCAGTTTGGTGCCTTAGAGATGACTTCAGCGCAGAAGGCGCGGTTCGTGGCCTTTCAACTGAAGGGCCAAGCTGATATCTGGTGGGAGGGGGTTCTATCTGCTAGAACCCCAGTGCAAGGACCCATCACTTGGGAGGTATTCGTGGAGCAGTTCAGAACAAAATTCTATCCGGATTCCTTTGTTGAGAGGATGGAGTAGTCACTGCTGACATTTGTTCAAGGAAAGATGTCAGTGTCAGAGTACGAGGCTGGATTCAACAACCTGGTACGCTTTGTACCAGCGGTGGCCAATGATGATCGGGAGAAGGCCAAGAGGTTCCATGAGGGCCTCATTAGAGTATCGCCACGTTGGGGCGATCGGCTTGCGTGATTTCAGCTCGTGGTCGAAAGCGGGCGGGGAATGGAGCCGAGAGAGACCTTTCTTCTCAAAGGCGCTACTAGTGGCCCCTGTCCTTCTTGGTGGTTACGGTGGTGGCGAAGCGGAGTTTTGGTGGGGAGGTGGGTCTTCTCGTGACTGCTCCCAAAAGATTTCGGAGTCGACATACTCGTCCTATTCAGATGGCGATCTTCCTCATCGGCGCCATGTTCTTCGTCATCCACACTTCAGATGCGTCCTGCTCCAGGTCAAGGTATGAAATGCTTCAGGTGTGGTGGAGAGCATCAGGCATCAGAGTGTTCTTTCAAAGGGACATGTCGTCAGTGTGGCCGGGAAGGCCATAAGTTGTCAGTATGTAAACAGAACCCAGCAAGCATTATCAAATGGGAGCCAGTCCCAGCAGCGTCTTCTTCCAGTGCTCCCCGGTGTTTAGTTCAAACCCTAGCTGCTGTTCCTGCACCTCAGTTTTCTTCAGGATGGGCTCCTTCGGCAGCATTTACTCCTGCACCTCCTGCGGGGTTCTACTAGAACCCCGTTCCGTCTGCACCGCCGTCACTCGCTTCACTTGCTATAGTTCCTGTTCACCCTATGCAGAGTGTCGGGCATCTTCTGCTCCGGCACCACCGGGAGTCTACGCCATGCCTACTCCAGCGACTTTGGGCTGTCCTGACGTGGTGACAGGTACTGTGCTAATTGATTTGCATGAGGCCTTAGTTCTTTTTGATTCTGGGGCCACCTATTCTTTTGTGTCTCTGGAGTTTGCTAGAAGGGCGAGTTTGAGTTTGCAGCGTATTTCTGAGTCTGTGGTAGTCAGTTCTCCGGGGGGTCTTATTTCTAGCTCTACAACATGTCCGGGCTGTTCTATCACTATTGATGATGAGAACTTCACCGCTAACCTTATGGTAATTTAGTTGTCACCATTCGACGTTATTCTGGGCATGGACTGGTTATTCAATTACCGTGCCAAGATATGTTGTTTCTGGAAGACGGTGACTTTGCAAGCTCCGTTAGGAAAGAAGCTGGTGTTTGAGGCGATGCACCGTCTGAATCCTTATTCGTATTGGCTAGTCTGTTCCCCAGACTTCGGGCCTCAACCATTGGGTTGCTTTGGTCTCTCAACGAGAAGGCTGATTCATCACTGCGCATTGAGAAGATTCCTGTGGTGAATGAATTTCCTGATGTTTTTCCTGCGGAGCTTCCTGGAATGCCGCTAGAGCGGAAAGTGGAGTTCTGGATTGATCTTATTCCGGGAACTCGACCTATTTCAATGTCTCCATACCATTTGGCACGACCCTTCCAAGAGGAGCTAAAGAAGCAATTGGACGATCTGCTGTCCAAAGATATGATTCGGCGTAGTGTTTACGCCGTGGGGCGCTGCTTTATTCACCAAAAGAAAGATGGCGGTTGGCGTATGCGTAGATTATCGGGCTCTTAATCACCTCTTGTGAAGAATAAATATCCTTTGCCCGCATTGAGGACCTCTTTGATCAAGCTCAAGGGAGCTAAAGTATTCTCCAAGATTGACCTTGATTAGGTTATAACCAAATTCGAGTTCGGGATCAAGATATCGAGAAGACGGCTTTCTCTACGAGGTATGGCCATTATAAGTATAAGGTTATGTCTTTTGGACTAACAAATGCTCTGTAGTTTTCATGGAAGCCATGAGCGGTATCTTTGCACCAATACCTTGATGATTTCGTTGTGGTATTCATCGACGATATTTTGATCTATTCCAAGACGGAAGAGGATCATGGTCAGCATTTGAGGTTGGTTCTCGAAACTTTAAGAGAGAACCAATTTTATGCCAAGCTGAAGAAATGTGAATTCTGGATTTCTGAAGTTGGGTTTCTGGGCCATGTAATCAACCAAGAGGGCATTTCAGTTGATCCCAGCAAGATCTCAACAGTGGTAGAATGGAAGAGGCCGACCAATGTCAAGGAAGTGAGACGTTTTCTGGGTTTAGCTGGCTATTACCGGCACTTCGTGGAAGGTTTCTCAACCATCGCTAGACCGTTGTCTCAATTGACGTAGAAAGGTGTCAAATTTCAGTGGTCAGATGCGTGTGAGCGCAGCTTTTGTACTTTGAAAGATAGATTGGTGACCGCTCCAGTTCTTACTCTTCCCAAACCTGGAAAGCGGTTCACTATTTATTCAGATGCGTCTATAGTGGGGCTTGGTTGCGTGCTCATGCAGGATGGCAAGGTGATTTCCTATGCATCGAGGCAGTTGAAGAAATATGAGCAGAATTATCCTACTCACGATTTAGAGCTTGCAGCAGTGGTTCTTGCTTTGAAGATCTGGCGCCATTATTTGTACGGCGAATCCTGTGATATATTCACTGATCATAAGAGTCTGAAATACATCTTTACCCAGAAAGATTTGAACTTGAGACAGAGGAGGTGGTTAGAGTTGATAAAGGACTATGATCTCACCATTCAGTATCACCCGGGCAAGGTGAATGTTGTAGCAGATGCCCTGAGTCGCAAGGTGACACCTCCTACTCTCAGTTGTCTTATTACCGATTTTGAGCGTATGGATATCTCCTTTTGCTTTGCGGGTACTGTCCAGACTGAGACACGTATGCTTCTTGAGTCAGCCATTCCAGATCGAGTACGGGAGGCACAACAACATGATCGGATGCTCCAGCGAGTAAGTAAGTGCATAGATGAGGGCAAACAAGGCCACTTCAGTGTAGATGTTTCTGGTGTGTTGAGATTTAAAGGTCGCCTTTGTGTGCCACAGGAGGCTCAGGTCAAAGATGATATTATGAGGGAAGCACATCATACTCCATATACTGGTACATCCTGGTGAGACCAAGATGTACAAGGACTTGAAGAAGAGTTTTTGGTGGAAAAGGATGAAGGTCGATATAGCTTAGTACGTAGCATCTTGTGGAGTTTGCCAGCGGGTCAAGGCTGAGCATAAGCGACCAGCAGGTTTGTTGCAACCTTTGGAGGTTCCAGTTTGGCCATGGGATGATATCTCCATGGATTTCGTAGTTGGATTACCTCGCACGCAGCGAGGGAAGGATGCAATTTGGGTCATAGTGGACCTGTTCAGCAAGTCTGCACATTTCATACCTATTCGCACAACCAACTCAGCAAGTGATTTGGCTCCTCTCTATGTGCGAGAGATAGTGCGGTTGCACGGGGTACCCAAGACCATTGTTTCTGATCGAGACGCCAAGTTTGTCTCCAAGTTCTAGGAGAGTTTGCAAAGCGCGTTGGGCACACAGCTTCATCTTAGTACCGCTTTTCACCCCCAAGCAGATGGTGGTCTGAGCGCACCATTCGATTAATCGGAGGATATGCTCGAGATGTTGTGTTATGTCTTGGAAGGGAGGTGGGAAGACCACCTAGCTTTGGCAGAGTTCACCTATAACAATAGTTACCATGCTAGCATTCGAGTGGCACTGTTTGAGGTTCTCTATGAGCGGAAATGCAGATCCCCATTGTGCTGGGATGCAGTTGGAGAGCGGACAGTTTTGGGTCCCGATTGAGTTCAGCAAACTGTGGCCAGGGTGGCAGAGGTTAGGAATAATTTGTTAGCTGCTCAAAGCCGATGTAAGAGCTATCTGAGCGTCCGAAGGTGAGATTTGGAATTTGAAGTGGGGGATGAGGTTCTTTTGAGAGTATCGCCTACGGGTGTAGTTCATTTTGGTACCAAGGGAAGCTTAGCCGAGTGCGTTGGGCCATTTCAATCGTGTGGTACGAATTGGGAAGTTGGCCTATCGTTTGAATCTTCGAGTCTATGCAAGGAGTTCATAATGTGTTTCATGTATCCATGTTGAGGAAATATTTGAGAGACCCGAACATGCTATTCCACTTTAACCGTTGAGCATTGAGTAGGATCTCACTTTTGAGTCCCAGGTGAAAATTCTAGAGGAGTCGAGTGGGTTCGAGGAACAAGACTCGAGATATGTCAAAGTTCTTTGGTCTCATCAGACTGAAAGAGAGGCCACTTGGGAGTTAGAGTCTCGCATGCGCGAGCACAATCCACACTTGTTTACTTCCGGTACGTGTTAAATACGTTGATTCTCATTTCTTGGCAATCCATTCCTATGTTCTTTGCGTCGGTAAGAATTCGGGGTCGAATTCTGTTAAGGGGGGTAGAATGTAGTATCCCGAATTTAATTTAGGGAGAATTAAGTCGGGAAAAGGTTTCGATATAATCTTGATTTGGAAGGGGTTTAAAGAGAGGCCTCGGCCCAGATACCTTGGTCTTGTAGCGGGCCAGGCAGCCCAAGAGGGGAGGCGTCATGGGCCTAAAGCCCATGTGCCCCCACCCCCTTTAACCCTAAGCAAGGGCATCCATCATCCCCTAGCTCTTGGCTGCCCCAAATTTCTCAAGCCGCCACCTCCTTCCAGGACTTGAAGCCGCCGCCTCCTTCCAGGTCTTGAAGCCGCCGCCTCCCCCAAGTCCTGAAGCCGCCGCCTCCTCCAAGACCTGGCTGCAGCCCCTGCGCCCCAACCTTCTCCCTTGGAGGCAGCCGGCTCTTCTTCCTCCATTGGAGCAGCAGCTCCTTCCTCTTCTTTTGGTGCTGCCGGCCAAGACAAGGGAGAGCCCGGAGGCCGTCGTCCGTTGGTGTCCCGAGCAAGGACCAGCGTCTCGCGCATCTCCTAGAGTATCATCTCACATCCCTGCTGTTTGTTTCAGATTTGTTCTTGGTAGAGGTTGATTATTGATTCATCGATAGTGCTGAGTTCAGAATCAGATTGCTGTTCTCTGTTGAACGTTGATTTTAGTTTAGATCAAGGCCGAATTAGGACTTGTGATCTCTTAGAGAGTTGTATATTATTTCATCAGGTTTCCATAGCCTTTGAGTTCACCTGAATCCGATTTATGGTTTGAAAGATACGGCCATTTATGTACCACTGTCCAGAACATCATTTAATTTCCAGCAGTTACTTTGCGTGGCAATTTGAACATTGTTAAGGTCCGAATCAGGAATTCTCCCTATTATGAGAATTTTAGTTTATTGTCTTAGCTTTCCATATCCACCAAGATCACCAAAGTCCGATATACGGATGAAAAGTTATGTTCGTTTCATTCTTGCTGTTCAGATTTCTAACGAGATTAGTATGTTGATTTGTCTTGTGATATATGTTTTTGTTAGAGGCAAATTCAGGGTTACCACCCAACTAGAATATTTTATCAAATTTTATAGCCTTTCCAGAATGTTAAAGAACGCCTTAATCGGAGTTGTACATCAATAGTTGCGTTATTTTCTTTATTGCCGTGCGTTTTGTCGGAACAGACTCTGTTCTTCATGTTCAGCTGCTTGTTAGTATTTTTCTTTGGCCGATTTGGGGTGTCTCCCCAACTAGGTTTTCGTATATATTCTTGTTAAGTTTCTCTAGGAACTGGGCTCACCTCGTTCCGAGTCGCAGGTTAATAGTTATGGTCGTTTCCTTGCCGCTATCCAGATTCACTTATGCGTTTGGTGTTGTCCGTTTTAGACTAAGTATATTAGTTAACTCTTGGATGTTCGGGGATGCGTTGTAGAACGTTAATGGAAGCGTCTTGTTATATGTTGTTCTTATTTCGAATATATGTTGTGTAGGCGGAGAGGCTTCAGGTTTAGGAGCACCACCACTGCCTACTAACGCATCGCGTCGTGAAAGGCAAGTACCTTAATGTTCCTATAATTATGAAACGTTGAATGCCTGTTGTTGGTTTTGTATTTCGAAGAACCATGTTAATATTTAAATGTTCGTATTCAATCCATATGTGTTATCTCCATGATTAGAGAGCTTGTCTTTTCAATATTCAAATGTCATACCATGCATCCACAATACATGTTTCAATCCATGGGAGTGGATCAATATATAAGACCCATCAATTCCAGTATGGGCATGTAAGACTCACCATTCCAATGTGGGCAGATTGGGACACCCGTATGAAACGTTCTTCATACGGGGCTTGGATCCCCGCATTTTGTTAAATGCGGGTTTAGGTGAACACCGACGGGTGTGTCACCAGCAATACCGGTATATGCATGTGTGTAGTCCCTTCATTTCATCCAAATCATTCATTCCATTCATTAGGATATTAGTTATGTGCTTATTTCATATTCTTCAATGATGTTATCATGATCATGGTTGTTAGATGTATTATTTATATCTTTGTCTTGGTGAGTCTCGGACTCACTCTTGCGTTGTTTTTTAGGTGATCTTGAGGTTGGCTCCATTGGGAGGGAATAGACAGGCACTACTCCTTCACTTCACCTTAATCAAGTCCAAGATTACATTTTAGTTCGATTTAATCATTCATTAATGATGAACTGTAATAAATAATGTTGGCTGTGGTTGATAACCCCTCCCTGTTAAGGTTGGTTAAGTGCTGCGTGTGATCTTAGATCATCCTTTTGATATGATTGCTTGAGTTCAAGATATACTCCTGTGGTGGTTCTGATACTTGTTGATACCTTTATTGTCTTGACATCTATGATTGTTGGAACCTCCGGTATAGTTATCTATACAGGGGAGGTTCTGCCGAAATTTAGAATTTTGTCTCCTGTTTTAATTTTGATAACATGTTAGATTAGTAGCATTCCAGGCCCTTGTAGGACTAGGGTGTTACAATCTATTCCAACACACACCACCAACACATATAGCATATGTTGCAGGAAAACTCAACCGCAACACATATTCTCATGTTGCTACGACCCAAGTGTAGAAAGCTCCAAACATACTCAACACTAGTATGTTACAACACTTTGTAGTGTACGTTACAACACTTAATAGACATGTTGCTAACTACAAATTTTATGACCCATTTACCACCTAATGTTATATTACTAATAAAAATAAATTGCTAATTATAATAGTATGAAAGATGGGCTAAGATAGTTGGTTGTATTAATTCTACTAATCTGCTTATTTGTTTTTTTATTAGAAAGGAACGTGCATGCTATCAAAGTGCGATTGTCGATTATCTCACCATGGCAGTTACATTCAATGTAGAGTAACTATAAGTTATTACTTTTGTGGATCTATTGATTTCTATAATATTACAGGTAAACTACTTCCAGATCAATGACATCTCACAAACAAGAGTTCAATATTGAAGAAACATATTGTTTGGCTTGTATATTGCTCCTTTTTTTGTGATTTTCGATTTACTTTATTATCTCAAGAGGTAAATGGACGCAGATTTCTTGGCCAGAGAGGGTGGCCACGTCTCCCGTTTTTACTTTTGCCATCCGATTTAGCACTGCGTCTCTTCACGTTCGTCCGATTTTTTTTGTTTTGCGCGCCTATGATTCGCTCTTCCTTTGCTGCCATACGCCGTTTCGCTTGCGGTTTCTCGGATAGCGCTGCCCATTTCATCCTCATCCCTTCCATTTCATCCGGTCTCTCCCGATTTTCTCCGCCGCCGCTCCTCCCCCGTCTCCGCCCCCATCCCTTCCCCGTCTCCGCCCCCATTCCCTAGACCACAATTCCTCCCCGCATGGGCGGCCACACCTCCTCTCCGTCTCCCTCCCCTTCTTCGCTTCACACCCAGCCCGACCTCCGGGGGGACGCAACCACCAGCAGCCACTCACCCGGCAATTGCGACGCGCCCAATGGATGCGTCCCTCCGCTCCCTACCTCCCTTCCCCGCCGCTCCAGTGCTGTTGTCCGCGCCTCCTCATCCTCCTCGTCATCCTCCCCCACCGTCTCCTCCACCCCTAAGGCGTGCTTCGTCGCCCACCGCTCCGAGTCCACCTCCGTCCAGTAGTTCACCCGCCCCCTTCGGTATCCCGATTCTCCCCCAAACTCCAGGGGACCAAGCTCACTTTACCTTATGCTGAGGGTACCCCGATTCTCCCCAAACGCGAAAAGCCTGGCGACATGGCGACTGCCGGTGGCGCTGCGCCGTGAGCAATGGACGAGAAGGCGCGGCGCACGCGCAACCTTCTCGCCAGCTTCTACAACACCGACCCCCCAGCCCTCGGCGCCGGCGCAGCCCCAACCTCCCCGGCGCGTCCTGCCCCCACCTTCTTCGATCATGGCATCTACATCAACTCCACCTCCTTCGATCGCGACATCTACATGGACGTCCTGGTTTGCGCATCTAATCCCCACTCCCTCTCCTCTCTGGTCTGTCAGATCCAGTTCCTTGTGTCTCGGTCGGATCTCATGGCTAGGCACATGTTGGGTAGACTTTGAATGAATATGATGAATGTGACCTGTAATGACTCCTAATTGTTAAGCTCTGGGTAGAATTAACCTGATTGATGCACATTGCATTGTTGCATTTTTGGTTGGAGGAATTCAACCGAGCCCAAAGGGCGATTCTTTATTAACATATCTTGAGGTTGTGGTAATAGAGTTGGTTGTGTGATATGCGTGTATACTTATAAACTGGTTATGTGATGTATTGATGTGTAGGCCAATTAGTTGATTCTTGAATGCAATTGGTTCTATACTACGCTATCAGAAGAGTTGTCCTCAGATGGGGATCTGCAGAGATGAAACCTTATATTTAGAGTTATGTAGATGATACAGATCATGGCAATTCTACCAGATCAGCTCAAATTGAAATTTTAAATTGAACCACTTCCATCAGTACTAACTCCTTAGGCAGTGCTTTTTGTATAGCCATTCTGTTAAATTTTTTATGTGAATGTAGCATGTTTTTCCATTTCATTAAACAATATCAATTAAACTGGAAGCTTATTCTAACTACTTAAGTTATTCACACTATTCCTTGATGTATTTATCTGGGAACGAGAAATTCAATAACTTTAGTAATGTGGATGCACTCATCTGGCTCTCTTTATGCTCATGTTTACTTTGCCCGCTCGGGTTACCCAAAGGACCCTACCGATCCTGAATATGAGCAAAAGTCTACATTTGGGAGGGCAGCGTCGTAAGTTCTATTTTTCATTACACCAACCTTCCTTTTTATTGATCTCATATTTATATGGAATGCTCCTTGCATTATACTGTTTAGTTTGTTGTTGCATTCTTGCAAAAATCAAAAATTTGGTAAAAAAGAGCTTCTTTGGGAGATTGAATGAGCTCGAAGAACAACCACCACCTAAGGTCCTTTTCCCCATTATTTGTTGTTCAGATAGTATGAACTAGCAACTTGTAGTACTGGTTATCTGCAGGCCCTCGAGGTACAGATGCCTCAACGCCAAGCCTGACCTCACCCTCGAGACCTGGGCGCAACAAAAGACCCTAGAGCACCTCCAGGAGCAGGAACTCGCTGCCACTGCCGCTGTGGGCGATGCATTATCCAAAGTTCGTGCTTGGATTTTATCTCATGCAAGTGCAACTGCCGCACCGCAATGGGCAAAGATATATCTCTCGGTATGGATTGTGACAAAATAAATGACAAGAACTAAAATTTCAGCTATCACGATGAAAAATGAAAAGAAATTTGAAGCTAATTCTAATTACGTGAGGTTCTTTGAATAGATGGCCAATGATTCTTGTTTTAGTTTTACCATATTAATTCTCGACGTTATCTTCAATAACATGGAAACGCTATTGACTAATCGACAAAACAAGTTGTTACTTTGTACCTCTTTAAGGATATAATTAAGCTCCATTCATTTTCCATTTGAGTGAAATTAATTCAAGCCAATCTTCTTTTTAATGAAAGGTAATCAGTGTGTATGATTGGTCAGGGAATAATCCAATTATTCCTGAGTTATGGATGGTTCCACATTTTCTTCCAATTCATCTAGGTATTTGCATCGAGTCTTACACTAGCTAGGACAACAATTTGACATTTGATAGAGCAAAGCTATCCCCATGCTGTATTTTTCATTCTATTATTATGTCGTTAGTTTTTTATGTCTCTTAAATATGTTCAAATTAATGCATGCATGGATGTACTATTTTTATTATGCATGGATGTACTTTATGCCTACACATTGAAGTGAAATTTATTGTATTCAGGAAATTTTTGGTGCTTTTGCTGCATGGTTTACATGCCAATGGCTTATATTTATGCGAAAAAATTTGTTGGGCCCATCACTCCAACTCTATATTGGCAATAAGAGATGAGCTTTACAATATACCATACAATGAGATCGATTGGAACAAGGCTCGGGGTTCATGTGCCAAAGTTTGTTACTATAACCTTTGAATCTCTAAAACTGTACTGATTCTAGGTATAATCTTGTTTATAGTATGCATATCTATAATTGTCGTTGAGCGTGCTATTACGGAGAATTTCTGTCTACCACTACAGTATTGTGTTGTTTTTTAAACTACCTGTAGTACTCTTTCGTTATTTTTTTATAGTCCAATAAATCTTTAGTAGGTTTTATTATATACTACCATTGATTATTCACCATGACATATATTTCAATAAATACCAAAATACCCTTAATTTGGAGTGGCATTGTGTAGTCATATTTCGAAACTTATACAACAGAAAAGGCCACGAGATCAAATACCCAAAAAATAAAGATATAACCTAGCCAACAAATTGTTCCGAATTGTGCACTGGTTTTTTTGCATGAAAACCCATTTACGATGTGCTATATAATTGATGTTAACCATCTGTGTTTGTTTAAATGAACAGACAAGACAATGTTGATGCATGTTTAAAAATAGTAGAGATGCTGATATGCTTCCTCTCCAAAGAGAACAAATGGCAGTGATGTTAAGCATTCAAATTGTTGTAGCTTTTGGGGAATATGGAATATGAATTTTGTATCCTTAATCATATTTGGGTCTCATAACATTTGTTTTGTCTATTATAGCAAAATAAGAAGCAGAAGTAATTACAAGACACCATGAAAAAGAGACAAGAAAAATTGACTCAAAAGAATATCCGTCTTCTACAATGGAGGTACATAAGAATCATAGAAATGTTCCTTCTTAACTGCGATAGATCTAATTCAAGTATTTCTTTTAATGACTATTAAATTCCAATACAGTTTGGTACCACCGTACTACTCAAGTCTGCCAACACATATCCAAACAAAGAGCCTGTGGCATATGCTACTTTCTTGAGTAGTGATCCAGATGCACAAGTTGGTGGTATCAAACTTGGTAACCAATTTTGGAAAGTGCGTGTTAATTATCCTATTGAAGAACATGAGGTGCTGGTAAGGCCATGGGAGAACTACAAGACAATTGGTCAAATCAAAGGAAAAGCGATTGCCTAGCCTTCAATTTGTGTATGTTAATTTTAGCTAGATTCAATTTATGTCAGATTCACTTGCCTTATATCATATTTACATCCTTGCAATTTATTGTTATCCCTGTAGGTTGAAAAGATCAACAATTGAATTACTATATTTGGATGTTTATCTCTTTGATCGATTTAATCAAGAATCAAGGAACTTCATAAAGAAAAGAAAGTAGTAGTTAGATTTTATATTTTAAAACTCAAATTTTACTCTTGTTCAAAGCTATTGTGTTGACAACAAATCAGTTGTTTTTGTGATGTGGAATGATGTTAATAATACCTATATTTATTTCCTTAATGCAATGCAATCTAGCTACTTTTGAACATTGATCATGTTGAGTTGTGTTATACATTCTGCAATATGACATGCTTAATTAGCGAATAAATTTTTTTGTAGCAATTATAATTTCTACGTATGTAGCACACAAATGAATCATATTTTTCCTGTATACTAATTTGTGTTGTAATATATCAATTATATGTTGCTAACAAGTGTTAGCTATGTTTCAAAAACATGTGTTGTTACAAATAAAAAATTGTGTTGCAACTTTGCAACACCTTTTCTTTTGTATAACAACACTTAATTTGTGTTACGGTACACCTACCTTATAGTAACACGACCAACAGCATCACTTATCACATGTGTTGCTATCCATCCTAGCAACACATATTTGTAGATATAGCAGCATATACGCGTGTTGCTATAACCTAATCCTGTTGTAGTGTCAATAAGTACAATTAATGAGACAATAGCATAAACAACTGTAATCATCATCATCCATATAATAAACATTTCATATGTTCATGCTATGCAAGATGCACAAATGCACTTTCTCTTTCTCTTTCTCTTTTGCATATGTCGGTAATGTGGAGTATGCATCCATCGATGCATACCCATGCATGTGCCTTCTAGCACAGGGACCATAGCCCATACTCCACAAGTATGGGGACCAAAAGCCCACACTTCACGAGTGTGGGGACCACAAGCCCGTCATATTCATGACGGGGACCTCAATCAATGCTTAGTCACCACATGACCAAGCCTCCAATATGATAGCATGATGCACATGAACAAAACTTTAAACCATCGTAAACATGTATTCGCAGCAACATCATACATGAATAGAACTTACTCATACTTCTAGCATTCATGATCATTGACATTCATAACATTCTAGCATCCATGAATAGCGCATATATTCATAATACTAGTAAACATGATCAAACACTCAAAGGTAAACTATCAATCAATGTACTTGCCTCAACCGTGCGAGAATGGAGGACGCGAAGAGGGCGCTGCCCTCGGGACCAATCCCCCACCTGAATTAATTTAACAAGCACTCTAAGATGAAAATTCTGGACAAAAACACTCACTAGCGCAAACCCAACTCCAAAATCCTAAACATCAATTTTCCCCCTCAATGGACATCCCTCTTCTAAAATCCATAACTTTTTGACCAGAGATCCAAATGTGGCGTTCTTAGACTTTATGGAAATATTTTCAAATTCCCCACCTAAACCTAGTTGATGAGCTTTCCAGATTCGGCCACCTTCTACCCTTACCAAACTGATTAACAGAACAACTAATTCTCATCAGGGTTTCTGGACAGCGGCACTAAAGCTAACATAACTTTCAATACACAAGGCCAAATATTAAGTTCTTTAGCTTTCTAGAAAGATTATCAAAATATCTACAACTTTCGTTATAGTGAGATATTCTAAATAATCATTAACTATCTTCTTATGATTGATTAATAACAACTGTCAAAATTATAACAGAACTACCGAACAGCAGCGCTATGAAATTCATAACTCCTAATTTCGCTCATCCAAACGATGTGATCCAATACTCTACGGAAAGCTACTAACATAAACTACAACTTTCTCGGAGATGGCCAGACCTGATTTCGTGACTAACAGCCCTAAATAAGATGAACACTAAAAACTGCCCTAAATAAGATGAACCAAATTACACTACAAAGCAAATGGAATCAGGGTTTACCCTTGTAGAACCACTGATGAACGCAAGGAATACCACGCGATCTCTCTCTTTCCCTTCTCCTTGCTGGCTTCCTTGGCTTGGCATCACAGATAATAGCAACACACGGTTGCACAGGTGATCTTTCTTTGTCTTCTTCTCTCTCAAGATTATCAAGACTCATGGATAAGTGCAAAAGATAAAGCACAATATCTAATTGCAAAGAACAACCTATGCTTATCTAATTGCAAAGAAGATAAAAAAACACACGCATGCAAACAAAGAATGACAAAGAAGAAACGCATGCAAAGAAGGTTAGGGAAGGCGGCAGAGGTAGGGAAAGTGAGTGGCGGCTGCACAGGGGAGGGTAGGGAAGAAAGGCTAGGGTTTGGGGGAATGCCGCCCCCTGGCTCCACTTGGGCCTTCGGCCCAGATTCTAATTCCCCTTCTAAATCCTGAAATTCAACCTTAATTACAACTTCTGTTTCCTCAATCTCTTATTTAGTTAAACAGGATATTACAGCTAGTTACGTGGATTTTATAACCATGTATCTTTCCAAAGCTAGCTGTTGGCTCCAAAAGTTCAGGAGGATATGAAGTTAGCTAAACAATTTGTATGGTTTTAACTTTTAACTGGAAGTGCACATTAATTGGTGTTAATTAAGAGTTGCTGTTTGGCAGCCCTATATATGTACAAATTGTGATTACACCGCTCTTGGATGAAGCCGACTTATGGCTTACATTTGCCTAGTTGCTCTTTGTACTATTCTTGTCTGTGTACTCACTAGTCCCAATTGCTAGTGGAACAGGGGAGGTTGGAACCGATAGAGACTCGTGTTAAGAAGAACAAGCATGGTTTTGGTTCCAAAGTTGCCAAAGCCAAAGGTCGAGGATGACGTTGAAAAAGATCCTAAAAAGCCCAAGGTGAGCAAAAGATGAGATTCTTAATATGCGTTCATGATTATCTCATACAACATTAAATTGCTTGCAGTCATAAGATTAGTATATTTTAGGATGAGGTTGCATTCTTTCTGACAAAATGTTGTAGTATTTGTAGGAAAAATTTACAACATTTAATAAATCTAGCATTATAAAAAATAATAGAAACATGTGGTAGTAGTATTATGTGACACAACAAATGTTCAAGTGTATCATTTCACTATCTAAGCAATACAATTTTCTATTGTCATACCAAACCATTTTTTTGTAGCTAAATATTTTATTTGACCCTCTTGTTATATAGTCATGTGGTTTGATGAAATTTAGCTTGGATATGCTTGGTAGTACATAAGAATTATAATATCTCCATTACATTTTGTGACTCAACATCCTTCACACTTGTATGTCAATGTTTCAAGATTGCCTTACATTCTGTGTGTATTTTGCATATATTGTCACGATTCCTTCATCTGAAGATCATTTACTATTTTTTTACAAAGCCTAAACATTATGTTGCTAGTGTTTTGACTATGTTGGGAATTAAGCATATGTACACTGCCAATATGGCGATATCTTGTTATGTGTTATGTAGCCTAATTTGTTCTAATGCATTGTCATACTTGGATTGTAAGTGATGAAAGTCCTGGTACACAGAGGAAATTGCTCTCGTCACATGGTTCTAGCATGGACCAAGTTAAGCATGACAAAGATAGGAGATCTGGGATCTACTCACACTCTTCATCTCCGTTCATGTAATTCTAGTCATTCTCTTTCCCGGTGTTGTTCTGACCGCAATATTGCTTCTTCCACTAGGTCGCTAAGTGTATGAATTTCTCCGCAGGTAACAAGCAAATGAGAGTAGAATACTACTGTCGGTACAACACTCAAGGCATTGGAAGTTCTAGTGACTCTGGAGTATCGTAGCGTGCTGAGTGTAGACTGCTAGCGACATGCTGTAGTGCCACCTATGTATGTACATAGCTCTTAGTAATGCTCTAACCTTAGGCTAGTTTTGCTAATCATGTAGATGGTTGGCTAGTTTATGTGCTTGTGATTCTTTCTTTCGTTTCCTTTTTTTAACTTATATATCTTTGCTATAAATGGATTGCATAGTTTAATTTTTTATCACAAGTCATATAGGTTTTTGGCCGCACATGAGCTAGTTTGTCACATCCTCAATTTAATAAAGAGGTTCTTGTGCATGTCATGAGTATGCATCATTGTTTTCAAGCAGTTGCATAAATTATTGCACTTGGAAAATCTTGTGCAAGTCTTGAACTTACACTAAAAGAAATGAACTTCAAATGAAAACTGAAACAAATGCTACAAAAGTTCCTCTGGAAGTAATTTATACAAATACTACATTAATTATCAAGAATTAAAATATTTTTTTCCAAATTTTTGGGAAAGGTTTCAAACCCTAGAAAATTCAAACTCAATGCAATAACCTATTTTGGTTGTGGATTTAAACTGCGCAAAATATGACATGAACAGATGGGTTTAAAATTTTATCTGGGTACTAGGTCATCCCAGGAACACCTTTGATTTATTTCATATTTTTAGGAATTTTATTTCTATTTCTAAACCTCTGGTCAAAGTTGAGGGTATAGTTTCAAATCTTAGTCAAACCTCAACTCAACCCTGGCCAGCACTGTTCCTTGGGCTCGCACCGGACTGAGCCATTTGACCTGGCAGAGCCAACTAGTTGCACCGCGCCACCTTTGTGCTTTTGGGCTGTCCGATTCAGAATCAACGTCTCAGATCTGATGGGCTGTTCGGACCGTCCGAATGCGCCACGATTTTCGACTGTTGGATTTGAATCTAACGGTGGAGATGTGAGTGGAGTGTTACGCGCGCACGCCTGCGCCACTTTATTCACTAGCAAGGTAGCCCCACCTGTCAGCTCTTTCTCCCTCCTCGCGCTGGCGCTCACACAGAGCTTCTTTGCCACGCCGTGATCATGCTCTGCCCAGCTCCGTCACCACCATGAGTCACCACCCTTGAAAACCAATCGTGGAGCTCTGTTGGTTAACGCCGCCTCCATTCCATCTATTCTCTGAGCTTATGTAAGCTCCAAACCGTAGCATTTTCCTCACTTTTCCTCTTGGTGGCTGAGGAAAAGGAAGCACTCTCGTTTGCATCGCTAGGGTAAGCTTCCACCAGGTGGTACCATTGGATTCTATGTTCAATCCCTTGTCCATTTTTGCTAATGCAAGCTTCCATTGTTGCTTGTAGTTTCTAGACCATCCTTGTGCTCTCTAGAGCTCTAGAGCGCGCACCCGAGAGCATCACCTTGCCATTTTCATCTCTGGTAAGGTTCTTGATAAATCTTTCGTGTCATTTTGTGCCATTTAACTTGGCATTGAAAACCCCTAAACTTATTGGGACAATGCATGGCAGGATTTCGTGAATTAAAGGATTGGACTTTATCAACCGAAGAACCATCTTTTCATCTCCCACCTTGCTCGATAAGACTTTTGTCAATTCCTTGCTCATGGAGCATCCTACTAGGATCCTTGAGCATTCACTGTGTCTCATTTTGCTCAGGACGTTCTCTTCACTTTGAGCCGCATCGTCGTCATTATCTTCTCTGGTGCTTGGCACTGCTCCTATTGCTCCAAGCTTCCTCGAGCACTATTCCTAGCTTAGGTAACCTCTTATTAGTCCTTAGATGCTGGGCACCCACTTATCTAAACCACTGTGGAGCATTCACTGTGTCTCATTTTGCTCAGGACGTTCTCTTCACTTTGAGCTGCATCGTCGTCATTATCTTCTCCAGTGCCGGCACTACTCCTGTTGCTCCAAGCTTCCTCTAGCACTATTCCTAGCTTAGGTAACCTCTTATTAGTCCTTAGATGGTGGGCACCCACTTATCTGAACCGCTGCAGAGCTTTACATGTTGCATGCATTTTGGCCGGAGTTCTCTTGTTGCTCAACTCCGGTTAGCCGCCAGTGAAGGCCATCTCGGGTGCTGTAACTGTTTTCACTTGGTGCGCAGTGCTATTGTGCATCTATTCATGCCCTTAGCTCACACCGCCGTGGCGCACCGCGCCGATGAGCCGCAGTTGAAGCGTGCGGGACAAGGAAATCCCATTGTCGTTCTCGGACAGCCACTATAGCTCATCATTAGAAATTAATTTCAATGATTAGCTTTCTAACGTTGTCCTAATGTGTTAAGCCGTCGCTTACATGTGGGCCCAAACCATTTGAGCCTCATGCCTTTTTGCGTAGCCAACCCAAACACACTAGAACCATTTTGGACCTTTCGATATGAAACCAACGATCCAGATTCATTGGGTCGTTCGGACCATCCAAACGCGCTACCAATCTGGACCATCCGATGCGAAATGGACAATCAGGATCAATTGGGCCGTTCGGACCGTCCGAATGCGCCACGATTATGGATCGTTGGATCTTAATCCAACGGCTCACAAGCATGGTCTGATCGTCACTCTCGCACGCCCGTGCCGCTTTGTTCACTAACAAGGCAGGCCCACTTGTCAGCGCACTTTGACTCAGTAAACATGTTAGGATGTGTTGCTATGTTGGGTCCCACGATTTAGTGGCCGAAGCTAGCGTAACCCTTGGTAAGAAAATGGGTAAATGCTTTATAAAATCCAAAATGTATTAATCTGCACACTTCAAATTTGAATAACTTTGAAAATACATAACTAATTCTCCTCAACTCCAAAATGGATGAAACCAATTCTGATAATTTTCATTTTTAATAAACTTTATTATGAAATGGGTTTCAAACTTTTCTCTTGTTGGATCGAAACAACGACTAGAGGGGGGGGGGGTGAATAGGAGCACTATCCATTTTTTGCTTTGATCGGATTCAAACATGATATTGACTCTAATAGCTATGAGAACTATGAAGATCAATATATATAAGCATAGCAGAAGACTTGTACTGAATCCCGTTCAAACCCCCAAGAGAAACGACCAAAAACAAAAAGCGCGCTGATGAACAGTACCGTTGTACCGGATGAACAGTACCGATCGTACCGCAAATCGGAGCAACTGGATGAACAGTGACAGCCGTACCGTAGTGAACAGTAAAACATGTGAATGAATAGTAAACAGCTTGAAAACGAAATAAAAAATTGACGTAACTTTTGATCCGCAACTCCAAATTTCACGAAACTTGAAACACACCTTCCTAAGGATGTCAGAAACATATTCCATACAACGATCATAAAGATCCTTGCCAAAGTTCTGACCTTTTTCCGTTCGAACGAAGGTTGCTCCAAAAACCGAGTCAAAACCAAAATATGATCCAAACACTTGCTCGTGGGTGATTGATGATCAAGATGATCCTAAATGTATTCCCACATATCATAGCAAGCTAGATCACAGCAAGAAACCAAATAAAAACTCGCGGATCAAAGAAAGACTCAAAATCACGAAATAGAGAGAAAAAAACACAAAGAGACACATCTTTGATAAATCTGGCATAGATTGATTTGTGATTGATGTTGGTTTACACCCACTCCACCATAGAGGACAAAGCTCAACACTTGAGCACTCAAATCAATCCATCTCTCTAGAACCCTAACCTCCCACTAATAGCTAGGGTTTCCAAATGAAGGGTTGAGAGGTGCTGGCTAGCACCCTCTCCTATTTATAGTGGAGGCTAAACCTTCTAGAAGAGTAAACCCTAATGGGCACCCGTTAAGCCCACACACAAATGGGTTCACTTACGCACGCATTTTAAAGCGTTGTCTTCATCTCCTCTTGACCTAATCCGCTTCACCTTGCACTGTCTTGCGTCGTGGGTTGGCAAAAGGTCACCAAGGCGGTATTTAGGTAAAATACCAAAATACCCCTTCTCGATATTTTTCCAAAGACCGAGTACAATCTTCGTGAAGCATGTAACATCCCCAGTTTACTTAATGATAATTAGTATGCATCTTATCAGCATGCATGATATTTTGGAAACATTTGCATAAATTATTGCACTTGGAAAATCTCAAACAAACTTAAAACATACACTTCAAAATTTAACTCCAAAAGAAAACAAGAACAAAAACTTTTGATTATCATCAGGAAATAATTTATTCAAATATTATAATAATTATCATGAATAAATATAATTATTCCTAAATTTTTGGAACTTAAATTGATTCCAAAGAAAATTCAAACTCAAATGAATAACCTATTCCAAGTTTGAATTTAAACTAACAAATAAATCATGAAAAGTAATGTTTAATAATTTTTGTGAACACTAGGATGTCCCAGGAACACCTATGAATTATTTCAGAATTTATAGAATTTTATTTATATTTTTAGAGCCTTGGTCAAATTTTCTATTAGTTGGTCAAATCTGATTTTAACTTCGGGCTCGCACTATTGCACCGACCCGAGCCGTTCACTGTTCTGACCTGAGCCAATCGGTCTGACCCAACCCTCTCGCCGGCCACTTACCTCACTATGCCTTGACTGGCGGCCCCCTGGTCGAGGCTTTCTTCTTGCCTCACACAGAAGCGCAAAGCGCCAGGCGCCACGCTGGTCCTCGCACTCTGGCGCGCCCATCCACGCGCGCTGATGTGCCACCCACTTGCCCTCGTCGACCGAGTCTGGAGCACCGCCACTTCACGCCAGTAGCTCCCTCCGTCCTTTGTCCCTAATAAAATCACCGCATTGCCTTCTTTTCCTTACCTCTCCTCCCGTTGGCTGTGGAGAGGAGGCTTGCTTGAGCTCCTCCCTTCAGTAAGGTCCTTGCAGTGAGGTCCCTTAGCTCCTACTTCCCATGGCCTTTCCATTTTGGCTCGTTTGAGCTTTTGATTTTGCTTGTAGGTTCCAAATCAAGTTTGTGCTCTCGGTGGTCTCTTGAGCGTCCAAGGCCACATTTGTGCAAACTTGGTCTCCAGTGAGTATTGACCTCTCTTTTGTGCGTCACTTTTTGCCTCTAGGTATTAGCATCTTTTCCCCTCAATTTGTTGGTTGGATTGCTCACAGTAACACTTGGATTTGGAGCTCTCCCCAATTCTCGGCCAGCAACCCTATTCACAATCCTTTGTCATTCGAGTAAGCCATTTTCCAATTCAATGCACTCACACCAACTAGATCCCTAACTAAAGATTTCCTTATTTTTTAGTTTTGGTTACTTGGCTCAGGCCCTGCTCTCCACGAGAAGCCGTGCACCGCCGCGGCCATTATCGACGTCGAGCCACCTCAAAGTTCCTCCGGCCCCTCTACCACCTTGGTAAGCCTCAAGGAACCCTCTAGTAGCTTCAGCCTTGTTTGGTTTGCTCAAAGACCCACCGAGGCGTCATTGCCACTTTTGCCGTGTTTGCGCCGCCGCAATCCTTTGTCGCGCCACTGCTACAGCCCTTCTCCGGCCAAGTTCCGGCCACTAGTCGGACCAGTAGGCTATTAACAACCCAATTATGCCCTTGTTTCACGCACCCGTAGATCACCATGCCGACGAGCCGCCGGCAAAGCTCGCGACCACACGCTCCCCTACGTTATCGGATTACCGATCGGCACAGTAGCGCGTTAATTAAAGTTAAACACGATGATTAGCATTTAAGAACGTATCTTTGTCGGAAAACCCCTCTTTTAACCGGTTAACTGAGTTGAGGTAGAGTATGACAAGTGGGCCCTTATGGCCGGTTAAGTGAATAAGTAAAACCGTGTAGTACGTTATCTATTATGGAAAACATATTTCCTTGGCGTTTCGTTAAAACTTCGTTTTAGTGGTTAGAAGATGTATTTCGTGTAATATGCTTTCAGCATTGTCATCGGCTGTGACCGGTCAACTTTGATCGAGTCAAACCCTTAGCTCGGGTCCCACCTGTCATAGACTATAGCTAGGTAAGCCTTGGTAAGAAAAATGTTAATGTATTTAGAAAATCCCGAAGTGGATTATTTAAACACTAACAATTTGAATAACTTCTAAAATACATAACTAATTCATTTTAACTCCAAACTGAGGGAAACCAGTTTAGTTAATTTTCATTTTTAATGATCTTTATTATAAAATTGGTTTCCTGTCACTGTCCCTGAAAATATAGTTTGTGAAAAGTGATCCAAAACCCATTTAATTGTACACTATAAATTGCTATTAATTTAGTAAATTCATAACTAATTCATCTTAACTCCAAAAGCAGTGAAACCAATTTTCATAATTTTAATTTTAAGTGAAATTTATTTTAAAATAGGTTTCAAACATTTCTCTATAACAAAGAAGTTAGTTTTGGAGATTGATCTATTAACTCCATTATTTTACAAAGGAAAAAGGCTGATAACTTTGAAAATTAATAACTAATTCATAAAAACTCCAAATGAGATGAACCAAGTTATTTTGGGCTTGTAATATTATTACTTATTTACCTATGTAATCCTTTTTGCCACCGCTGCTCTACAAATTTGTGCCAGATAATTAATTTCGGTGAACAGTAACCGGTTCTATTTAAATTGGATTTTCCAGAAAACTGAGATTCAAACATCCATAACTTTCACATGCTAAATCCAATTGGAATAATTCTTTCACCTAAATTAATCTAGAATCATGATCTACCCACTGTATAAGTTTCATGCATTTTTGAGAATTTTGAATTTTCGGCTTATTTGGTGTTAATTGCAATATCGTTCTTTCGATAGATTTCTCGACGATACAAACGTATCCATGAGTGTAACCTGAGATTGAACAAGTGGTACAGCAAAGGTGCGAGCACCCTCCTCTTGATCATATTGCTCCTATTGATTTTAAAATGTTTTTGTATGGATTTTAATATCGTCAATGCATGCTATTTTGAAAAGTATGTTCATGGGTAGAAGTAGTTAAATTTCCTACTTGCTGTATTGGCCCTCCTTTGAATGTTGATTACCCCTGTTCCTTGAATGATTAAGGTTATATGTTATATGGGAGTGTTTGCTAATTTGTAGAACAATGCTTAGTCATGCTTGTAGTTGTAGTCGATAACGGTTGATGGAGCTAGTCCATCCGCCGATGGATCGAATCGAATCTTAATGAAATTTGAGGATTATATGTATTTGGTTATGTTGAATTTGAGGAAAATGTCCAGATCTTTGTATCTGAATATTATGAACTTCTTGATGGGTTGTTGTTGTGTGTTGGACTTGGACAGGTGATAGGGTGATGAAGGGGTGGTCCTGGATTTGCATAGCCCCGTCTGGTTATTTGAGGACCGGTTTGTGGTGTGATGAACCAAGTCTTACGTACATCCACACGCGGGATAATGGCGAAGGCTTGGCTTAATAATTTGTTGTGTGTTAGCTATCAAAACACAATCAGATTGACAATTGTTATTGTTATTGTTTAATTGTTCTTTTGTCAATCTGGTGGGGGCATGTATGTTGTTCTCTTATGTGCTCTTAAGGGTCTCTTGTTGATGTGGACTTACTTACACAATGGGGTTCACAGAGTGCTAGGCGACTTTAGTCTGCTACGGGATTCTGATCCTCAGGTGGGTTGATAGTTAGGACATGACATTATAACGGCCTCGTTATGATATCTCAGTCACACTCCTTCGAAAGAGTGCATGGTGACAGTACGAGGTATTCATATCGTGTGGGTAAAGCTATACACCTCTGCAGAGTTAACTAAAATCTATTCGAAAAGCAGTGTACTCGGTTATGGACATCACTTGTGGGAAAGCATGCACAGTTAGCATATGGGAAATTAAGTTTGGGTTATGGTTAAAAATGTTATGTCTTTATGTTAGTTTGTCCAGATCTGAAATGTTATCTCGAACGGGATGTTGGCTTGTTAATTTTGTTATGGAATGAATTGTGTCACGAATGGGATGTTCGTGTGTTGATTATATTTGGAGATTATACTGTTGATGATCATTGCTTACTATTATACAATGTTTTCTAAATGTTTTAGAAATGGCAATTTGAATCTATACTGTTTATCTAATTGCAAAACTTGCTTTATGCTGAAAATTGACTAGTGTAGTAGCCTTCCTTTGATACTTACATGCATCCTTTTTTTTTTTGAAAAGTCTCGCGAGTACAACTTTGTACTTAAAAATTATCCATTTGTTCAGGTAAGAAGTCATTCAAATTGGGTAAAGTACTTCAGACGCTACGACTTTAATCCCAGTTGGTTGCTTGTGGGATTGTGGGCATGCCAACTTGGTTATTCCCTTTTTATTTTAAGTTTGTCTTCTGCTGCGATTTATCATTTGATAATTACTTTTGGCCGATTGGCCCTCTTATGCAAACTTGTACATTATGTTTCTATTCAGTGATGTTGTATTTACGTTTCCTTTATTCTCGTATATTGTGTATGGATGAGAATATAATGTTGTGTTTGGATATGTGCATGTTAGTCACTGATCCTTGGGAGCTAACATGAGACACCTATCCGGGCACTCGGAATTGTTTTCGTTTCATGTTAAGTATTGTGCTCTTTCAGCGTAATTACTTAGCTTGAAACGAATCCGATCTCGGGGTCCCCACAAAGCACCTCCATGCTTCACCACATGTAGGTTGATCGACGGCTCTTATCATATCGACAAGTCTCTCCCATCCGGCTCCCGCAGAAACCACCATGGCACTTGCACCGACCTCCGCGCCACTTGATCCAACCCGTCACATCGAACTGCCCGTTCGGTCATCCTTGTCCATTTTGCGCCATGCTTGAATCCATTAACTTCACCCAGCATCCCCAATCGTTCTGGACCTCAGCTCTCCAAGCCTAGTCCCGATCATCCTCGTCATTAACCGTCGTCGACGCCCAAGCAACCTGCGCAACAATAGACCAAGAAATCGTTTCCGGGAACAAGTTCTTCACAACTTGACCGACGTTAGTCAAAACATGCATCATGCAACACATATGCACTAAAACCCACGAACTTGACCTAACCCTAAGCCAATTCTCCAAATAGGTCAACAATCACAACACAAACGGTATTACCGCCATATTACCAGCGGTACGACCGCACTGCGGTCGTACCGCTTTCCAATGAAGACCAGAACTCCACAAAACATCTTCTTTGGAAAATACAAACCACCATGAATCAAACGGTATTACCGCCCTATGGTACTACCACCACACAACTTGCGGTATTACCACACTACGGTACTACCGCACCTTCAATGCCGGTACTACCGATTATCCTAACACTTTGCTGAAAACAACAATTTCGACAAAACTTCAAAGCTATTGCCAATTGTCTCATCATCCTAAGATCATGTTGTTGGGTCATGGGGAAGGCTACGATAGCTACAAACAAAAATTTCTACCACGCAAACCAGGAAGCCAAGCTAGTAGATGATCATAGATCGTTACCACCAGACGCGCAGAGCAGCGGAAGAAGGGTTGGAGCAGCCTGGTCCAACGAAGAGCGCGTCGATGTAGTGGTCGTAGTCGATCGTCCAACGTCCAGCAAGTCGATGCGGTGGTCGTAGTCGATCGTCCCCTCCAGCAACCTCTGCAATTCCTCGTGAAGATCGCGGATCGTCCTCAAGCGCAACAATCGTAGTAGCGCCTCTACGGTATCCACACGTCCAGGGCAGGAACAAGCATACGCCAATGTGCTAGCACCAGGTCGCACGGTAGAGCTCTCAGGAAGATGGTGGCCAGGGTTTTGGTGGTGTTTTCACGCGTACCTCCCAACAGCCTCATGCATCTCCTTATATAGTGCTCGTGACGGATCCTATCCAACACGCCATTTAATCGATTCAGATCTTGGTTTGTTCCAACCCGTTAAGTGTGTGACCCTGTAGGTTCATGCGTAATCGGTTGTGACTCGGAAACCCTTTCCGATCACTAGTCGTAGCGGCTCCTAGCAGAACATAGCGATTCCCGAATACACACAAATTATATCGGACGAACCTTAATGCAATATGATCTACGACCAGGTCCTCATCACTTACGACCAGGTCCTATCTCTATATGACCAGTTCGTATGTGGTCACGACCAGTTCGTAACTCCTTACGACCAGGTTACGACCACTCTGTGATTACGTTCGACCAGTCTACGACCAGCTCGTATCTCCATACGACCAGTCTGTAACTGATCGAACTGAGTGACCTACTCGTGTATACTCCTTTTGCCTCACGATGTCTGGTTGAAATCTAGGTGAGATGTTGTGTCATCCATGTACTATATAATTCTTTCTCGATCGAGTGTTAGATAACTTTACGTGGTCGAACATTTCGACTACTAGTGGCACGGCCATGCACTTTCTTTATCCGATCACAACGAGGGGCCCAGAGACATCTCTCCTGTTATGTTAGGAGGGGCAAATCCCATATCCGACCAGTCACATTCCTCTCCATGTTTCACAGCATACCCGAAAGCTACCTTTGTAACTACCCAGTTACGGTGTAGCGTTTGGCAACCCCTAAGAGTGCTATTACACATGTAGGAAACTATGCTGATCTCAGGTCTAAGGATTATACATCATCATTCCTTGAGACCAACTAACGACACATAGAATCATAACAATCTCAATAGTGTCTCAAGGTGGGTCTTATCCAACACCATGTTCTCTAACATGTGTCCATATTATTGGTTTGATATCTCCATATCTATGACTCGTGAAACATAGTCATCAACCAATACATATGCTAGTCTATTCATATGTGTCCTCATATGTTTCCGACCAGGGATCGTATAAGAATAATTATCGCAGAAATATAGAGTTTCACAACCAAGTCACATACTTGATAATAAATATTAACAATATTATTCTAGGAACAAGATAACACATTATCCAATGTCATGAACATAATGAAATATAATCATCTCTATGATTGCCTCTAGGGCATATTTCCAACACATGTGTATATCCAAATGATATCCACAATCTCCCCCTTGATGAACACATTGGCAATTTTCCAAGAATGTAAGTTTTGAGGTTTGAAAAAGAAAAACTCAATGTTTTCGCGCAAAGGCACAACTTGGTCCAAATGCAAGAGAAAGCAATGGAAGTGACCAAGTTGGCTTCAGAATAGTATCAGCAAATGATATAAGGTAGAAGAAAGCAAGAAAGCTTTAATTTTCAGAGAATAGTCAAAAATCTTACTTAAGGTCCATATGAAAGAACAATTGTTCAAATTGACCTTTGATCATTGTGAGGTTCCAAGAATTGCAATTCAAGTTCAGAAATGGCAATAAGATCAGAAGAATGCAAATAAAAAGCTTCCCCTCACTATGATCATCATTTTTTTCAAGAAACCCTTTTCTCCAAATAGCTCCTATTTTAACATTTTTGTTACTTCTTCTCCCCCTTTGACAATGGAGTCATCAAGGAATTACGCCTTCCTCTCGTCCAGAGAAGGCAAATGCAGAAATGAGGAAAAACATAAAAAGGAGCATGCATGAAATGCAATGGAGTGGCTTCATTTTTTTGTATTTTTTAATTTTTGAGTACAAGAAGCTTTGGAGATTACCCAAAAGAACAAGCTAGCATTTCTAATATTACTCAATACATACCAAGCAAGGCGATAGCAAGATCATGTTAAGACATATATATCAAAGCTAAGCTAGAAGGCTCAATATAAAGCAATGAATTTTAACATTTTAAGCAAAGCTTCCAATCTAGCAAGTTCATCAACAGGGATCCTAAAATGATAATGGCCATGTCAAAATATTAATATGAGATAAAAAAAGCTAACAATGGCCACTTAAGAGACAAACATGTCCTGAATTGAATCATTTTGCTCAATTTTTCTCAAACGCCCATTTTTCAATAGTTTTTCATTTGCAATGAATATTGAACTTGATAAAAGGCCTATCTTAGTGAAGAAAATCCTGGACTAGGAGCCATCCACAAACTCTTCCTAAGCTTTAGCCAAAAGATGATTAAAGGTATATCTTAGTGAAGAAGATCTTGGACTAGGAGCCATCCACAAACTCTTCCTAAGCTTTAACCAGGGCGACAAATCTTGAGGTTCATATCAATTTTGACAAGCAGTCCCCATGAGATCGTCTGGATTATCAAACTATCTCCAAGTTCATGTCTGTGACATGCAGTCTTGTGAGAGTAGTTTGGCACATTTTAAACACAAGGCAATCTTTAAATTTGATTTTTCATTTTGCACAAGAGCAGTTTTAGATTCTCAAAAGAACAAGAAGCTCAAGTAATGATCAATTCTAGATTCAAGAGCTAACAAAGCAATTTTGACAGGGTCAATGTCACAAAAGAAGCACTAATTGCGCAATTGGCTAAACAATCCACAAATTGCAATTTTTAGTTCAAGTTGTCTTAAAGTTCTAGCTCAATTAGCAAAGACTTAGTTACACATGTGAAAGCATGATAATTCTAGCAAGTCAAAGAACTAGACATGACATTGAGCAAGAATTGAAATACTAAAGCTCAAGAGGGTAATAAGCAAAGCTTCATTAATTTAAAAGACAAGCAGTAAAGCTTATATTACAATGCATCTTTTTGTGATTTTCATATAAATGCAATAAGATACAATGAGATGCAAGAAAAAGTATCAAAAGTCAAAGAAGACACTTGTTGATACCACTAAGTGAAAGTTGGAGAACACACTTGACGAGAAGATCAACAAGGGTCAAAAGAATCAAGAAGATCAAAAGAAAAGATCAAAAAGATCAGAAAGCTCGAAAAGCCTAAAAAGATCAAAAAGCCTTAAAAGATCAAAAAGATCAAAAAGCTCAAAACAGATCAAGAAAAGATCAGATGAACAAGAAAAGTTCAGATGAATAAGTAAGGTTCAGAAAAGAACCAACTCCCCCTCAAACCAACCCATAGGGATAAATTACCCCTAACACACTTCTCAAGGTGGCAAACCTTGTTGGGTCTAAAGGTTTGGTGAGGATGCCTGCCAATTGTGCCTTGGACTTCACACTAGCACAAAGACTTCCTACTCCACAAGATCTCTAGTGGAAAAGACTCGACTAGCTAAGGAGTGAAGCACCAACACTAAAAAGCTTACAGGCTATTCAAAACCTGATAAGGACTAGTGACTGGGAGACAAGCTCGATCTAAGCTGTGAGAAGAGTGCATCCTAGCAAACCATGAGATAAGAAGAGTGTCTAGAGAGGACATGTGCTAGAGCTGAACCTTCTATCTACCCTGGACTCATCAAGCCTAACCCCTGACAAGAACCAGATGCTTTGCAAAGTAGAAAGGGGGTACCATACACAAATGTAAGGTATAGGGGCTCGAACCTGAGTCGCACCGCTTGGTAGTGAGATGTAGTCGAATGAATAGAAGCTGGATCATATTGCATCTCCAAGAAGTGATAGCCAGCATCGAATACACATATGAAGAAGGAGAACCAACAACTGGAGTCATGAGCCACATATTCTCCTTCTCAGCTGAAAAGACTACACCAAAGAGACAGAAGAAGTCTATGCCTTGGTACTGGGTTAGTGAGACATTATCTAGGAAAACAGTACCGAGACACACGACTAGCAAGAATAGCAGTAGATTATCCAAAGTTCATGAAAGCATATAATCAACAATTCAGGGCATAAGCATGAAGATAGACATATCAATCGCAACACATGCTATCCAAGAAATGACAAAGCTCAAAATATCCTTAATCCATAATAAGGCATAGGAGCAAGCAAGCGCATAGCATATCACACAACATACAACTAGTCAAGGGTAAAGCATGCTAGCGAAGCTATGGCAAAGCTCATGTATCCACGATTAACAATAAAGCACAATACCATGTAAGCATAAAATATGTTATAGAACAAATCATAGATAATGTATGCTAACATGGATATCAAGTAAGCATGTGGATACATAAAGCAAGAATCAACAAGAGCAACATAATAAAGGTACAAAACAGCACAAGCTCTTGATGACAAAACCAAGCTCGTACTACCATGGAAATAATAAAGAACAGTCTAAAACATGGATACATAAGCAAGGTACTAGCAAAGGCATGATGAAAGATATCATAAGAGTAACACATGCCGATATGATACAAGTGAGCATAAAGAAAAGCACAACATGCCAAGAATTAATAATCATGAAGATAAAGGCATGAAGATGTAAGATAGCTAAAAAAAAACAGGTGAAGACGCTGATCATGAAAGCACATGCATCTTGGAAGCCATCGTGGGGATGGAGAACCATCAAGTGTCCCGATCACGTGATGAACCAAAAGACCAGAACCTTTTAAGTTCATGTTTTCCAACCCACGTCCCCGGTACCTACACATGAGAAAGGCAAGATGTCCAAGTCTTGGATCCCGAAGGGTTAGAGAGCAAATACTTGGGAACCCAAACCTTGGACACACATCCACTAGAAGCAATTGAACCATTATATGAGTTAGCATGATGCAAATGATGGTCCATGCAAGAAGATCCAACTCCATTCTTGGAGGCACGCCGCGAGTGGACACCTCGATGAGGAAAACGAGGTCCATCTCTAGAAAAGCGGCGATGACCTTGCTTGAAAGCATCATGATGAGAACCAACAGAAGCACCAAAGGAACTCACACATCCTCGCCGTGGGTGTGTACCTCGATGAACAAAACGAGGTCCACCTCTCGGGAAATGGCAAAAAACCTGTCTCAGGGCAACTCGTGGACCAAAACCAAAATCACGGAAACTGAGTCTATGAAGCTGTCCAACACCACTAGAAAAGGTGTCAAAGAAGCTATCAACAGAGCGAGTCCTCGTGCTAGGCTATTTAGTGTGCATGTCATGAGAAAGACTATGCCCACTAGGAGACTTAGAAGCATGAGCTCGACGCATCTGTTCTGCACGCCGAAAACAGAAATCCAGATGATGTCCATCCATCTCATAAAATGAGCAATGGTGTAAAGGTCTACTAGGAGACACAGTTCAAGAGGACGAAGTACCATTATTGCTCAAAAGTGAAGTCCCTTGGGACAAGCTGGAAGAACCAACATCATAACTTGCCCTCGTGTTGGCACTAGGCTCACACATGCCATGAGATGTTAAATGTGTGTCCCTAAAAGCTTGACAACACATTCGACGCCGGTGTTTGACACGGTGGAAGAAAAACTCAACAACGTATCCATCTTTCTTACAAAAGGTGCAATGATACTTCTCTTTTGAAGATGTACCATTTCAGGAAGAAGTACCCTTGTCTTTAGAAATCCCTTGGACAACACAAGAAGAGTCAGAAAGAGTCGCACTTGCCAAAGAAGAGCTACTCAAAGCGAAGGCACAAAAACCTACATCAAATGACTCACGTTTAGCACGAGAAGGCTCCATCTCCGAATGCAAAGAAGTAAGAGAAATCTTGGAAACGTCAATCTCAGAGTGGAGGCAAATACAAGAGTCACAAGACTTGGCACTCATATCATCGCGCAATTTCTTCAAAGACTCAACCTCAATTTTCAAGGAAATGCAAGATGTGCAAGAATTTAATGATGCTTTCGTATTAAGCATGCAATTCAAAGCATCAATTTTGTTTTCTAAACTAGCATAATTCTTGCAAGAGACTAAAACATCCTTAAGCAATTTTTCATAATCTAAGCACATGCTACAAGGGCTAGCTTTAATTTCAAGAATTTTAGCCCTAGCATTCTCTAATTGTTCAAGGTGAATGGAATTAGTCAATTTTAACTTTTCGAATTCAGTAAGCATGCCTACACAAGAATTACAATCATTTCTAGCTATAGATCTAAAATTGCCTATTTCTAACTTAGCATTGTCAAGCTCATGATGTAAGGCAACACAAGAATCACATGGCATTGAAGCATTTGATTTCAATAATTCATTTTCAGATTTTAGGCATGCAAGAGAATTATTCAAATTATCCATATCTACAAGCAAGGAATCAAAAGCATACATGGAGGTTTTCAATTTGGCAAGCTCATGAGACAAATCACCCTTCTCTCTTTCTAGCAATTTCATTTTCTTCCTAAGAGCAATCCGTTTAAGATCATATGACCACAAGCAATCAATGAGTTTTTCTTTGCTTACCTTGCTTAGCTCGGTAGGGATCATCCTCAAAAAGTCATCATGATCATCCTCAAAAGCTCTCCATCATGCTCATCCTCTATCGCTACACAACATATGCCAATGGGCTCCTTCTCCTCGGGCTCTATGCATATCTCATCCCTGAAACTAGGACAATCGAAACCAAAGAGATCGCCACAAATATCGCAGGAGAATTCCTCCTCCACCGCCAACGTAAATATCATACGTTCAAGCGTCTTGTCATGGCGGACATCAACGACAAAAGAACCATGACAAGATGCAAAGAAGCGCTCACAACTCAACATATTAGTCACCATGCTCAAAGATCAGTGATGATCACAAAAGAGCAAACCTTGCTCTGATACGACTTGTTGGACCGAAACGACGACTAGAGGGGGGGTGAATAGGAGCACTATCTATTTTTTGCTTTGATCGGATTCAAACATGATATTGATTCCAATAGCTATGAGAACTACGAAGATCAATATATATAAATATAGAGGAAGACTTGTACTGAATCCCCTTCAAACCCCCAATAGAAACAACCAGAAAAAAACGCATTGATGAACAGTACCAGTTGTACCGGATGAACAGTGCCGGTCATACCGCAGTGAATAGTAAATGGCCTGAAAACGAAATCAAAAATTGACGTAACTTTTGATTTACAACTCCAAACTTCATGTAACTTGAAACACACCTTCCTAAGGATGTCAGGAACCTATTCCATACAACGATCGTAAAGGCCCTTGCCATAGTTCTGACCTTTTTCCATTCAAACGAAGGTTGCTCCAAAAACCGAGTCAAAACCAAAATATGATCCAAACACTTGCTCGTGGGTGATTGATAATCAAGATGATCCTAGATATATTCTCACATATCACAGCAAGCTAGATAACAGTAAGAAACCAAAGAAAAACTCACGAATCAAAGAAAGACTCAAAATCACGAAATAGAGAGAAAGAACACATAGGGACACATCTTTGAGAAATCTTGCATAGATTGATTTGTGATTGGTGTTGGTTTATAGCCACTCTACCATGGAGAATAAAGCTCAGCACTTGAGCACTCAAATCAATCCATTTCTCTAGAACCCTAACCTCCCACTAATCTCTCCAAGCCCTAACAACAAAAGCTAGGGTTTTCAAATGAAGGGTTGAGAGGTGCTGGCCAGCACCCTCTCCTCTTTATAGTGGAGGCTAAACCTTCTAGAAGAGTAAACCCTAATGGGCACCCGTTAAGCCCACACACAAACGGGTTCACTTACGCACGTATTTTAAAGCGTCGTCTTCATCTCCTCTTGACCTAATCCGCTTCACCTTGCGTCATCTTGCGTTGCAAGTTGGCGAAAGGTCACCAAGGCAGTATTTAGGTAAAATTACCAAAATACCCCTTCTCGACCTTTTTCCAAAGACCGAGTCCAATCTTCATGAAGCACCTCCATGCTTCGCCAAGTGTAGGTTGATCAATGGCTCTCATCATGTCAGCAAGTCTCTTCCATCCGGTTCCCGCGGAAACCACCATGGCGCTTGCACCGACCCCCGTGCCGCTTGATCCAACCCGTCGCACCGAACTGCCCGTTCGGTCATCCTTGTCCATTTTGCGCCATGCTTGAATCCATTGACTTCACCCGGCATCCTTGATTGTTCTGGACCTCAGCTCTCCAAGCCTAGTCCTGATATCCTCGCTGTTGACCGTCGTTGACCTCCAAGCAACCTGCACAACAATAGACCAAGAAATCATTTTTGGGAATAAGTTCTTCGCAACTTGACCGATGTTAGTCAAAACATGCATCATGCAACACATATGCACTGAAACCCATGAACTTGACCTAACCCAAAGCCAATTCTCCAAATAGGTCGACAATCACAACACAAACAGTATTACCACCATGTTACCAGCGGTACTACTGCACTACAGTCGTACCACTTTCCAATGAAGACCAGAACTCCACAAAACATCTTGTCTGGAAAATACAAACCACAATGAATCAAACGGTATTACCGCCCTGCGGTACTACCGTCACACAACTTGCGTTATTACCGCACTGCGGTACTACCGCACCTTCAATGCCGGTACGACCGATTATCCTGACACTTTGCTAAAAACAACAATTTTGACAAAACTTCAAAGCTATTGCCAATTGTCTCATCATCCTAAGATCATGTGTATATCCCCATGATATCCACAACTCTGTAGTAGAAACTATTACTTTTGAGAGTGATCCATAAACCTATTATTTTTACAATAGGAAAAGGCTGTTAACTTGGAACATGCATAACTAATCCTTGAAAACTCGAAGTAAGTGAAATCCAACTATTACGAACTAATAAAAATATTCCCTATTTATCTATATAACCCTAGTATTCCCTACTATTCTACAAATTTTGGCTAAATAATTAAAATGCATGAACTTAAACATATTAAAATCTGTTTTTCAAACAGACATAACTCGCTCACACTAACTTCAAATGAAATCATTCCTTCACCTATTTTCATCTAAAATCATGCATTAGCCATTGCAAAAAAAATCATGCATTTTTTAGCTCCTTGATTTTTGAAGTATTTCTCGGTGTTTATCGATAACGTTATTTCTCTAGATTTCGGAGAAATCGTTATTGACTCCTACGCTACTGAGAGTGAGCAGCTAAGCTACCAGCAAGGCAAGCATCATTTGAACTTTATTTTGCACCATAATTGCTCCCAGTTTTGGTTAAGTTAGTGCAACGATAATTGCTTGCATGCTATTTTGATAATGTCGCTATTTTTGTGATGTGTAGAATAGTTATGTCCTAATTCATTGAGGTTATCCTAGTACCACAGGCTTAAGTTAGGATGTGTGAAATATATTGTTCGAGTTTGCTTAGCCATGCAAGTCTAGAACGGTAGTTTGATTGTCGGGATTAACTTGACAATTTTGGAAAAAAACATACACCTTCTCATATTCATTTTTTTTATTCCAGATCTTCGTATATGTTTTATGAGATAAATTTTATCATTTTAAATGAGTTTTGGGTCTGGACAAGTGCTGGTTAGTGATGGTGCCTTCGTGCACGAGATTTGGGTATGTGGATGTCTTGTCCGGACCGTTAAGGACCGAACTTTGGTAACGTTGTTGATTCAAGTACATTCGTACTACCACATGCGGGATGTGGGTGCTGTATAGTTAAGTAGGGGGAAGGTTTTATTGTGTTAAGTCTCATGGTGGTGTAAGGACATTGCATTAGTATTTCCAATACAACTTGTGAGCACCCTAGCAAGTGCTATCAGATGCTTGTACTAGGAAAGGAACCATCTCACAAGGGGGACTTAGCTCAATAAGGTCATCTTACTAAAAATGACCGTATCTCGATTCTCCTCGGCCGACACACCAAAGGAAGTGTGTTTCATCCGGTGGCTTACAGGCTAATCGAGTCATGTGGGTAAAGTAGTACACCTCTGTAGAGATAAATATATTTGAATAGCTGTGTCCATGGTTATGGACAACCGCTTGAGTTCGGGAGTTACTATTGTTAGACTATGCATTTAAAATGTGGGTACTTATGGTTTGGCATGAATGGATGTTCATGCAATTTGTTGCACCAAAGTGGGCAGCCACTTTGCCGTTGTTTGTTTACCTTGTTGTTCAACTTATTATTATTCACATGCTTTACTTCTACTTCAAATCTGTTTACAAAATGGCAATTGAAAAACTAGTATGTGTAGGTTATTAAAATTGTTGCGTCTTTTCGCAAAACTAAGCCAATATGAGCCATCCTTTGGAACAACCTCTATGCATTACTAATTTTTATTTCTGTAAGACTTGCGAGTACAACTTTGTACTCAATCCGGTTGCTGCAATTTCAGGTGAGGAAGTTTGTGAGACCGATGAGCTCATAAGCGCCGATTTAGGCGGCGCTAACGAGTAGTGATGTTCTTTAACCCCAGTCGGTTGCCGATGGGTATTGGGCATACCATGCTGGACATTTTGGTTTATTTACTTGCTTCCGCTATCACTTAATGTTCTCTTTTGGTTATGGCCGACCGAGCCATTTGTAATAGTCATGGACTTGAACTATTATGTTGTATGTCTTTTGGAACTATGAATGTATGTTTGTGTATGGATGTGATCAATGCTTTACGTGAGTTTGGGACATGCTGGTCGCTGATCTTGGGAGCCAAAATGATCTCATGCTTGCTGTTCGTGGATTCCATATTAACTCATCAAGTGTGGTCTTCAATTGTTTAGAGAACCGTTAATCATGTAGTACTTGCAGAGGAACAGTGCGCATGATCACCGGGGCTCTAGTTCAACGAAGAACCCTCATTTGATGGAGTTAATTTAGAATTCATTAACTTGGAAGCTCCGAGTTATTTCCTTAAGGTCGGGTATGCCTCGATCTTACGGAAATAACCTGGGGGCTCCCACATAGTTGTTCTTCGCATACATGCTAGAGGGCTAGTTTTCTGTTGTCATACTTGTTTTGACCATTGAATTATAGTTTTTGAATGCTTTATTTGATAATTTTCCAGGTATCTGTTGTCATGCTGAAAAGAATGTAGCAGCGGCTGAATGTCCCTTTCCAGGTATTTATCCTTGCAGAAGATTGTATGAAATATGTCTTTCCATATCCTCTTCTAGTTATTATTTTCATACTGTCAGACTTCCCTGTTAGCATCATTTTCTTATATATGTGCATAATTGAAGATTTGATGCAATGATCAAGTTATAGACTGACACTGATAAAGGTGGAATAACTATTCATGTTTGCTAGCTGTCCTTTTTCCATCATGCTCACAAATGATATGGATGCTATGTATTATTTGTAAGAAATTCTCTTTGTAAATTCATTTTGCATCGACTGTAAAGGATATAGCTGTCCTTTACTCTTCACTTTTTGGTTTCTTCCAATTCGCAAGCTTTTATTTTTTACTAGCTTCTTCTAACCTGATATTTATTTTTTTATGCAACAAGTTTAAAGTTTAAACACTTGGTACATTCTGTGCTACATTCTACACATACAAATGTTTCCACATGTCTTGTTTAGAAGAATTGAAAAGATATCAGGCAAAGTGTTGAGATAACTTATGTGATTAAACATGGTATAGAGCTAAAGATGTATCAAGTTATATTGGATGCCTTTGACCGCCACCGACTTCTTATTTTGTATGTATTGTTTTGTAGGAATATGCACGAAATCTTCGCGTACTAGGAATAGATACAAGAGAAATGGAATCCTACAGAGCTCTATGGTAGTGTGTTGCCCCTAAAGACAAACAAGATAACATTTAGTGTTGATGTAATGAACATTGTCGATATATAGAAATATTGCTCGTAGGTCCTTCAATATGTGTAGATATCAGGTGTTGTTCATTTAGGTTGGAAGTGTGGTTTCTACATAGAGCACTGAATTTTGATTACTGTCATTATTTGATTTTGTTATGACTGTCACCTTCGGATTTACAAGGATACATCAAAAATTTGAGAATGTGTATCAAAACATTTTTCCGTTAGAAATACCTAGATTCTGTTGAAAATGGAATTTAATTACCTGGTAGCTATCCTTGTTCATTTATTGGCTTATTGCAGAGTATATTGTGAGCTTGGGAATTATGTCAATGTTGTTCAATCCATATATGTAATTATTTGTGGTATTTATCTTGCTATGGAATGATGGTTTATTTGATTGCAAAATCGGTGCAAAACTAAATTGGATCATATATACCCTGTGGAAAAGTATATTGTTTCCCGAGTGTTCAGGACGAAAACACTCAGGAAATATGGCCATGTGGCCATCCTTTCCCAATGCTGTCACTCAAATTTCCCCGAGTGTTCAGGACTAAAACACTCGGGAACAATATACTTTTCCCGAGTGTCAATGGTCGATATATACTCGGAAAAGTATTCTGTTACGATGGGGAAACCCGTCGTGTGAGCTAGTTTCCCGAGTGTTTTATGTTTCCCGAGTGTAACCCAAAACACTCGAGAAATATCATTTTCCCGAGTGTAATCTCTGAAACACTCAGGAAACCAGTTTGAATCCCGCCTAAATTATCCCGAGTGGTTTTTCCCGACGGCTGACCTTCGGGAACTAATTTCCTGAGTGTTTCAGGCACTCGGGAAAGTACTAGATTCTGGTAGTCGTAGATTAATAAAAAAATTCTGATCTCACTAGAAAGTGGAGAGGGCTGGCTGTAAATTGGAATAATCAAAGGAGTTAATGCGAAAAAGCTGGGCTGCTATCTTATCCCTTGGTCACCATATATAGCTAGTTCTTTACCAGTTTTTCTCTTATTAGGGACTAGTTTCCTTGGATACCATAGTAACCAGCACTTTATCTGGATTACTTATAAAGGTAATCAACTCAATGTCAATATTTCATTTTCTTTTGTCCTTATTTGAATGATTTGAAAACTTATTTAAGTGATTTCAATGCTTGTAATAGAATATTTCAATACCGAAACATTAGTGATGAAATCATGTATTACAAGTATATTGACGGTTTTTGGCCATTTGGGAAAATCTGGATCATGGTAGTGGTTGAAACAAATATTTCCATGTAATGTGCTTCTGGAGATGTTGGAAGGGAAAGACGGCTCGGTGAAGGCCACACTAAGAAAACTCACTTTCACGTGACACACCACGAAGAAGAACAGATACATAGTCTTTTCAGCACAACACAACTAGTGCCTTTTCTCTTGCTTTTCTTGTGTTGAAACAAACTGGTTACAATGCCTTTTATAGCTACAATATGACATGTAACCTCTCCACTAACACATTTAAGTAGGCCACTAGCTCCACTACATGCACTAGCTAATTACTCTATTAACTAATACGCGCCACTAATGCATTAATTTCTAACAATCACCCGCTTAGACAACAAGATTAATTTCTAGCAATCACCTCCTTAATCTTGTTGCCTTGACTTCACCTCCTTGACCCCCAGCTTCTATCGCATCTCGATGAACATCACACAACTGAGCACCTTCATCAATATGTCAGCAAGCTGCCCTTCAGTGCTGATGTGCTCCACATCTACCTTGCCATCTTCAACACATTCACGAATAAAATGAAATCTAGTGTTGATGTGCTTACTTCGATCATGATGGGCAGGGTTCTTGCACAACACAATCGCTGATTTGTTGTCCACCTACAACTTGATCTTCTTTTGTTATTGCCCCTTCAAATCTCCTAGCAGTTGGCTCAACCAGACGCCTTGGCACATTGTCGTCGCCACTGCAATATACTCTGCCACACAGGATGAAAGTGTGACAATCTTCTTCTTCTATGATGCCCATGAGATCAGGCTTGCACCAAGGAAGAAGTCCATCCCCGTGGTGCTCTTGCAGTCATCCACATCGCTTGCTAAGTCACTATCATTGAAACCTACTAGCTCGGGCTCCAACTCGTCATGCTTCTTGTAACAGCATCCAAAGCCAACCGTGCCGCTTACGTACCTCAAGATGTGCTTCATGGCTACCATGTGCTGGGAAGTGGGTGTCTCCATGTACCTACTCACGATGCCCACCACATAGGCGATGTTTGGCCTCGTGTTCACCAGGTAGCACAAGCTCCCAACAACGCTGCAGTACTCGGTGGCATCAACCATAGCGCTGCCTGTCGGGACCCAAAAATACAATTCTGGACCCTCTGTGCATAATGCACCAGTCCAGGATCACGCTAGTGCACATAGTGTCAACACAGGTGAATATCGATCCACACAAGCGGTTAATAACATAAACGTGTAATTTGATTAACAAATAAGGGTTTTGACCTTATGGTCGAGTTTACAATTATTAAGCCACGCAGGGCTGACAAAGAAAATAAATAGCAGCGGAAAAAGAAATGGTAGTGGCGTCCCATCAATTCACAATAGGCAACCGACTGGGATCAAGACCCTACGATCAAGCACCTTCGATGAACTCCTCCTCGAAAGCAGGCGATGACTCCTCCTCTTCTGTTGCATGTTTTACAACAAGCATGAGTACACAACCGTACTCGCAAGTCATACCACATAAATGCAATTATAGACGATGGCTTATTCCAAAGGAATGGCTTCTGTGGCTCTTTTGCAGAAATGCAGCATTTGCAGCTTGAATACAAGTAATAGATTGAAAGCATAATTCAAAACAAATAGACAATAACTATTTAATAGTTTTATTTCACAAAGACACATAGCCTAATCAAGTTATTCACATAGCCATATGACTTAAGTCACACAGCTCCCTTCCCAAGGTTTTCATGAAAATCTACCCCTCGTGTGAAATCCCCGAGCATGTCCATGACTACGAACGTGGCTATTCGAATAGATTGATTTAACACTCTGCAGAGTTTGTACACTTTACCCACACGATACAACTAGTGTAGATAGCACTAATCGTAACAAAATGTTTCAGAAACTTCATGTCAAGCATTGATACTCCCGATATGCTTTATGCTAGACTACCCCACACAGGAAGTAAGTCCGACACACATCGTTGGACAAGGACACGGCGAACCACCCAATGATGCGACTACTTGGTAGCACACCTCCACCCATGCAACATAGCCTAACCTACTTCCTGAATACCAATGTCAAGAATCCATAACTTACTAAGTTAGGCCCGTCCCATCAAGCATGTGGTTGTACGAGAGGCTCAGTTCAATGGCGCACAAAGTTAAGTCCTTAATTGACCAAGACAAGACTTCCAATGTACTACGAATCCCTACGCTCACAAGTTATTAAGCCCATGCACACAGCTCCACCACAAGTAGCACACAGTATCCACCACTTGCACCAGTCTAAATCCTTTCCCACCCTATTGGTTAAGTGCAACATATGCCATCAACGAGTAATAGCACATAGTACACATAGTTTTTATGATATAGTTCCATAGTCACTTAGTCAAGTTTATATTTGCAACTTACATGAGATGATGACTCGTAGCATGGCTAAGCAATCTAATCGTATCTAACCATCCTACATTGGTAATACCATAGCACCAACTAAATATGAACCAATCTAGGGTAACAAAAGATTATGACATAACAATGAATCTAGGTGGGTGTAACAAATTGGACAATAGCTATACCCAAAAGCATTCAAATACATACTTAAAGTAAATGCAATAATTTGAATCAAAGTACTTTGAAAACTGGGTTCAATATGATCAAAGGTATAACTTGCCTTGGAAAAGGTCTTGGTATTGATCTTGGTCTTGAGGTGCTCCTTCTTCTTCCGATCTTCCCGAGGTATCAACGTCAACTCGCAAATGAAACAAACAAACAAAACAAATAAAAATAGAGGCAAAACACACTCCAAAAAATTAAATAAAAATCTCAGATAAATAGATGTCGAATTTAGATGAATTTAGAAATTTGAATGGGCTCAATCGGAGTTCAGATGCAAAAGATATGAGCTTGGGAAGTTTGAATTTGAAGAAAAACCTAATTTTGGATTATCCGAATTATCTTTCAAAGGAAAATCGGAATACTAACGTTGGTTGACGTCAGCGAAGAGATTTTCTGGAAATAAAAGAAATTAAAAAGAATTTCCGACATGTGGGACCCACGCGTCAGACTCATGGCTCACGGCAGACTATGTCTACCGGGCCACGGGATCTAGGGCTGGCTTGGCTGCCACATGTGCACACACGAGGCACACACGCGGGTGCCACCTAGGCAGACACGTACGCAAGGAGGCTGAGGTGGACGCTGACGTGGGCTCACCATGTCAGATCAACGGCAATCGGCACAGGGCCCGAAGGTCTCCAGCCGGTCGCCGACGAGAGTGAATGGTACCAGCGGAGAGCTCTCGCTATTGCGCACCTTCTGGTACTGGTTTGGGCACAAGAGGGCGTCAGAGTTGGCCACCAGCGAGCGTTGAGTGGTGGAGCAGATTTGATTTTGTCGGATGACCGCTCTGGTAAGCTATTGGCGTCGAGGAAGGTCTCTAGAGGTAGCTACTGTGACGGTGGTCTCGATGGTCTACTCCACAGCGACGCGGCGGCAACGGTGGTGGCGCAATTCGAAGATGAAGAAGCTCGGCCGAAAGCCCTAAATCACGGATTACAGCGGCGCTAGGGCTCGGGAGAGGGAGAGGGCTGGGGCTTGAGGTTTCGGGGGCGATTGCGATCCCAGGGGTTCTATTTATAGGGTTGGGGCGGCACGAGATAGAAAGATCCCAAATCGAGTCCGTGAGGAACACGAAAGAGAAAACTGGGATTCTTAGAGATAGAATCCGATTTGGTGACATTTGATTGTAGATACGGACGCGGGATAGCTAGAGATAGAATTTGGTAACAAAATCCGGGGTGTTTTAGTTGGGAGAGTCCCGTTGTCGGACGAGACCTTGAGGAGTTTCAATGGTGGACGGCCGCAAGCGCGCACGAGGAAGAAGTCGACTCGGGGACGACGACGCATCAGCGGGTCCACTGGCAGCGAAATCGGAACGCGGGTGCACGCAGATGATTCTAATTCGATCGTCCTGCATTGATCCGACGGCGGGGACAGATAGGCCGGTTTGGCTGTGGCACGGAAGGAAGTTTGGGCTGAAGAGATCCGGCCCAAACGGATTTTCAAGATTTTTAATTACTTTTCTTTTTAATAAAATACCAGAAATTCAAATAAGCAATAGTAAATAGCAAATGAAATAGGAAAAAACTCTAGAAAATATATCCAAGCACATAGAACCCATATAAAATAGTTTTGGCCACTGTTCATGTTGACTTTAGTCATATTAAATTGTTTTGATGAACAAGGTTCATATTAAGCTTTGGAATTAAAATGAAATAAAAGCAAATGGTGAATTTTCTCCTACTAACTATTCAAAAGATTTTTTTAAAACTCAGAAATTGGGATGTTACAAACCTCCCTCCTTAAAGGAATCTCTACCCCGAGATTCGGGGTAGCTAGGGAAAAGGCTAGGAAACTCGGCACTCAGCTCTTCTTCACGCCCCCACGTTGCTTCTCCTTCTGAGTGGTTGCTCCACTGAACTTTGCAAAAACAGATAGTCTTGTTTCTGGTACGACGTTCTGCGACATCCTAAATCTTGACTGGCTGCTCTCTATAAGTGAGATCTTCTTTCAACTCAATTGACTCCAATGGGGCCTGATCTTCTGGCACACGGAGGCACTTCTTCAATTGAGAGACATGAAAAACATCATGTACCCCTACTAAAGACTGCGGCAGCTCCAACTGATAAGCTACTTCCCCATGATGAGCCAAAATCTTCAACGGACCAACATACCTAGGGGAAAGCTTCTCTTTGGCATGAAATATTTTTACACCTCTGAGGGGAGTCACTCAAAGATAGACAAACTCCTCTGGCTCAAAGCTGAGGTCACGACGACAATTATCAGCATAGCTCTCCTGCCTCGATTGGGCTATCTTTAGCCTTTCTCGGATCATAGCCACTTGTTCTTCTGCCTCTCGAATAATGTCTGGACCAAAAACTAAACGTTCAGCTATTTCTGACCAATTCAAAGGGGTTCTATAGGCACGACCATACAAAGCTTCAAACGGTGACATTTGCAGACTGGCTTGATAACTATTGTTGTATGAAAATTCTGCATATGGCAAACTCTTATCCCAATGGGTAGCATTGGCTAGCACACAAGCTCTCAACATATCTTCCAATATCTGATTAACTCTTTCAGTCGGCCCATCTGTCTGAGGATGATACGTAGTACTGAAATTCAGATGAGTCCCTAAGGCTTCATGCAAACTCTGCCAAAAACGAGAGGTGAACTAAGATCCTCGATATGACACTATCTTCTTAGGCACACCATGTAGACTGACAATCCTTGACATATACAGCTCTGCAAGATGATCTCCCGAATATGTTGTTTTGACTGGCAAGAAATGGGCAACTTTAGTCAAACGATCCACTATTACCCAAATCGAATCGTAACCCGATTGAGTCTTTGGTAAACCGGTAATAAAATCCATTCCGATCTCTTTCCACTTCCACTCTGGAATCTTCAAAGGTTGTAGCAGACCTACTGGTCTTTGATACTCTGCTTTTACCTTTTGACACACATCGCACAAGGCAACAAACTTTGCAACTTCTCACTTCAAGTTTGGCTACCAAAATTTATTCTTAACATCTTGATACATCTTAGTACTACCAGGGTGAATCGAATACTTGGAGTCATGGGCCTCCTTCAAAATTAGCTGTCTTAACCCATCGACATCTGGTACGCAAATAGGTTCATTGATCCACAGTACACCTTGATTATCTAAGGTGAAGTCTTTACATTTTCCTTATGCCATTTTAAGATTGATGTTTTGAGAATACGGGATCCTTTGGTTGAGCTTCTCGGATCTGCTTTTCCAAAGTAGACTGCACCTCTAGACTGGCTACAAATCCTTGAGACACAACCTCTAGCTTGACTTTTGAAATTCCTCGAAGTTACGAACAAACCTTTTTTACTTCCACAACATTGCAATAGCTCTTATGGCTTAAAGCATCTGCAACTACATTAGTTTTACCAGGGTGGTAATGGATTCCAAGATTATAATCCTTTATCAACTCTAACCATCTTCTCTGTCTCATGTTCAAATCAGACTAAGTGAAAATATACTTCAGACTCTTATGATCTGTATATACCTCACAGCGGTTACTGATAAGGTAATGACGCCAAATCTTTAAAGCATGCATTACGACAGCTAATTCCAGATCATGGGTAGGGTAATTCTCTTCATGAGGCCTTAATTGCCTTACGCATATAGCGCTGCTCTTCCTTCTTGCATCGAGGACACATCCTAATCCTTGTGAAGCATCACAATAGATATCAAAATCTTTGCGAATATCTTTCAAAATTAGCATTGGGACTGAAGTCAAACGCTTCTTCAACTCTTGGAAACTTTGTTCACAGGCTGGGGTCCAAGTGAACTTTTTCTCCTTCTTCAACAATTGCGTAAGAGGCTTAGCAATCGTTGAGAATGCTTCAATGAAATGGCGATAATATCGTACCATTCCCAAGAAACTACGAATCTGGGTAACAGCCTTGGGCTATTCCCAATGTAATACTACCTTAACTTTACCGGGTTCAACTGCTATCCCCTCGGCTATCATCACATGCCCAAGAAAATCCACCTCTTTCTTCCAAAAATCACACTTGCTAAACTTGGCATACAACCGATGCTCTTTGAGCTTCTCTAGAATTAATCTCAAATGTTCAGCATGCTCTTCTTCTGACTTGGAGTAGACCAAAATGTCATCGATGAACACAACTACAAACTTATCCAAATATTCCATGAATACTTTATTCATCATGTTCATGAAATAGGCAGGGGCATTAGTTAAACCAAAGGATATGACCAAGAACTCATAATGTCCGTACTGTGTTGAGACAGCGGTCTTAGGTATTGTTGGAAATATGCCCTAGAGGCAATCATAGAGATGATTATATTTCATTATGTTCATGACATTGGATAATGTGTTATCTTGTTCCTAGAATAATATTGTTAATATTTATTATCAAGTATGTGACTTGGTTGTGAAACTCTATATTCCTGCGATAATTATTCTTACACGATCCCTGGTCGTAAACATATCAGGACACATATGAATAGACTAGCATATGTATTGGTTGATGACTATGTTTCACAAGTCATAGATATGGAGATATCAAACCGATAATATGGACACATGTTAGAGAACATGATGTTGGATAAGACCCACCTTGAGACACTATTGAGATTGTTATGAATCTATGTGTCGTTAGTTGGTCTCAAGCAATGATGATGTATAATCCTTAAACCTGAGATCGCATGGTTTCCTACATGTGTAAGAGCACTCTTAGGGGTTGCCAAACGCTACAATGAATGGGTAGTTATAAAGGTAGCTTTGGGTATGCTCGAAACATGGAGAGAATGTATTTGGTCGTATATGGGATTTGCCCTCCTAACATAACAGAGAGATGTCTCTGGGCCCTCGTTGTGATCGGATAAAGAAAGTGCATGGCCATGCCACTAGTAGTCGAAGTGTTCGACCACGTAAAGTTATCGACACTCGATCGAGAAAGTATTGAGCAGTCCATGGATGACACAACATCTCACCGAGTTCGACCCGGACATCGTGAGGCAAAGGGAGTATACAGTAGAATTAAGCGGATTCGACCCGACTCTGACGACAGTCGTATGGAGATACAAGCAAGTCGTAGGCGGTGAGCGTAATCCGAGTGGTTGAAACCAAGTCGTAAGGAGTTCTGAGTTGGTCATGATCAAATCTGGTCGGTCGTATAGAGATAGGACCTGGTCGTAAGTGATGAGGACCAGTCGTAGATCATATTGCATTAAGGTTCGTCCGATATAATTTGTGTGTATTCAGGAATCGATATGTTACGCTGGGAGCCGCATTCGACTCGTGATCGGAAGCGGTTTCGAGTCACAACCGAACTACACATGAACCCTCTGGTCACACACTTAACGGGTTGGAACAAACCAAGATGCGAATATGATTAAATAGCGTGTTGGATAGGATCCGCCACGAGCACTATATAAGGAGGTGCATGAAATTTGTTGGTAGGCGCGTGAAACACCACCAAACCCTAGCCGCCATCTTCTTGAGAGCTCCACCGTGCGACTTGGTCGGCACACCGGCGTTCGGTTGTTCCTTCCTAGGCGTGTGGATACCGTGAGAGGCGCTACTACGATTGTTGCGCTTGAGGGCGATCGCGATCTCCACAAGGAACCGCAGGCGTTCTGGAGGAGACGATCGACTTCGACCATCGCATCGACTTCTGTGGGCGTTGGACGATCGACTCGACCACTACATCGACGCCGCTCTTCGTTGGACGGTGCTCCAACCCTTCTTCCGCTGCTGGCGCTGGCGGTGGTAACGATCTATGATCATCTACTTGCATGGCTTCCTAGTTTGCGTGGTAGAAATTTTTGTTTGTAGCTATCGTAGCCTACCCGTGACCGCAGTATATCCTTAGGGCAAATCTTCAAGCGATGGTAACGGATCGCGGTCGATCTTTGAAGCAGCTCGGCTCCTTCATCGATCGAGCATGATGATCAATCCAAGGTAATGGGTACTTGTTCTTGATGGTGACTTCATCGAGAGGTTGATAATTGATGCACATCCTCATGCTTCCATCTTTCTTCCTAATGAACAAAACTAGTGCTCCCCATGGTGACGAACTAGGACTCACAAAATCTTTCTCCAAAAGTTCTTGTATTTGCTTCTTCATTTCCACTAACTCATCGGCTGGCATCCAATAGGGTCTCTTAGAAATAGCTGCTGTTTCGGGCACTAGATCGATGACAAACTCGATGTCACGTTCTGGTGGCATTCTGGGTAATTCCTCTGGAAAATACATTTGGATAATCTCTGACAATAGGCACAACTTCCAAAGCAACTGCCTTCAAACTATTGACTACCAGATGTCCTTCACGCATTGAAGTAGCTTGAAACTCTACCTTATTTCCTTTAGTATCTTCGATTATAGCGGCTCTTGCCACAATCTAGCACGACTTTGTGCTTGGTTAACCAATCCATGCCAAGGATGACATCTAAGGTGCAGGTGTCTAGAACAATGAGGTTGGCTAGAAACTCAACTCGACTATGAGTAACTTAGCCCTAAACATCCCACTTTAGAACTTAGCTCGCTGCTCGGTATTTGGACTAACAGAGTATGCTTAAAGCGCATAACTTCCAAGTTATTCTCGGTTGCAAAAACTCCGAAAAGAAAGGAATCTGAAGCTCGGAATAAAAAAAAGCGATGCAAATCTTGAGTTTAGTAGAAACTTACCCGATCACGATGTCGGTCTTCTAAGCTCCTTCCAAAGTGGCGTGGTTGACCGACCTCGACCCTGGTGAGGCAAATCTTGAGTTTACTAGAAACTTACCTGGTTGACTTCGTACCTTGGGAAACTCCTTGACCGCTCTGTCTTTGGTGTCTTGGCGGGCGTAGCTCCAAGATTAAAACAGATTGGAGTGATTGTTCCTTTTGCGAACCTGAGTTGGCGAGGTGACTGGCCGACGGCAAGAATAACAAACTCTCTGAGCATTCTCTTGATTGTTCCCTAGATTGGGGTTGGTTGGCTTGAGGTTGCGAAAGTTACGAGCAAGCTGGGCGATCTTGGCGTTAGTGCGAGGCGTCCTAAAAGAATTGCGGCGGATCTGGAATTACTCGCTCACGGTACCACTCTTGCTCTTTGCTGGGACTGGTGACTTCCTTGCTGAGCCATCCTTCGTTTGCGATATCCTCCAGTTCCTTGCGTTTGTCCTCCATGACCAATGCCTTGTTAACCAATTCTTGAAAGTCTGGGAAAGTGTGAGCAAGCAGACTGACTTGTAATCTTGAGTTCAATCCCTTCAAGAAGTGACTCTGACGAGCCTTGTCAGTAGCGACGTCCTCTGTAGCATAGCGAGCTAGCAGAGAAAACTTATTCAGGTAGTCAGTTACCAACATAGCTCCTTGTTTGAGGGCGCGGAACTCATCCTTCTTTAAATCCATTATGCCTTCAAGTACATGGTACTGACGAAAGGCTACGGAGAATTCTTCCCAAGTGATATTTTGCAGTGCCTCATGCACTACGCAAAAATTCTCCCACTACTCGGCAGCTATGGCCTCCATCTGATGAGTGGCATACATGACTTTCTCGTGGTCGCTGCATTGAGTGATTAGCAGCTTCCTCTCGGTTACATGAAGCCAATCATCAGCTTCTATTGGCGAGACATGTCCAGAGAAAGTTGGTGGATGAGTTCTCATGAATTCAACCAGCTTGGATGGTCCAAGGTGACCATGAGCGATTGGGGCTCCACTGTGATGATTGTTGTTGTGGTTGTTTTGGTTGGTCATAGCCTGCATCTGGTTCATCATGGCGTACATCATCTGCGTCTGTCTTTGCCATGAAAGCTCCAAAGTTTTGCAAGTCAAGAGGGGGTGCTTGTGACAGATTTGCTCCTGTGGGTCTCTGCTCATTACGATCCGACTCTTGAGTTCTGATCCACTTGCGGCGACATGGCGAAGTCCGAACCATCGATGAAGCTCCATGGGTTAGGTAAGGTAGAAAGCACAAGATGAGTTAAGAACTAATCAAGGGGGGTAGATTAAACCCAACAAACACAACTTCAAGAAAACCAACTGAAATACTTTATTAATGGTCTTAGCATGGCTGCGACAAATGCCTAAGGGCCTTTGCAGTTCATACTTGCACACAAGAGATAGAATCTGATTTGGTGACATTTGAATGCAGATACGGACGCGGAATAGCTAGAGATAGAATTTGGTAACAAAATCTGGGGCTGTTTAGTTGGGAGAGTCCCATTGTCAGAAGAGACCTCGAGGAGTTTCAATGGCGGACGGCCACGAGCGCGTGCGATGAAGAAGTCGACTCGGGGACGACGACGCATCAGCGGGACCACTGGCAGCGAAACAGGAACACAGGCGTGCGCGGATGATTCTGATCCGATAGTCCAGCGTTGATTCGACGGCGGGAACGGATGGGCCGGTTTGGCTGTGGCGCGGAAGGAAGTTTGGGCTGAAGTGATTCAGCCCAAATGGATTTTTGAGATTTTTAATTCTTCTTCTTTTTAATAAAATACCAGAAATTCAAATAAGCAATAGAAAATAGCAAATGAAATTGGAAAAAATTCTAGAAAATATATCCAAGCACATAGAACCCAAATAAAATAGTTTTGGCCACTGTTCATGTTGACTTTAGTCATATTAAATTGTTTTGATGAACAAGGTCCATATTAAGCTTTTGAATTAAAATCAAATAAAAGCAAATGGTGAATTTTCTCCTACTAGCTATTCAAAAGATTTTTTTAAAAAACTCAAAAAATTGGGATGTTACACTGCCATCCCACTTCGTTTGCTTCATCCGGTTCTCCATAGGAGTTAGGTACAAATTGCACCCAACCATGTCTGACGCCTCTAGAATCTTCCTCGCATAGCTGCTCTAGCACAGTGTGATCACGCCGACGGCTTGCTTCACCTCGATCCCCAAGTAATAGCTCATGAGGCCGAGGTCGCTCATGCTGAACATCCTCTGCATCTGGGTCTTGAAATCGATGATGTCATCGATGCATGATCCAGTGATAATCAAGTCGTCTACGTACACCCCGACTAGCAGAAACAATTCACCCTTTGCCCTTTTGTACATCACGTGCTCCATGGGGCTACGCTCAAAACTGATAAACACTAGTGATTTTTCCTACTTGGAGTTCGAGGCCTACGGCGTGTGCCGTGGAATGTACATTGACTTGTGTAGCTTAAGTATAAGTTGCTCGTGCTTGCTGTTGTACGTACACTTCCTCGGCAAGGTCACCATTTGGGAACGACGATTTTACATCCATATGGTGAACTTGCTAGACTCCATGCACTGCTAACGTGATCAATAGTCGCACAGTCTCCATCCTCGCCACCAGGATGAAAACTTCATCGAAATCCACTCCCTATCTCTTAGCGCATCCCTTAGCTACCAAACGAGCTTTGTGCATCATGAAATTACCTTCCGGGTCCTTTTTAACCTTGAACACCCACTTGAGCCCGATGGATCTGTTGCCATGGATTTATCACATCTCTTCCTCCATGGCTTGCCTCCAACATGTCTCCTCCAACGCCTGTTCAACGCTAATGGGCTCCTTAGTAGCCAGTAGATAGAGCTCGTTGTACTCGATGTCGTGGATTGACATTGTGTCGTAGACATTTGACATTGTTCGATATCATTGTGGTGCACCGTCCATGTGGAGCGACGCGTCGGTGGGTGGTATAGCCTACTGGACACCGCTCGGTGCAGCTGCAGCTGGAGTCAAAGGCGTATGAGGTTTTTAGCACAGCTAGTAACACAGACGGTCACTAAACCAAAACCGTCTATGATTGTATTTAATACAAATAGTTTTGGTCAACTGTCACTACTATAGAAAAGGCTTTCACAGACGGTTAAAAAATGCCATCACAGATGGTTTTGTAAGCCGTCTGAGTCTATGGGTTAGTAATGACATGAGGTCATCCTGACGGTTTTGAACCGCTTGTGATGCATACTTTCCTGACGGTTATTAACTCGTAACCGTTTGTGATATCGACTATCACGAGCGGTTTGTATCTAGAACTGCCTATGATAATTATCTATCACGTAATCGCTGCGGTTTGTATCTAGAAGCTATGCGTGATAATTATCTATCACGCGAGCGGTTCTAACTCCCAACCGCCTGTGATAACTATTCTATTATAGACGGTTCTAAACACAAACCGCTCATGATAATTCACTATCACAGGCGGTTCATATTTAGAACCGCTCATGATCTAAATAAAACCTCAAGCAATGGCTGCTTGTGCCTTTAAAAGCAAACTTCATATATATATATATATATATATATATATATATATATATATATATATATATATATATATATATATCATTTATAGTCTGACCACTTTAGGGGGTCGTGAAGGAGGATGACACAGTGCCATAGGCAACCTTATCGAGCCCTGCAAATTCAGAAGTAAGGCTACAAGAAAGCTCGTGGACATCGGTAAATGTATGTCCACGGGCTTTCCTTGCAGCCCTACTTCTTGAACTTGCTGACTCGATGAGATTGCCCGTGGCACTGCCTCATCTCCGCACGCACCCACCAAAGGGTCAGACTACAAATATATATATATATATATATATATATATATATATATATATATATATATATAAGAAGTTTTTTAAAGGCATAAGTACCATCGCTTGGAGGTTTTATAGAGAAGAGATGAGGAATAGAATGGTAGGACGTATTCGTACCTGGGACACAAATATGAAAAGTTAATTGCAGCCAAGCCCCATCCGAACCACATCGATCCCATGTAAGCTAACCAAGCACAAAGAACCGGCAACAATTACCCTTAGTACCCATCAAAGAGCATTAACCAAACCCACCATTTTGCCCCATTCATTTTTGTCAATCTGAACCCACAGCATGAACTAAGCAAGATGCACAGAATTAATGCACATACACCAATAGCCCTCTGTTTACATCACAGAGCAAGGGGACTATTAATATGAACTAATTATCAATTCAATTTCAAAGATAAGACTATTAACATCATTGAAAGCGAGTTCAACAGCCTAGCAAGTCGCCACTAGCCAACAAGCATCTATATGATCATTGCATTCATTTATATTTATGATTTCTCTACTTCTCTCTACATGTATGTATTACACATTTACACTTCTCTACAATGATGCACTTCTCATCATGTATGTATGTATTACACATTTAACATCTAGGCTCTGGCCAATGACCATCATCATCAGCATCAACCAACAACCAGACAACATCAAGAAGACAAGAAGGGGACTTACGCGTTAGTGGGAGAGCTGGAGAGGTTGGAGGCGCGATGGAGGTTCGAGGTAGCGCAACGAGCTGTCGGCGAGAGTGAGGAGGAGCTGGAGCTGCGGCGTAGGGAGGAGGAGCCAAGGACGATGGCGCAGCGAGGGGGGACTGGGAGTTTGATCCGGCGGTGTAGGGAGGAGGGAACTTGATCCAGAGGTGCGGGAGCTGGTAGCGAGGGAGGAGGAGCTCAGTTCACATGAATACCAACAGCACAAACCAATAGGTGATAGATCTGTCTTACCTCGACATCGCCGGTGGAGAGGTAGCCAGGGTCGTGTACGCCAGGGGGGAGGAGGAAGAGGGGAACACTACTACAGGAAGCCACATCACAGACGGTTCGGAACCGTCATCATAGATGGTTTCCGAACCGTCTATGTTTGTTGGTCTATGATAATAGGATATTATCACAGACGGTAAAAACCGTCGTGATATGAATATCATGCAGCGATTTTACTAAAAACCGCTCGTGAAGGCTAATATCACGAGCGGTTTGGATTAAAAACCATATGTGATTCGAGAATATCACAGAACGGTTATAAATAAAAACCGTCTGTGATTTGTGAATATCACAGACGGCTTTTCTTTAGAACCGCTCGTGATATGCTTGGATCCTGAGCGGTTTGTTTTGATAACTCGCTCGTGATATTCTTGTATCACGCAGCGGTTTTCAGAGAAACCGCTCGTGATATTTTACCTTCACATACGGTTTTAACAAAAACCGCTCGTGATAGCTCAAACCCCGACCACAATTTTCTTTGTTTTCATGGCTAGCCTCAGAATTGCTAGCCATGCGCTCTGAAAACAATCATGCACAAAAACAGATTCATTAGAGATAATCAATTGTTGACAACTCAAAGTGATCATTACTCAAAATAAATTACAAAAGATCGCATTTGTTCAAGTATTATCGCTATAGTTACAACTGGATTACAATTGTTTACGATGAGAGGTGTCGGCGGGATGATGCTCTCGGTTGGCGACGGAGTGAAACTCTCCATTATCGTTAATGATTTCTGTGTTGATAAAGGTGCAGAGCTTCCCTCGAATGTCCTTGATCTCTTCGCAACGAGTGAATCACATTGTAAATCAAGACACTGCCGCTACCAATTAAGAGTAAAGTGGTAAGCTATATATATTTAAATTTATAATTAGGAAATAATTATTTCGAGATTGACAAACCTCGTGATCCTTCTTCCTAGCTCTAAGGATTAGTGCATATGATAGCGGGGCGTAGATTGCACATAACTCATCATCTTTTTGCTGGCGGCACTACAAAAATAGAATTACATATATAGGTATAGTCAGTTCGAGACGCGTTATTATGAAGTATGATATAGGATTATCGTGTTGTAGTGAGTACCGGAAAATCCATCCTGTGTGTTAGTTGGGCGCTCTTTCCATCGTATATTCCTTTGTTGGCAACATAATTGATGAACGACCTACATGATTCGAAAAAGTTATCCTCGGCCATTTCAAACGAATGAAGACTACAATAGAGTTATGTAAGGAGGAAATGAGCATACCTCTCGAGTATTCCTCTTAGAATGTTGAAGTCGTACTTGTTGCGGTTTAGGGAATCAAGGTATATCACATGGTTCCTCTTGGGTATAATAACTAAAAGGATCCAGTGGTACCTACTCATGTATGTCGCTATAGTCATTAAACCTAAGTTCGTGCTATGTATAAAGTACAAATGAAATTTGTATAGCAAGTAGTGACACTTACCCCTGGTTGTAGGGCACCACTATGTACTTCATGTTCGTCTGACCAAGCAATGACCTCGTTATGTATTTCTACGAAGGGCGAGTCTTGTTGGATGGTTTGCAATGATACCACATGTGGGTCGAGAAACCCACGGTTCTTTCCATTCCCGGACATTTTTCAAAGATGTATCTATACATAAGCAATGAGTTGTGATATTTATCGATATTACATGAATGTAGAACTTGATTGTACGCACTTACGATTGTCCAATATCGAGAAGCGAGACGCCGAGGCCAACGAGGTTGAATAGTTCATATAAGTCGTTGAAGCCCACGATGAAGTACCTCGTCCGCTGAAGAAATGCTTGTCCTCGATCGACGGTGATTCCAAAGATCGCAACCCTTCTTTTGGGTCTTGTTCAACTACCGTGCATGCAAAGCCCGACAAGCATATCCGGCGTGCATTAATATCTGCGTCGAGCACAACGGTTTTCCGATGATGTAGTTCCTGTATCGCGGACTTCCGGACTTGGGAGGCGCCTTAACGCTAAATCGATTTCGATTTGGCCTTAGCGATTGGCGGCGTCTTCTTGTGAGATGACTCGGGAACCGACACGACGACGACGCTTTTGTTGTTCCTTGCGTCTTCTCCACGGAATCAAGAGGTGGCCTTCGAGGCTAAACATGAGGTGGAGTCATCGAGGGTCCCGTTGGAGAGGAATGGTCGTGTCGGATCGTGGCACCGCTTTGGTCCAGTGGTGATGTTGTTCTTGGGCCATTGGATAAAAGAGAGGACATCATCCCCTAGTGTTGTGATCTCTTCGTCGGGCAAATCTTCACGGACGGCTCGGAAATTGACATGTACCATATCCACTAGACCTGGCATAACCGTGCACCACCGGGCACCGTGGTCAGACCGCCTTCCTCGTATGGATACACCATCCCCTCGCGCACCTCAATACAAAGGGACCCATCCATCCTCACTTGAGCTTACAGTAGCGTCGGCTCCTACAAAACGACACGCAATTAGCTAAGGCGCCCTATAGGTCTATCTTTGGTGCATTCCATAGATGTACGCTACCTTGATGTCGCTCTATCGGAATCGGACGTCGTCATGTTCACAATTATGCGGACGCGACGCCATCCGACGCCGAGGAGGACTACCTCCCGAATTAGCGGGGGCTTGCGCATCACCGCTCATGAGTATATCCATTTGACTCTACAATGCCGCCATCTGTATTTGAAATTGGTTAGTAATCATCTGCACTAACCGGTTGTCGTGCTCGCCTTGGATCTCTTCCTAGTCCTATACGTGCGAGAGTCGTCTCGCGAATCCATGACTCCAAGGCACGTTAACCCCAAGGCCTCGCATGCGACCCGGTGCTCCTTGTTTCCCAAGGTCGTAGATAGTATATCCTTCTCCTCGCTCGCATGGAAGGAGCCTTGGGAAGCTTGGGCGATCAAGTCACGCCGCAAGAGGTCATCACGTTATTATAGGCACTATGAAGTTATGGACTTATTAACAACTTAGTAGTTCGACATATTTACCACACATTGGGACACTTCACGTGCCGGGTTTGTGAAGGAGATCTTGCCCAAGACGAGACTTTTGCCCTCGCTTTTAACCAAATTTTAGGGAACGCGGGTTGCGTCACATCGAAACGGGTTCTCCTTCTCCGCCGCCCATTCTCAGATTTACCGCTGCACCAGCCGGTGCCGAGTCTGTCGGGTGAGTGTTTTGTGTCCGGAGAGCTTTGTGCACCGCACTTTGCTCCTTAAATTCGGCCGCCGTTTTATAGCCACAAAGGTGTCCCATGCTTCCCGCGCCAAGAATCATCTTTGCGCGAAGGGCGTCGATCCGTTCACGTTTCGTGACAAGAATGCTCTTGAAGGTCCTCCACGATTTACCCATCGTGAGCATCGCCGTCCGTCGCGACGCGTGCCACATGTGCTTCGAATAGTGAACTTCTCTGAAAGTTCATCCCACAAGACGCTTTCGCTTCTTTCGTCAGTCCTTCCACCTTGGTGTGGTGATGAGGACCCGTTCCTTGCAAGTATCCCGCAGATGGTCCGGAATCTACGCCACGATCTCTTGGGACTCGAGAGGGACCCAAAGTCACCGACCTCCGTGATGACCGATCGGCCCGTGAGGCATTTTCGATTGTCCTTTGCCATCTCGCTTCGTGTCATTACCGTCGACGGTGGCGGCGACCGTCGGCGCTTCTTCCATCTACGGCGTCGGTGTCGGCGGCCTCGTCGGTGCCTCTTCCATCTGCGGGCTCGGTGTTGGCGGCCTCGTCGGCGCCTCTTCCATCTGCGGCGTCGGTGACGGCGGCGAAGACGGTGCCTCTGCCATCTCACTTACTTGCTCTCAGGAAGAAGTACAGAGGTTGACTATAGACATCAAGATGGCAAATGAAAAGTTGAATGAGCTCATACAGATTACTAACATTCCAGCATAAATATGAAACAATTAATCTCAGGAAGAAGTACAGAGGTTGACTATAGAGATGAAGATGGCAAATGAAAAGTTGACACACTGGAGTGTACCATTTGCGTTGTGCCGTGGAGGATTGGCACGAAGCAAAGGTACACTCAAGTGTGTCGAGATCGACGAAGAAAATGCTAAGCAAAGGTTTAATGCTCTAGGGCTCATAGCCTCCTGCTCCTATTCTAACACTCCTTAATCCACCACTTCTCTTGTGATCTTTGTATAGATAGAAACTAGTGATACAAATCTTTTGCTCGAGCCTACTTTATCGAGCCCGACACCTTCGAGTGTACCATTTGCTTCATGCCGTGGAGGATTGGCATGAAGCAAAGGTACACTCAAGTGTGTCAAGATCGATTTAAAAAAATGCTAAGCAAAGGTTTAATGCTTCATGTACGTAAGACTAGCCTTTAATAAAGACATAGAAACAAAATAGAATCAAGCAAAATTTCAGAATTAATCCCAACAAAATTAATTAGCATTAAAGCATAATTCCTAAAGAATTTAACACTCCTTAATCCACCAGCTTCTCTAAGGAAATGCAAAGGAATCACGAGACGGTTCTTAATAAGAACCGTGCGGATTAAACTCTCACCAATAAAAGGTCTAGAGATTAATAGTGCACAGACACTATTCCAACATATTGATTGATGATATTATGTGCTCTCGGAAGGAGTGTAGCTAAAGAACAAATCTTTGCCATCTCAATCCTATTGTCTATACTCTTCATTAAATGAACATGATAATATAAATTCAAACTATGAGCTCTAAACAATACTTTGCTTAACTGTCAAATGATCTCAATTGTGTGAAAAACAGATTCAAGCATGCACAAAAACAGATGGCAAATGAAAAGTTGAATGAGCTCATACAGACCACTCGAAGAATCACAAACTAGTCATTAGATTACCAACGAAAACTGAATACTCTCAATAGAACTGAACATGAAGAATCAGAATAACTAGCTTTCAACCGAAAGTAACCAATTAACAGTACATCATATTGATAGTAGCAAGTAATACAATAGAGCTCAAGGATGAACTAACTATCACATTCAATCTCAGTATAAGACAGAGTTCATCAAAGAGCATGTCAACAAAGCCCACTGATCAATTTGCAACAGAACGATGAGCTCAACCGAAAGTAACCAATTAATAGTAGATCATATTGACAGTAGCAAGTAATACAATAGAGCTCAAGTATGAACTAACTATCAGATTCAATCTCAGTATAAGACAGAGTTCATCAAAGAGCATGTCAACAAAGCCCAGCGATCAATTTGCAAATGAACGATGAGCTCAACCGAAAGTAACCAATTAATAGTAGATCATATTGACAAGAGTAAGTAATACAATAGAGCTCAAGTATGAACTAACTATCACATTCAATCTCAAGATAAGATGAGTTCATCAAAGAGCATGTCAACAAAGCCCAATCGATCAATTTGCAATGTAACGATGAGCTCAACCGAAAGTAACCAATTAATAGTAGATCATATTGACAAGAGCAAGTAATACAATAGAGCTCAAGTATGAACTAACTATCACATTCAATCTCAAGATAAGATGAGTTCATCACAGAACATGTCAACAAAGCCCATCGATCAACAAAGCCGAATCGCCACAGAGGAGCAATACTCACAGAGAGGATGCCGACAAGAACTCATGGTGCAAGGAGGAGGCCGACACGGGAGGAGGACGGCAAGGGAGAAGGCCGCAGAGGAGGAGGACGGCGTGGGGAGAAGGCCGTGCAGCGAGGAGGAGGCCGACACGGGAGGAGGACGGGCGGGCTCAAGGTCGGAGGCGGCGACGCCGGGCTTATGGCCGGGAGGTGAACAGGGCGCTGAGGTCGGGGCGGCGGCACCAAGGTCGAAGGTGCCGAGGTCTGGGGGCGGCACCGAGGTTGAAGGCGCCGAGGTCGGGCGGCACCGAGGTCGGGGCGCCAATGTCGGAGGCACCAATGTCGGCGGCGCCGAGGTCGTAGTCGGCGGTGAACTACAAGCAGCCCTAAACCCTAGAGGAGGCGAACGAGCGCGAGAGCCTAAGGGCGCGGGAGAGGAAGTGACAAGTGAGAGCAAAACCCTAGCGCTTTCCGCCTTATAGTATATCATGACGGTTTCGGCGAGAACCGCTCAGGATAATAATATCACGACGGTTCTATAATATAACCGTCAGGATATGGACGATCATCCTGACGGTTCTATTATAGAACCGCTCAGGATATGAACGTATCACGACGGTTTTAAATAGAAGCGCTGCGGATTCTTTTCACGCACGGTTATACTACGGAACCGCTCGTGATAACTCTTCATTTTCCCGCGTGTCTCTTCGTCTTCATTTTCCCGCATGTGTCTCTTCGTCTCACGATCACACGGCGGCTTCATCTCTTCATTTTCCAACGCCGCCACTGCCTCCCCAAATATCTCTTCGCCTCCGCTCCGCTTTAGAACTTGTTCTATATATAGATGTGTCCCTTCTACAATGTATTTCACACAACCTCCTTGATCCCCTTTCTACAAAAACAGAAATGGCTGCCTCCTCTTCTATACACGCACCGCACACGCACCTCTCTCATTGACATTGAATCGTACGCGGAAGAACACTATTTCAACAATGTCTTCACCTCCGTGTCGAGAATTTGCCGAGCGGTGACGGCCACCTTCCGCCGCCTTGACATCCTCCTCCACCGTGTCTTCCGGTGATGTCCCACTTTCGGCGAAGTTTAAGCGTCGTCGATGTGGTCCTCCAAAACGACGCGTTGCACGCCTCAGAGGCTTGCCGTCACTTGACTCTTAATCGAGGCAAAGAAAGCGATCGAGTCGACTGTGCCGAGACCCTCAAGCAAGAGAAGAGAGCCTATGGGCTCAATTCTTCTTGGTTCAACGATCAAGGGTCTTGGAGACACTGAACGAAGGCGCCACGGTGGACGATTTCGAGCTTCGCTCGATTATGAACCGCCCACCCCCGACGCCGCCACGAAGTATTGAAGACGGAGATAGCACCTACCTCCGCCACTAGATAGGTTTCTAGTTTTTAATCTTTTGTGTTTAATCGCCACGTTGTTTGGCTATATATATGAAAAATTCCAAAATAAAAAAAGTTTGGAGGTGAAGTTACTATATCTATTTGCCCATAGTAGGAGCTCCTCATCCCATCCAGCATCAAGTGTGGTGCCCGGGAGGAGCAAGAGGTATGTTGGAGCAGATCTAAGTGGAGCCAACCAGGGGGGCCGGGTTGCTCCAAAGCGGCAAAGGGCAGAGAGGCGATGGCGAAGAAGGGCAGAGAGGCAAGGCAGCAAAGTGAACAGAAGGACACAAATAAGGCGGAAAGGACACGGCATGGGTAGTAGAGGATATCAGATGGTTCTTATTAAGAACCGCTCAGGTGATTCATTCATCACTGCACGGCTCTACATAAGAACCGCTCAGTGATAGTACATGACGGTTGTAACCTAAAACCGCTCAGGATTAGAGATTATCGCCGCACGGTTTGTTAATAGAACCGCTCGTGATAATTCATGCATGGTTCTATTCATCAACCGCTCAGGATAGATGACTATCGCGCAGCGGTTCTAAAAAATACCGCTCAGGATAGTCGACCCGCCGCCACCCGCAGTTCGGACGACCAATACGCACGGTTCAAAAGGAACCGTCTGTGATGGGGCGTCTACTATAGCCTGTTTTGTAGTAGTGGAAGGCACGCAGTGTCACCGTAGTTGTGGTACAACGGTGACACTGCAAAAGACACTCTTATCGCTTATCGTACGAGTGTCTTATGCAGTGAACCATGGTGTCACAACCGTTAGTGACAGGAAGAATGCATGGCGGCGTCGGCGACGTGGTCACTCGGGTGGGGAGGGGAACAGACGAGAGTAAGGGCGCCGCTAGGGAGTGACGAGTTAGAGCGCAAACCCTAGCGGGCTCCTACTAATAAAGAGACTTATCACAGTCAGTTCTAATACTTAGTAATATCACAGACGGTTCTTGTTTAGAGCCGTCTATGATAGTTCACAGATGGTTTTCAACATGAACCGTCTGTGATATTACCTCTTCACAGACAGTTTTTAGCACAACCAGTAACACAGATGGTCTCTAAACCAAAACCGTCTATGATTGCAAGTAATACACACGGTTTTGGTCAACCGTCTGTGATGAGGCGCCCAATATTAGCCTTTTTGTAGTAGTGTGTCTGTGATGAGACGTCCAATATTAGCCTTTTTGTAGTAGTGTTTGGGGATAAGGTTTCGGAGGATGGGTGGTCGGGCATGTCTTGACGCCTCGGTCATCAATTTTTTTTAGTTGCACCCAAAGCATTATATTATCCCCAGAGATACGCTGACCGTGTGGACTTTTTCCATGGCGTATGTATTGTAGGCAAATTTCTATTTTCCCCAAAGAGATAAGTTGTTCTAGACAATAATTATTTTTGATGATAACGGACCTTAATCTCTTGGATATTGCCCACAAATGTTTTGTCACTAATTCATTACCTTTGAATGTTACATTTTAAAAAGTCTATTTTACATGGAAAGAGAAAGTTAAATTTTATCTGCGTAATGAGATGACCCGCATCGTCCTTTGGAAAGAGGATCAAAAGATAAAGGTCTAGTGTAGTATATGTAAGGAAAAGAAATGCAATCGGCTGTTGGGAATAGTCCCACATTGGTTGTGGGAAGGAAAAAAAGTAGAACTTATAAAGTGTGAGGGAGGCCACACCCATTGGACTAGTCTTTTTTGGGGGAGAAGGCCCAATACCACTTATAAGGCTGTTGCTATAGGGCTTGCATGTGCCAGCCTGTGGGCTTAGTTGTATTCAGCTTGTTTGGACCTGTGGCCTAGGGAGTAAACCCGGTTTGACCTAGGTATGCGGCCAGAGTTCGATCTAACAATTAGTATCTGTCGGACCTAGATTTTGAGAATCCAAATCCCCTGTGAAAACACTATGCTATTCCCTGGATCAGTAGATAGCACTCACAGATACGTCAATGAATCAATTCATACATGGCGTAGATAAAACCATACCATTCATTAATTAACACAACAGAGTTTACATAGACTGCATCGGGTTGGGTTTTACAATATGGCCAAATAGGCCAAAGATTACATTACAAAAGCGGAAGCGACAACGGAAGCAAAAGGGGTAGGGCACATCTCTCCATAGGCAAGCGACTAGGGAAACCCGTGTGCGTCCGATATTACCCAAAGACTCAGATAATATAGGATGCATGCAAGCACCAACAGAGTCAACTAGACTGGGGCGAGACTAGAACAACTAAGACTAACTACGCTTCATCATCTCCTAGGCCTCCAGCTTCTGGATCCTCATAGTATGCGTAGTCTTCAGGGTTTCCTACTTCTGAGGGTTTTGGGGGGAAAGAGCAAGAATGAGCACAACTTTCGTGCTCGCGAGCTAATACACAATGCAATAATATACATGCAAGGCTTAACAAAGATGGTTCATGTTCTTTTATTTGCTATAGCAACATTTTCAATTATCATAATTACAAAGTCCTATCACTTAGCATTTTATTAAAGAGAGTAATTGTGCAATATTTATTCCAGTAGAGCTTCCCTCCCTCGGAAACTCTACCTTATGCTTCATTTGATTGGAGCTACCTCCATTATTAGCACTGTTGAGCTGGAAGACTCAGGTAAATTCTAATCCTAGGGCTAGGTGAGCCCATCACATTGTTGATCCAGCCACAAGGTTTTTGACATAGAACTAACTCAAGTAAAGTTCCCATGCCCGCCTTTTGACCAGAGGCACTACTGCTTAAACAGCTTTAGACTCGCAGAGGTTGTACACTGCACTCCACAAGAGATAGTCATACTCATTACCCTACATGATTCCTTAGTCATGTAGTTGAGTGACCGTCACAATAACCTTTCAAATTACCTCGCCCCTTCCATCATCTCACCCATATGGGCCGCGCTTGCAGTGCGTCCCATAAGTTGTGCAGGATGTCGCCCCCACGATGAGTCGTAGCAAGCACTTCACCATCAGTGTCCCTTCCCAACTCATGCTTGCACGCCTTCACTAGTGAGATGACTTTCAGGGTCGAATAAATTTACTAAGCCAAGTTGCAGTTTGCAAACTTGTGGTTGTACTTGTTTTACAGGGGAGGTCATGACAAGATTAAGTCCTTAGGGATTATTTGGGCGGTTTATTTCATACACCAAACTCAAGGCTTTTATTAGCACCCACTCATATACCATTCATCATATCATCCGCCTAGATAGGAACAAAGAATTAGGGTTTTTGAGGAGTAAAATACATCAACTCAACCATCTCACTATTTCCCCACAATGACTGCCCAAATCCACTTTTTATGTTTAAAGGATGATGATTGGGACATTTAATGTCCCTAAGATTTAACAAGATTAGCATGTCGCTAAGTACAACCTATAACTAGTAATTATTATATAGTTACTAGGTGACATGGAATAATGGATTCAAATATCAATGGATGGCATATTAATTAATTAATCATCAAATGGGTGTTTAACTACCTTAAGCTTTAACATACATTTGATTAAAGACTTAAAGCATGCAATTTTGGTTAATTTAAATGAATATAATATGCATAAAATATCGGATCAATATGATCAAAGTATTGACTCACCTTGGTTATAGGTAAGAGGATCTTGATATGTAGGACCGGAATAGGCGACTAGAGGGGGGGGTGAATAGGAGCACCAAATCTTTTTGCAAAGATAATGGATTCAACTCGAGAATCGCAAATCACTCCAATAGCTATGAGAGCTATGAAGATGAATGCTTACACACGTGGAAGACTTGTAATGAATCCACTCCTAAACCCTCAAAGCACAAAGAAGAACTCCTCAAGAAATCCTCGAAAAATCAGGACAAAGGTACTACCATGTTGTAAGTGCGGTACTACCATAGGCAATGTGCGGTACTCATCAAGATCAGGGTACTACCTCGTGCAAAAGTGCGGTACTACCTTTTATCCCGACGATGAACAAAAAAACAAAACAAAATCGAAAATCGATGTAACTTTTAAACCGAAGGCCAAACTCCACCAAAATTGGAACACACCTTCCTAAGGGTATTAGGAACCTATTCCAAGTGGCGATCGTCCAGATCTACGCCAAAGTTTCGATCTTTTTCAGTTTTACCTAAGAAGGGCAAAGAACCGAGCAAAACGAAAAACTTGATCCATCTCTTGCTCGTGGGAGAATGATGATCTAGGTGACCTTAGATACGCTCCCACATGTCACAAAGAAGGAGTAAGAGTGCATAAGAACAACCAAAACCATAGGATCAAGGAAGCACCCAAAATCATCAAAAGAGAAGGAAGAACACAAGAGGGAGCTCATCTTTGGAAGAACATCCATAGATAGATTCATGATGTTGCCGGTTACGACCACTCCCTCAAGGAGGACTAGAGCTCCATCCAAGAGCATACACATCAATCCATCTCTAGAGCCTAAGCCTCTTTTTCTTCCCTAAACCCTAAAAACCAAACTAGGGTTTGCAATGAAGTGCTTGGCTGCTGTGAACAAACCCTCTCTATTTATATGAGGCCTAGAGCTTCTAGAAGACTTAACCCTAATGGGCTCCCGTTAGGCCCAATAACAAACGGGACACACACGCACGCATTTTAAAGCGCCGTTTTCACTTTTCTTGACCTAATCCACTTCTTGACGCACCGCCTTGTGCCGCTGGTTGGCATTAGGTCACCAAGGCGTATTTGGTGAAATTACCAAAATACCCCTTCTCGATCCTTCTCCATGGACCGAGTCCAACTCGTCAAGCAATCGCCGCTTCCGCCACGTAGGTTGATCAACGGCTCTCATCATGTTGGCAAGTCTCTCCCGTCCAATCCCATCGAACCTCCAAGGCACTTGCACCGACCCCGCCGCTTGATCCAACCAACAGATCGAATCGCCGGCTCGATCCACTCGTCCATTCAGGTTATGCTTGAGTCACCGACCACCCGCATCCATGATCGTTCCGACCACGCTCTCCAAGCTTAGTCCCGATCCTCCTCGCCGCTGACCGTCGTTGACTCGCAAGCCACCGCACAAAGAATAGACCAAGAAATCGCCTCCGAACAAGTTCTTCACAACTTGACCCACGTTAGCTCAAAACATGCAATATGCAACATATATGCATTAACAAACATGGAAATGACATAACCCAAAAACAATTTCAAATTGAAATAACATTCACTCAAATCATTCCAAAACGGTACTACCATTATGTATCCATCGGTCTTATCAAGCATCGGTCATACCTCTCAATCAATCAAGGGTCGCATCGCAACTTGGAGAAATCCAAAACTCTCCAAAACCACTCTCCGAATTTGCATACCGCAAAAACAACGGTCATACCGACATGCGGTATTACCGCCAAGCAAGATGCGGTCATACCGCTCCACAAAGAAATCCAAGACCGCTTTTGCATTCGCTCGGTTTTTCCATACCGCTTAACAACAACCGGTTGTTTCAAGAAGCGGTATTACACATGTTAACACGCCAGATTACCGATAATCCCGATAGCTTTGTGAAACTTTCGACAAATATGAAATCCAACAAACCTTCAACCAAATTGCCAATTGTATCATCACCTAGGATTATGAGCATATCCTCAAGGTGTTCACAATCTCCCCCTTGATGAACACATTGGCAATAACCCAAAAATGAATGTTTTGAGATTTGAAAGTAAAAGAAAACAAGTTTTCGCACAAAGGCACAATTTGGTCTTTTAGCAAGTAAAAGCAAGGAAGGTGACCAAATTGGCTTCAGAAAGTTTCAGCAAGTGAGATAAGGCAAGGAAGGCAAAGAGAGCTTCAAATTCCAAAGAGTAGCCAAAAATCTCACTTTGGTCCAAATGAAAGAACACTTGTTCTATTTGACCTTTGATCATTGTGAGTCTTCAAGAATTGCAAATCAAATTCAGAAAAGGCAAATAAGACCAAAAGAATGCAATAAAGATGATCCCACTCACTATGATCAATAAAAACCCTATGACTCCAAAAAGCTCTAAAACAGCATTTTTACCAATCTTTCTCCCCCTTTGACAATGAATTCATCAAGATGCATGGAAGAAGATAGAGCATGAAAGTAATGGAATGGCTGTAAGTTTTGTAATTGATCATCATCATTTTTTTTGTTTTGATTGTAATTTGAGCAAAAGGAGCCATGAAGATTATCCATGAAGACTGTACAAGTATTACCCCAAGCCATATTATGTGAAGAAGCTATAAGCAACTATGGCAAAACATGTAAAGCAAAGCTAAGGCCAAAATAGCAATAACTGAGATTAAATGAATTGAAGGCATGACAAGGTGCTCAAGATCACAGCTTTAACTAAAGGTATCCAAAATGAGTCAGGCCATGTCTATAGGCAATATGGAGCCAGAAGCTAGAAAAAGAGTCAATTTTGAGCATTTTGAGATCAATTTTGAATCAATTTGTTCAAGCATTTAGAATTTAGCACATTGAGCACTTTGCTGAAAATGATTAGTTTTATCTTAGTAAAGCAAGTCCTGGACTAGGAGCCATCCACAACTGCCTTCTAAGCTTCAACCAATTGCCAATTTGTTTTCTTAGCATTGTGCTAGATCTCAAGCCTCACTACGACCATCCCAAGCAACACAAGCTTAAGAGAATAGTCTGGGTCTTCCAAAACTCCCCCTGAGTTCATGCCTAGTGCAATGGCAAGCGCCTCATAAGAAAGAATTGGTGAGATCGCTTTTTCGCACAAAAAGCTCATTTTTCATTTGCTTGACTTGAGAATTAGCATAGCTCAATTTAAAACTCAGAATAAGTTCAGGACTCAATTAAGCCTATATGACATGGCATGAATCATGAGAGGATCACTAAAGCAAAACTAGTCACAAGATCCAACAAGTCATATTATAATTCAGTTTGCACACAGATAATAGAGCTAGCATGACAAAAGCTAAGCTATACATAAAAAGCCATAAAAGACATCTAGCAAGCTAGCACAAGACATGGCAGGGTATAAAGTATGAAAGCATGTCATACAAGGATAATAATCAAAGCTCCATAAGGTTATATTACAATGCAAGTTGCTGAAGTTTAAAATGCATTATGGTACAATGAATGCAAAAAGAGCAAACTCCCCCTCAAAACAGGCCAAGAGGACTAACAACCCCCAATTCTCCCCGCAGAAAAGCAAAACGAGAAGAATCAAGAGCTTTAGTGAAAATGTCAGCAACCTGTTGCTCAGACTCAACAAAATGAAGCACAACATCACCCTTCTCAACATGGTCTCTAAGGAAATGGTAGCGAATGTCAATATGCTTAGTCCTAGAATGTTGCACTGGGTTTTTTGCAATATTAATGGCGCTTAGTGTTGTCACGTAAAAGAGGAACACTACCCAAAACAACCCATAGTCCCAAGAGTAGATAAGATCCAGAGAACCCGAGAGCAACCATCGGGTCTGCAGCCTACATACTCGGCCTCTAAAGGATCAGGCAACAGAGGATTGTTTCCTAGAAGACCACGAGATAAGAGATGTGCCTAAGAAATGACAAGTGCCGAAGTACTCTTCCTATCTACTCTACACCCAAAGAAAATCAAGATCGTAAAATGCCCGAATAGAGAGAGCGAAGAAGAAGAATACCAAAGTCCAAGGTCAAGAGTGTCCCGAGGTACTGAATATGCGACGATCGCTTGACGATGAGAAGCTCGAGGAAGCTCGAATCGAGCGCATGCACACACAAATAATTGTATGTCCTACCGACGACGTGAGGTAGAGGAGGAGCCAATCATGCTATGGTACTTCTTCCGTCCACGGCTCTCCATCCTCATCGGGTCCAAAGACAATGGTCGTGGCAATGGGAGTAGACATTGGTCTATCGCTTCCCATGTCGGCGACGAGAAGGTCCTTTGTATACTTACTTTGATGAATGAAGGTGCCTTCTTTCGCTTGCTTGACTTGAAGACCAAGGAAGAAGGTCAATTCGCCCATCATGCTCATCTCAAACTCCCTACTCATAGAATCAAAATCTAGACACCAAAGCATGAGAGGAACCACCGAATATGATATCATCCACATAAATCAACCAATAAGAAGTCATCGCCATGCTTAAGAGTGAACAAGGTTTTATCAACCATTCCCATTTTGAAATCATTACTAAGCGTAAAACTCTTAAGCCTATCATACCAAGCTCTAGGGCTTGCTTGCACCATACAAGGCTTTGGAGAGTTTAAAACACGGTTTGGGAATTTGGGATTTTCAAACCGGTGGTTGCTTGACAAAGACCTCTTCTTCTATGAAACCATTCAAGAAAGCACTTTTGACATCCATTTGAAATAGCTTGAAACCCTTGGATGCCGCAAATGCTAGCAAAATGCTAATGGCTTCTAATCTAGCTACTGTGAGCAAAAGTCTCTTCAAAGTCTAAGCCCTCTACCGAATAACCTTGAGCTACAAGCCTAGCCTTGTTGCGTAACTACCAACCCATCCTCACTTTGCTTATTTTTGAAAATCCATTTTGTTCCAATTACATGTTGATTAGGTGGAGGTTCAACTAAGGTCCGACTTGGTTTCTTTCAAAATTTTCAAGTTCTTCATGCATGGCATTGACCCAAGAGGCATCGAAAGAGCATGGGTGATATCTCGGGGTTCAAAAGAAGCGACAAAAGCAGAATGTGCATGAGAATCAGAAGAAATGAACCTGGAGCGAGTGACTCGCTCATGAATATCCCCAATAATCTGCTCAGGTGGATGCTGTCGCTGAATGTGAAGAGGAGCTCCTAGTGCAGAAGTGGCCTCTACCTCATGGGCTGTGGAGGTAGGAACAGAGCCACTCTGATCGTCGGTGAAGGTAGGAAGAGGTCGCTCATCCAAGTCGGTGTAGTAGAAGCAGCTCCCCAACCCTCTCGAAATGACTAGAGGATGGATTGGGTCCTCATCCTCGAGTCATCGCCGACTTTAAGATGCTTTCTAATATCGTAAACCTGTGTACTGCAGAAGATCGGGTCTAGTACCGTGACTAGCCTCATCAAAAGTGACTTCGCAAGTCTCAACAATTTTGTTAGTGTCAAAATTAAATACACGATAGCCACGAGAATGAGCAGATATCCAAGAAATATGCCATCGTAACATCTAGATTCAAATTTATCAAGGTTGCCATGTTTAAGAATGAAGCACTTACAACCAAAAATCTTGAAATGAGAAACTTTGGGCTTATGACCAAATCTGAGCTCATAGGAAGTCTTACCAATAACAGATCTCAAGAACACCCTATTAGAAATATAACAAGCAAGAAAGATAGCCTCACTTCAAAACCTCCTAGGTGTGGAATGCTCATCTAGCATGGTCCCGCCATCTCTACAAGGGTCCTATTCTTCCTCTCTACAACACCATTCTCATTGGGAACTCTAGGTGAAGAAAATCGTGCTCTAGCCCCTATCGTAATGTAGGTGGCAAAGGAAGAATTCTTGAATTCTGTCCCATTGTCACTCCTAATGGCTCTCAAAGCTCCAGAAGATCAACAAAGAAGTCTAAGGACCAAATCTCTAAAGAAACCAAATGCCTCGCCCTTAGAAACCGTAAAATAAACCCATGAATACCGGAGTAATCATCCACAATCACAAGCACATACCACTTACCACCGCAGACCGACTCTAGAAGGACCAACAAGTGTCTATGCAAGAGTCGACCGTCCATCGGTCATCACTAAGGTAAGAGGAGGATGAGAAGCAGAAACCATCTTACCATGTCTACAGGGTGTGCACACAAGGTCTCTAACAGCCTTCAGCCTAGGTAAACCTCTAATCAAATCCTTGCTACTGACTCTAGTCAAGTGGTCGAAACCTATGTGACCAAGCCTACGATGCCACAAAACTAGATCATGGGAATCAGAAGCAACAAGACACCTAGGGCTAGAAGCAGAAGAGATACAGAAATTAGCACAAAAGATCCTCTCAAACCTGGAAATCTTAAAAACAAGCTCACCAGAGGAATCTAAAACCCCAGACTCACCACACTTAAATCTCACCTCTAGACCCTCATCAAGTACCGAGAAACCGAAGCAGATTATATTTCACTTACTTACCAAAGCGACGCCCTTGAGCATGAATTTGTTGTTGACGCCAAGACTGTGCCCTTTGGTCATCACTTGCATCGTAGAAGCATCCCCAAATGTGATCAATTCATTGCCGGATGCACGTGTGAGGGAGGAGAACCATCTAGAATCCCCAAACCATATGTCGAGAACACCCGAGTCAACAATCCATATGTCCTCCTTCCTCGCACGACGAACCTAATGAGCACTAACAGAAACATATGTGCCTCAAGATCAAGTTAGTGATAAAAGACTTGGGAATCCAAAGATCGAGTCACATGATGCTTATGCAAAATAGTAGAAGCAAAGAAGAAAACGGTTAGGAACAAAATCATAAGAATGCACACGTGAACCACCTAGACCTCTCCAAACGATCTACCAAAAGATCGGTACTCTCTGCCTAGATGCTACCCGTGGTCTCTCCTCATGATATCCTAAACCAAAGCGCCGCCTAGAGCCACCAAAAGAGTCAAAGAAGTCATCTACAAACCTAGGCTCATGTCTAGAAGGAAGGACAGTCGCTGGCTCTAGAGACTACAGTAGGTGCAAAAACTCCTCTAATGGACCTCAAAGCACTCATCCTCTCCTTTCTCTCAATTTTGGCTCTACGAAAGCAGAACTCAACAATATGGCCATTCTTCTTGCAGAAGGTGCAATGGTACTTGACCTTTTGAGGGGTCTGACCTGATGAAGCAGAAGCACCTATCTTGCTAGAAAGGGTTTGAGCAAAACCAGCAGATTTAAAGACTATCTTGGATGACTTAGGTGGTTCTACCTCAAACAGGCCACTCTCAACAGCTCTAACAACCTTAGGTGGATGATTCTTGGAATGCTCTAGAGAATTAAATCCTAGCCCACTATTTTTCACACTCACCTTAGATTTGTCTAGAATCAAATTGAGGTTCTTCTTCCCACCAACAAATCTCTCAAGAGATCCTCTGAGATAGTCATTTTGATTGGCTAGTTCAACACAAGAAACACACTTATCCGACATGCTCGCCCTATCGATTTTTCCTTATAGTGAGCTACCTCAGCTTTCAAAGCCTCACAAGACACACAATAATCATCTCTAATCCTATCCAACCGCTCTTTGAACTTAACTCTAAAAGCTTCTTGTATCTTATCTACATTATGCCCAATTTCAATGCAAAGATCACAAGAACTAGAATCAACAACTTTCTTGGAAGCAAATATGGACATGGATTGTTCAATTTTAGCTTTCCTCAAGAGTCTTGTTTAAGGCATCATTCTCAATTGTGAGTTTAACACGTTTTCACATGAAGCGCTTTTAGAGTAAAGAACCATTTCACCATCTCTTTCATTTTGACCTTATTATCCTTACAAAGGAGAGCAAGTATGACTAGGGTCAAATTTTTGCAAATCTTTTGTAGCGCTTATTCAGTTTTAATTCAAGCAAAGCACGCTTTGAACAGGTAAAGGAATAGCATCTACAACAATCATATCACGAGCAATGGCATTCATGCAAGTAGAACTAGACTTGAGAGATTCCAATTCATCAAGAGCATCTTTCAATTGATTTGTAACAGAGGAATGAGCAAGTCTTAGAGTTACCAATTCATCATACATTCCAGAACAAGCATCGCAAACATCTTCAGGACTAATTGATTTGAGTGTAGCAACTTCTAGTTTCAAGTTATCAATCATGATGTCCCGATTCTTAAGCATTCTAGCTTGCTTATCTAATTTTCGCTCGTAAATGACCAAAGCACGCTTCATCCGGAGCGGTGAGGGACAAACCTCATCGGGATCGCTGAAAAGGTCGCCGTCGTTGTAGGAGTCGACGTCGTGGCTGTCCTTGGCCATGAAGCACATGCCGGTGAAGTCTTGATCCTTCTTTTCTGCCATGAGAGTCGTCGCCGCCCTCCGCCCCGAGTCCACATCGCTCATGTCAACAGACTCAAGAGTGGTAAGGACCTTGTCGATTTAACTTGCGATAGTTCGGCTTCTTGGGCTTCAGATCCTTAGCTTGAGGACGCCCAAAGTCCTTCTCCATCTTGCCCTTCACTTGGGGCAACTGGAGCGAATGTGGTTTGGCTCACCACACTCAAAGCAAGTAACAGGCCACCTCTCCTTCGTTCTCACTTTGTTGAAGACTCTCGAGAATTTGGTGGTTAGGAGGGCTAAATCATCCTCGTGTATTTTTCTAGCCGCCATCGCTCAAAGAATGCAAAGCGGACAACGAAAGACCAAATGAGCCAAAGTCCAAAGAATCAAGAGCTACCCGAGATGGGTCAACCACTAAAGCCATCGACTGTTTTGGGGAGTCGCGAGATGAAATCAATCTCATGCGACTTCAACCTTCAAGAAAGCTTATCCATGGTAAGCTCACTCATGACAAGATGTTGTCATTGATGGATGTGATCTTCATTCCCCGCACTCTCACATCAAGAGCACCCAAGAACCGACGCGGCATTCTCGGACTCAAGAAATGTGAGACCTACAAAGACGTAAATTATGAAGGATCTTGGAAAACCTTCCCAATAACTCATCCAAAGATTCACCGTGCTTTTGTTCGATCTTTGAATATTCTTTCTTGAGTTGGTTCTGCCTCACTTCCTTGATAGTCAGAGAGCCCTCGTGGTAATCACAGAGGGTCTTCCAGATCTCATGAGCAGACTTCAGATGAGACACACGCTCAAACTCAGATCGACTAAGCCCTTGAATCAAGTAGTTCCGAGCCTTGCTGTTAGCCTCTACATCAGGATTGATTACATCTTCATCGGCCGGCACGACATAAGCATTTTTGACCTTAAGCCAAATTATGCGTGCCCTTGAGCCTCGATGTAGGCTTGCATGCAGCCTTCCAAAGAAGCAAAATCAACTCCATCGAAAAATATGAGGTTTGAGTGAATACTTGTCGGCCGCCATGGCTCTCGTAATCTGTTAAGATCTATGAGAAGAGCTAACCGGCTCGATACCAATTGTAGGACCTAATAGGCGACTAGAGGGGGTGAATAGGAGCACCAAATATTTTTGCAAAGATAATGGATTCAACTCAAGAATCGCAAATCACTCCAATAGCTATGAGAGCTATGAAGATGAATGCTTACACGCTGGAAGACTTGTAATGAATCCACTCCTAAACCCTCAAAGCACAAAGAAGAACTCCTCAAGAAATCCTAAAAATCAGGGACAAAGGTACTACCACAGAAAAAATAAGCGGTATTACAAGATCGCAGTACTACCTCAGCAAAAGTGCGGTACTACCTTTATCCCGACGATGAATGTAAACAACTGAAAACAAAATCAAAATCGACGAACTTTTAAACCGAAGGCCAAACTCCACCAAAATTGGAACACACCTTCCTAAGGGTATTAGGAACCTATTCCAAGTGGCGATCGTCCAGATCTACGTCAAAGTTTCGATCTTTTTCAGTTTTACCTAAGAAGGGCAAAGAACCGAGCAAAACGAAAAACTTGATCCATCTCTTGCTCGTGGGAGAATGATGATCTAGGTGACCTTAGATACGTTCCCACATGTCACAGCAAGGAGTAAGAGTGCATAAGAACAACCAAAACCATAGGATCAAGGAAGCACCCAAAATCATCAAAAGAGAAGGAAGAACACAAGAGGGGAGCTCATCTTTGGAAGAACATCCATAGATAGATTCATGATGTTGCTGGTTAGAGCCACTCCCTCAAGGAGGACTAGAGCTCCATCCAAGAGCATACACATCAATCCATCTCTCTAGAGCCTAAGCCTCTCTTTTCTTCCCTAAACCCTAAAAACCAAACTAGGGTTTGCAAATGAAGTGCTTGGGCTGCTGTGAACAGCACCCTCTCTATTTATATGAGGCCTAGAGCTTCTAGAAGACTTAACCCTAATGGGCTCCCGTTAGGCCCAATAACAAACGGACACACACGCACGCATTTTAAAGCGCCGTTTTCACTTTTCTTGACCTAATCCACTTCTTGACGCACCGCCTGCGCCGCTGGTTGGCATTAGGTCACCAAGGTGGTATTTGGTGAAATTACCAAAATACCCTTCTCGATCCTTCTCCATGGACCGAGTCCAACTCGTCAAGCAATCGCCGCTTCCGCCACGTAGGTTGATCAACGGCTCTCATCATGTCGGCAAGTCTCTCCCGTCCAATCCCATCGAACCTCCAAGGCACTTGCACCGACCTCGCCGCTTGATCCAACCAACAGATCGAATCGCCGGCTCGATCCACTCGCCCATTTCAGGCCATGCTTGAGTCACCGACTCACCCGCATCCATGATCGCTTCCGACCTCAGCTCTCAAGCTTAGTCCCGATCCTCCTCGCCGATGACCGTCGTTGACTGCAAGCCACCCGCACAAAGAATAGACCAAGAAATCGTCTCCGAACAAGTTCTTCACAACTTGACCCACGTTAGCTCAAAACATGCAATATGCAACATATATGCATTAACAAACATGGAAATGACATAACCCAAAAACAATTCTCAAATTGAAATAACATTCAGCTCAAATCATTCCAAAACGGATTACCATTATGTATCCATCAGATATCAAGATCAAGCGGGTCATACCTCTCAATCAACTCGCGGTCGTATCGCAACTTGGAGAAATCCAAAACTCTCCAAAACCACTCCGAATTTGCATACCGCAAAACAACGGTCATGCCGACATGCGGTATTACCGCCAAGCAAGATGCGGTCATATCGCTTCCACAAAGAAATCAAGACCGCTTTTGCATTCGCTCGTTTTTCCATACCGCTAACAACAACCGGTCGTTTCAAGAAGCGGTATTACATGTTAACACGCCCGTATTACCGATAATCCCGACAGCTTTTCAAACTTTCGACAAACATGAAATCCAACAAACCTTCAACCAAATTGCCAATTGTATCATCACCTAGGATTATGAGCATATCCTCAAGGTGTTCACATGATATTCTTGTGCTTGATCAACCGAGAGATCCTCCGCGTCTTCGAACCCTAATCGGACGAAGGTACCAGAAAAAGGCACAAACAGGCAAAGAGAGCAAATAAATACAAAATAATGAACAAATGAACTCCAAATTAAACAAGACCTATGCCATTAGCAATATCTTGAATTAACAAATTTTTAGAAACAAATTTCATAATTTTTTGGAGTTACGACAAGGGAGAAATGAATTTTTGAAGTTTCTTTTTTGAATTAAACAAGAAGAAAAACAAAGGAAATTAGAGAAAGGCTGACGGTGACCCATGGCGTTGCAACATTGGGCCTAGCCCTGCCTTTGGGCTGAAACCAGGTGCGCAACCCGTGAGGCTTGGCGGCCATAAGAAGAAGAGGGGGTGTTAAGCCAAATGATAGTGGGCCTTTGGCCCTTCCCCATTCCTTCGGTTTCACAGAGAAAAAGAAAGAGGGAGAACAGAGGGGAGCGGGCTGCTCGGGAGCGGCAGCGGCAATAGCGAGCGGTGGCGCAAGGCGGTGGTGATTGGTCAAAAAACGGTTCCCCGAGGACGGCGACCTCATGGGAGGAGGCAGCGGTGCCAGAGAGGGCCTGACGTGGTAGTGGTGTGGCTAAAGGCGGCGGTGGGTACCATGGCATGCGCGCTATGCGACGGTGTCTGTGGCGGAGTGGTGCGCTGAAGGAGGTGGGGCACGCACAAGTTGTGCGCCGCCAAGGGGGTGACGCAGAGCCGAGCGGGGCGGCTCGGGCCAGCATGAAGTGGTTCGGCGGTGGCGGCCGGGAGCGGTGGAGGAGGAGCCACGGTGGCGGCACATCTCGGCGGTGGGGAAGGAGAATAGAGGTGGGGGACGGCTTCCTCGGCGCCGGGGGCTCGTGGCGACGGGGTCTCCCAGGAGCGAGGCTCACCGGAGCAGACGAATGACAAGGAGGCGATGTGGCCGACAATGGGGGCGCGGCTCCGGCTCTGCTTCGAGGAAGAAGGTGAGGTGGGGTGGGGGACAAGGGGAGTGCATTGGGGGGCTTTATAGGCGGTCGAGGGCGTCTTGGAGCCGTTGGAGGGAGGAGGGTCGTTGGCGTCGCGTGGTCCCGATGCGACGATAGTGTGGGCGGCCTACGCACGGAGGTGAAACTGCACAAGAGTGGGTCAGGCGCAGTGAAGAGCGGCGATTTGGGCATCCATGCTAACGAGGGCACACGTGTGCGCTGCGCAGCGTGCACGGCTTGGACTAGGAGCAAGTACGGCCATGGCGCTCGGCTGAAGGGACAAGACAGATGCAGGGTGAGGAAGTCACCGAGGGCAGCGGGAGTTGGTGGAGCTCGTGGGCACAAAGGGGGTTGGTGGCGGTAGAGGCAGCCAGAGGAGGTGGCGTGCGAGCTTGAGAGAGCTGGCGGTGGCAGGCGGCCTCGTGCGGTGGCATGCGCGTGAGAAGAAAGAGAGAGGGAGCGGCTGCAGCGGCCTGACCGAGGAGAAGACGACTTGGGGCGTGGGGCTGGCCAAGAAGAAGTGGCCGAAGGCCAAGGGGAGGTGTTGGGCCGGGGCAGGCCAAAATGAATGGGCCGGACAAGGTGGCTGGGCTGAGAGGGCCAAGGAAAATGGGCTGGGAGCAAAACGGGCCAGGTGGGTAAAAGGGGCCGGGCCAGGAAAGAAAGAAAAGAGAGCGGGCCGGCCTGAGAATTTAGGGTTGAGCCCAAAGAAAGAAAGGAGGACATGGCAAGAAAGTGGCCCAAAATCTTGAAAAGAGAAATTCAAATACAAATTTGAATTCTGAAGTTGCGAAAAGGTTTGAAACACAAACCTGAGCTAGATAGAAGCTAGAAGTTTTTAGAACATACTTGCTCAAATTGAATTACGAAAGAAGACCGAAAACCAAATGGAATTTACTAATCGCCGTCTGAAAAACTGGATGTTACAGTATCAGAGCCCATGCGTCTAACATCTCCTTGTACTTCAACGTTGCGAAAATACACAACCGATGTGTGAGGAAGAGATTGTTGGGAATAATACCACATTGGTTGTGGGAAGAAAAAAAAACACAACTTATAAGTGTGAGGGAGACCTCACTGTTCAGCTTGGCCTGTGGCTTGGAAGTAAACCTAGTTGGACCTAGGCATACGGCCAGGGTCCGATTCAACATCGGCAAGTTGTAATGAGATGATTTTGTCCATCCGCTCTGTACTTTCTGGCTTGCTAAGCATGCGAAGTTTTCTTATACGTATCACGTTGATCTGCTTATACTTCATTTCCTGATCAACAAAATCATTATATAAGAATCACAGTGATATATAAGAATTCCCAGATGTCAGTCCTTAGCAGGAACTAACCAGAGAAAACATTACCAGTGATATATATTCCTTCAAACCAATTATCATAGGAGATGTACTTTATAATCACAGTTGATTCCATCTTCTAGTTTGTTATAAATTTAGTTTGAATACATCGGGTTTTCATCTCTCTCTCTCTTTCCAAATGTCCAGTACAAGCAATGATTGCTCATACGTAGCTCTTTATGTCAAACAAATTTCCGCAGAGGATGTAGACGAATGTTGTTTTATTACAACGACAAGCAATCGATGTGGCTGAAAGACCCGGCCAGCAGGTGTGCAGTATGTAAACCTAGGGTACGGTCGATACATCGACATTATTGCAGAAACTTAATTATTAGCTGCCAGAGATATATCAAAGATTCAATATTTATTTTTCACCAAACATCCAGCACACTCAATGAGGTAGACACTGAAAGGTCTGCCAATGTTGTCTGAAGAATAAAGCTTCTGTTCTAGATGCATTTCCCTCGCTAGCCCATCCAGTCAATCACGTTGTTGTTTCAGCAGACGAATGTTGTTCGATTACATAGTCATGCTGTCGATGTAGCCGAAAGTCACGGCTTGCAGCTCTGCAGTTGGTTCCTCAAATTTACCGCTGAAATTTATTGTACGGTTTCCTAGAGATTTGTTCTTACTGAATGTCAACAGCAGTACATGCTTAACAAAATCATTTCATATAGTCGATGCGGTTTGTTTTTGGTTTCGGCCTTGTATGTTGTCCCGGATTGTTTTTGGTTTCGGCCTTGTGACTTTCTTCTTCGTTCTTATTGAATTGGTAGAGCTCCGACACTCAATAAAAAAACATTTCATGAGATATTTTTAGGTCAACCTGTTATCGACTTTGTTTTATCTAAACATTTTGTACACAGTAAAATATTCATTTCTTTAGAAATATACAATGATTTAGAAAGCATGCAGCAAAGTTTAAAAAGACTTTGACCCTTGACATATACAAAACTATTTAAATTTATAATGTGAAAATGATACAATTAGGTTCATCATGAAAATTAGTTTCATAACATAGTATATTCCATTGTTTTTCTAACATACTGCAATAAAAACATATGGTGAAAGGTACATACTGAAGACATGTCAACACCAGAAATCACATATATTTTGTTGAGGAATAAGTCCAACCTACCACCTGAACTTTTCAAAAGTCAACAAAACCTCGAAATTACAAAACTAATTCAATTTACACCCCGAGGTGGGATGGTGATTTTGCCGATAAGGATCCAACTCGAGTGATTTTTTCCATCTTGGCAGCCACATCACCGATTTACGCTAACAGGATCCAACAGGTGAGTATATGATGGCCTACAAGTGCATAGGATTGTCTCTGATACTTTCCTCCTAGTATTCCATGGTTATCGAACTCAAAGGACACCAAGGTCTACAATTACCTATCGCCTAACAACTTATCTATTTTCTATAATTTAAAGGACAACAATTAAAGACAAAATTAACAACAATAATAACATCATAAAAAGACAATATTAAAAGACTAGATTAGAGGACGGTGTGTAATGCAATGGATGGAGATGGGGCCTACGGTTTGAGATCACCGCAATGGTAGAAAACGTTACGGGAAAATAAACATATATTTTGAAAATATTAAAGACATTGCATTTATATCCTCATGCTTATGTAGGAGACACACTCTTTTGATACATCCCCCTCAGTGACACGTAAAGGAGAACTTATTGCCCTGCACTCAGTGCAGGTCATAGCGCATCACGGGCCCTATTAAGGTCTTATGCCTTGCTGGACCGTGGTTGTATGTTTCGGCTTTAGAAGCGAATCATGATTCGCTTGCCGAAACCTAGCCCTTTAATTTTCACAGACTCTATCATTCATTCTTCCACGCATTGTTACTAATTTGCCTTACACTAACCTATGGAAAATCGGGGCCCTTCGAGCCCTAGTATCGAAGTTTAAAACAAAAGCAACATAAAATCCCAATTTTTCCACCACTACATGGCTACCTATAAGGCTACAACTCTTAGCCCTATGGGGACTACTCACACGTGATCATAGTGATAAATAACATGGAAATAATGGAGAAAAACATGAAGACAACAATAAAATAATACAATAATACAATATATATATTGATTCACAACATTGTTGGTACTCCATATCAATAAGATATCCGTGATTACAGTGAAGAGATGGAAAAATGGATGAAAACTATGGTGGAATGTGTTGGATGATGGTCGAGATGGTGTTTTGGACGAGATGGGGATGTTGGTGGTGTTCTTGGGCATTCTCCTTTGTGTAGATTGGATTTGTCTCTTTTAAATACTGGTCTTTTAGATATTCTACATTGTAGAGGGATTTGCACAACCAGCAGGCCAAATTCCACCCTTGAGCCTTCACGAATCTTCAACCATTTGACATGGAGTACCCATTAGGTGTCCGTAAGGGCCATCGGTATTGGCAGGCCACCCGTATGCCAGGTCGTACTTCCTACTAGATGTCGAGTAATATCATTCTCAATCTCTACTAATGTTTTGATAAGCGGAGAAGACTTTGTAAATTTTACTATGACAAGGTTCTCACCAAGAAGTTGGTTGACGATTTGATACGACCTCCATGGAGAGTTTTTTTTCTTTATAAGCTAGCAAATTAAATACTATGTTGACATAGACAATTTCATTCGCTACAATTTTGAGATAGCACATCATAGAAATTACTTTTGATGTATTAGTTGTAACAATGTTAAAACCTATTATTAGATGGTAGTACCATAATGGTGTAATGACTAAAGTTCACAAAAGGTGCAGTTTGTGAATGGGTCTGTCTTCGTGGACTATGTTGGGAAATCACAATATCATGCTGAATTGAGCAGCTGGAGACAAACAACATAAGATTTTTCTTTCGGAAACCAATGGCCAATATATAAGAAAATACTTACTTTTGAGTAGCAGCATAGCATATGTAGAAAGGCTTGAGTAAACATCATGATTTGTTCATACTTTTGTAGAAAACTATAATATAATCATAATATTTAGAATAACAACCAAGCTTTTTTTATTTTGATTAATTTTATCAACAAAACAACAAGACAGCACTACTACAAAAAGGCTAATACTGGATGCCTCATTACAGACGGTTGACCAAAACCGCTCAGATAAATACAATCACGGTTTTGGTTTAGCGGCAAATCGTGTTCTTATCGGCCGTGCTAAAACCGCTCGTGAAGAAGTAATATCACGAGCGGTTCATATTGAAAACTGCTTAGAGTATCACGCACGGTTACGAACAAGAACCGCGTGATACTACTAAATATCACTGACGGTTTTTGTTAAGAACCGTCTGCAATGCTTCATAGACATTAAGAACCGTCTGTGATATTATGGTCAACACGATGGTTTTTGTTTGAAACCTTCTGTGATTTGCAGTGCGGGATGGCGGAAATTTTTGGACGCATGCGCTGGAGACGAAATGGTTTGGACGCATGCGTGGGAGGCGAAATGTTTTGGTACTGTCCTTATATATTATAGCCACCCCTGCCTTGTCTTCCACTGGTCTCTCCCACTACCCTCCCCACGCCGAGCTCCAACTACCGCCGACTACCGTCGTGAGCTCCTCCGCCCTGCCAGACGCCATCGGTGATGCCGCCACCGCCTCCTCCATTGCCGGTGATATCCCCCATCTGATCCCCTCCCCTCTCTTCCTCGTTGATATCCAACATGCCAGTAAGTGATCAATCGCTTGTCGCCTCCCCTAGCCTTGTTGCTTTTGATGGCTCTCAATTGTGACTGTAGTTTTCTTGTGAATGAATAGATCAAGATAAGATTGCGGACAACCGTCTGTGATGAACTTGTAGTATCACTGACCCATAAACTAGACGGTTCAAAAAACCGTCAGTGATGACGATTTTGAACCGTCTGTGATTACCTATTCCGTAGTAATGCAGTACTTTATAATGGAAAATAAGATAATTTCCACATTATTCGTTCTGTCCAAAGCGGATTTTTGGTAAACGTGCCATCAGTCATTTCCTTGTCATTGCAACAAAATTATTGTCATCCACTTTATCGTGCATTTGACGTGACAAAAAAATATTTGATGCACGCTATACAATTCTTATTCACTCACAAGTGTGCATGCTAGTATCTATTATAGTTGCAAGATGCTGATCTTTATTGTCTGGGTAAAACAAATTAGTTGCTCAACTCCGCTAACCTTACACTTTTTCCAAAGAAGGACGAGCCTTAAGATGTCAAGGACTTTCGACCAATCAGTTTAATACATAGCTTCTGCAAGATCATAACCAAATTAATGTTGCACGGCTCTCCGCCGTGATTGGCGAATTGGTGTCGCTAGTGCAATTGGCCTTCATTTCAAAGTTGTATTCACGAGAATTTCAAGCTAGTTCGTAATAATCGCGGTGACGCTGCATCGAAAAAATTCCCCGCCGTCCTCCTCAAGATTGATATTTTAAGGCCTTCGATTCTTTATCCCGGAGTTCCTATTTAGTGTTTGGTGCAACTTGGCTTGGCGAGAGATGGCGCGTTGATCGCCGCAATCCTTCGTATGGCAACCACGCTTATCCTACTCAACGGTGGTGTGGTCCGCCCCTATCCTTCACGCGGGAGTACTGCGGCAGGGGGACCCGCTCTCCCCCACCCTGTTCACCATGGCTATGGACGTCCTATAAGCTGCGGCGAGATGGGCCATGTGTTGGGGGTTGCTAAGCCCACTCGGTAGCCTAGAGACAGAGCCGCCCATCTCCATCTATGCGGACGATGCTGTGCTCTTCTTCAGCCCTTCATCCCAAGGTTGTGAGGTGGTAAGGGAGTTGTTGTTCATCTTCGGCAGGGCATCTGGTCTCTCCTCCAACCTGGACAAGAGCTCCATCACGACCATTCGCTGCGATGAGCAAACCGAGATGGCAGTCGCAGCCACGTTGCAGTGTCGATGACTTCGCTTCCTGATCACGTACCTTGGACTCCCACTCTCAATTCGCTCTCTCAAGAAGAGCGACATTCAGTCGCTCGTCGACAAGTTCATGAAAAAGTTAGCCGAGTGGAAACCTAAACTCCTAACTCTGGGTGGGCGCGTCGTACTCACCAGATCTGTCTTGATGGCACTGCCGGTTCACTTCATGACCATCTTCTGGCTTCCTCAGTGGGCGATCATGTTCATAAACCGTAAGTGTCGTGCTTTCATTTGGAAGGGGTCTGAGTCCATCAGCGGTGGTCATTGCTTGCTTGCCTGGTCGAAAGTCTGCAGACCGCTCCGATGTGGGGGGCTGGGTATCCATGATTTGGCATCATTCAGTAACGCGCTCCGCCTTCGCTAGCACTAGAACAACTAGGATCCCGAGCCAAAGCCATCGCACAGCGTGACGACCGGCGAAGACGCGGACATCCTGCCCATGTTTAGAGCAGCCATGACAATTCGGTTGGGTGATGGCTCGCGCGTTCGCTTCTGGCAGGATCACTGGATCGAAGGTGGGTGCTCGGTTGTTGATGTCGTGTCGGCCCTACTCTCCTTTGTTAGAAAAACGAACAAGTCTGTTGCGGAGGCTTTCACCAACAAAGTCAAGGTCAAGGTCAAGGTCAAGGTCGTGTGACATCCCACAAAGTCAAGGTCAGATTCTCTTCGCGAGGTCTCGAAAAAGTGAAAACCCCAAAAAAGGTCATTTAGGGTCTCAGAACGGCCTCCAAGTTTCGTAATCGAAAAAAAATTTGCAATAGAAAATACTATCACAGATGGTTATTATTTAGAACCGTCTATGATAGCTTTTTCCTGAGCGGTTCAAAACCGTCTGTGATGACCTCGTAGTATCAGCGAGCCATAACTCAACGGTTCAAAAACCGTCGATGATGACGATTTTGAACCCGGCAGGATTACCTTTTCTGTAGTAGTGCAGCACTTTATAATGGAAAATAAGATAATTTCCACATTATTCTTTCTGTCCAAAGTGGATTTTTGGTAAACGTGCCATCAGTCATTTCCTTGTCATTGCGACAAAATTATTGTCATCCACTTTATCGTGCATGTGACGTGTCAAAAAAATATTTGATGCGCGCTATACAATTCTTATTCACTCACAAGTGTGCATGCTAGTATCCATTATAGTAGCGAGATGCTGATCTTTATTGTCTAGGTAAAACAAATTAGTTGTTCTCCTATGATCCATATGTTGACCTCCATTTTTCACACATGTTGATCTTTATTGTCTAGGTAAAACAAATTAGTTGATCTCCTATGATCCATATGTTGACCTCCATTTTTCGCACACATTGGTTCAGAGCACATGCAGTATGTAAGTGTACATAACCATATTTTCTTGTTTCATGTGATGTATTTGTTATACTATATTAATTTAGTTTTATCTACTAAAAATACAGGTAAAGAGTTGAGCATCCTTAGTTTCTCATTAGGATATAGCATATACATAGTAAAATTCTTGTGACTGTTATGTAAGTAAATTCCTTTAGCAATTAATCAAGCACATAACAACCAGTAGCAACATATAGAGGAATAGGGTGGTTCGTGAAAACTATGAAGAGCTCATGGTTCATGTTACACAAAGGGATAAATCAATTTGTAGATTAGTGGTCTGTAGTATAGATAAATTCCGTCTATTTATAATTAAGTATCGGTGAAACTACTATATATATAATTATCTATTTTATTGTGTGCCTGACATATGCAAAAGTATATTTGGCTAGGAGGAATGTTTGTACTCCATTAGAGGAATTGGCCCAGATGTGTACACTTTTCTTTCCAGTTATGATATTCTTGTACCTATATCACCGCACCATAGCGGTGTTGAGGGCACTTGTTACGCCAGAAAAAATAGCATTAATTTGATGCTAAGCGCTTTTCGGTAAAGATCTTTACTAGCGCACATCGGCTTTACCGAATGATGAACAGCACTGTTGATCGATTATCAAGGCTAGAATACTATTAGGGACAAACACCTTAATTCCCTAACCGGCAATGTAATACTGATGTATTAATATTACTCTTGATGATAGCTTTTGCCCATGATATTAACTTTTCGCAAATGACTACTTGGCAACACTTGAATTTTGAAATTGATGGAATTTGGACAACGACCACCGACATGAAGGCCAATGCGCGGCGCAAGAAGAAGCTTATCCTAGACTTTCACATGGCGGCGCGTCGGCACGAGTCGAGAGGACAAGTTGGAGATGTTGGGAGATTACTTCACGGAGATCATGGGCTCTCCGGTAGCCGTAGCACACCCGCTGAGGCCAAGATGCACTCACCGCCTCCCTCCTCCCATACGAAGTTGCTGCTCTTAAAGCCCCCTTCTTGGAGGATGAGGTCAGAAAGTCAGAATTGCCATCATGGCAATGCCGTCGGAGAAGGCACTGGGGCCGGATGGATTCTCTGGGTTATTTTACAAGCTCTGTTGGCCAACCATCAAGGGAGATCTACTGAACACCATCGCCAAATTTCACAGCGAAAATGCTCAAAACATTCACAAGCTCAACTCCGCCAACCTTACACTTCTTCCAAAGAAGGACGAGCCAGAAGCTGTCAAGGACTTCCGTCCAATCAGTTTAATACACAGCTTCTCCAAGATCATAACCAAATTAATGTCGCTACGGCTCTCCCCCGTGTTTGGAAAATTGGTGTCGCTAGTGCAATTGGCCTTCATTTCAAAGCACTGTATTCACGAGAATTTCAAGCTAGTTCATAACACCGCGGTGACGCTGCATCGGAAGAAAATTCCCACCGTCCTCCTCAAGATTGATATTACGAAGGCCTTCGATTCTTTATCCCGGGAGTTCCTGTTGAGTGTTTTGGTGCAACTTGGCTTCGGCAACAGATGGCACGGTTGGATCTCCTCAATCCTTCGTATGGCAACCACATTTATCTTGCTCAACAGCGGCTGTGGTCCGCCCTTGTCCTTCACGCAGGGAGTACGGCAGGGGGACCAGCTCTCCCCCGCCCTGTTCATCATGGCTATGGACGTCCTGCAAGCTGCGGCGAGATGGGCCATGTGTTGGGGATCGCTAAGCCCACTCGGTAGCCTAGTGACGGAGCCGCACGTCTCCATCTATGCGGACAATGCTGTGCTCTTCTTCAGCCCTTCATCCCAAGGTTGTGAGGTGGTGAGGGAGTTGTTGTTCATCTTCGGTAGGGCATCTGGTCTCACCTCCAACCTGGCCAAGAGCTCCATCACGACCATTGGTTGCGATGAACAAACCAAGACGACGGTCGCAGCTGTGTTGCAGTGTCGACGGCTTCGCTTCCCGATCACGTACCTTGGACTCCCGCTCTTAATTCGCTCTCTCAGGAAGAGCGACTTTCAGCCGCTCATCGACCAGTTCTCGAAAAAGTTAGCCGAGTGGAAACCTAAACTCCTAACTCTAGGTGGGCGCGTCGTACTCACTAGATCTGTCTTGATGGCGCTGCCGGTTCACTCCATGACGATCTTCAGGCTTCCTCAGTGGGCGATCAAGTTAATAAACCGTAAGTGTCGTGCTTTCATTTCGAAGGGGTCTGAGTCCATCAGCGGTGGTCATTGCTTGCTTGCCTAGTCGAAAGTCTACAGACCGCTCCGATGTGGGGGCTGGGTATCCATGAGTTGGCGTCATTCAGTAACGCGCTCCGCCTTCGCTGGCACTGGAACAACTGGGATCTTGAGCCAAAGCCGTGGCACGGCATGACGACCGGTGAAGACGCGGACATCCTGCCCATGTTTAGAGCAGCCATGACTATTCAGTTGGGTGACGGCTCGTGCATGCACTTCTAGCAGGATCACTGGATCGAAGGTGGGCGCTCGGTTGTCGATGTCGTGTCGGCCCTATTCTCCTTTGTTAGAAAAAAGAACAAGTCTGTTGCGGAGGCTTTAACCAACAAAGTCAAGGTCAAGGTCAAGGTCGCGTGACATCCTACAAAGTCAAAGTTAGATTCTCTTCACGAGGTCTCGAAAAAGTGAAAACCCCAAAAAAGGTCATTTAGGGTCTCAAAACGGCCTCCGAAGTTTCAGAATTCGAAAAACAATTTGCAATAGAAAATACTATCACCGATGGTTCTAAACAATAACCGTCTGTGATAGTCTATTTTCATAGACGGTGCTGAACAAGAACCGTCTGTGATAAACAATTATCACAGAAAGTTCTTGTTCAGAACCGTCTATGAAAATAGACTATCACAGACGGTTATTATTTAGAACCGTCTATGATAGCTTTTTCACATATGTTTCAAAAACTGTCTGTGATGACCTCGTGGTTTCACTGACCTATAAACTCAGACGGTTCAAAAAATCGTTAGTGATGACGATTTTGAACCGTCTGTGATTACCTTTTCTGTAGTAGTGCAGTACTTTGTAATGGAAAATAAGATAATTTCCACATTATTCTTTCTGTCCAAAGTGGATTTTCAGTAAACGTGCCATCAGTCATTTCCTTGTCATTGCAACAAAATTATTGTCATCCACTTTATCGTGCATTTGACGTGTCAAAAAAATATTTGATGCGCGCTATACAATTCTTATTCACTCACAAGTGTGCATGCTAGTATCCATTATAGTTGCGAGATGCTGATCTTTATTGCGTGGGTAAAACAAATTAGTTGTTCTCCTATGATCCATATGTTGGCCTCCATTTTTCACACACATTGGTTTAGAGCACATGAAGTATGTAAGTGTACATAACCATATTTTCTTGTCTCATGTGATGTATTTGTTATACTATATTAATTTAGTTTTATCTACTGAAAATACAGGTAAAGAGTTGTGCATCCTTAGTTTTTCATTAGGATATAGCATATACATGGTAAAATTCTTGTGATTGTTATGTAAGTAAATTCCTTCAGCAATTAATCAAGCACATAAGAACCAGTAGCAACATATAGAGGAATAGGGCGGTTCGTGAAAACTATGAAGAGCTCATGGTTCATGTTACACAAAGGGATAAATCAATTTGCAGATTAGTGGCATGTAGTATAGATAAATTCAGTCTATTTATAATTAAGTATCGGTGAAACTACTATATATATAATTATCTATTTTATTGTGTGCCTGACATATGCGAAAGTATATTTGGCTATGAGTAATGTTTGTACTCCATTAGAGGAAGTGGCCCAGATGTGTACACTTTTCTTTCCAGTTATGATATTCTTGTACCCATATCACCGCACCATGACTGTGTTGAGGGCACTTGTTGTGCCAGGAAAAATAGCATTAATTTGATGCTAACTGCCTATCGGTAAAGATCTTTACTAGCAGACATCATCTTTACCAAATGATAGTCTGTACCTGTTGATCAGATTATCAAGGCTGGAATACTATTAGGGACAGACACCTTAATTCCCAACTGGCAATGTAATACGGACAGACAATATTACTCTTGATAGACAGTTTTGCCCATGATATTAACTTTTCCCGGCAAACTACTTCGCAACACTTGAATTTTGAAATTCGACGGAATTTGGACAACAGCCTACCGACATGAAGGCCAATGCGCGGCGTAGTAAGAAGCTTATCCCTAGGCTTTCACATGGCGGCCGCGTCGGCACGAGCTAGGAGGACAAGTTGGAGATGTTGGGAGATTACTTCACAGAGATCATGGGCTCTCCGGCCTTTGGCAAGACACACCGTTGAGGTTGCATGCACACAGCCTGCCCTCCCTCCTCCCATACGAAGTTGAAGCCCCCTTCCTAGAGGATGAGGTCAGAAAGTCGGAATTGCCATCATGGCAATGCCATCGGAGAAGGCACTAGGGCCGGATGGATTCTCCGGGGTATTTTACAAGCTCTGTTGGCCAACCATCAAGGGAGATCAACTGAACACCACTGCCAAATTTCATAGTGAAAATGCTCAAAACTTTCACAAGCTCAACTCCGCCAACCTTACACTTCTTCCGAAGAAGGACGAGCGAGGTCGTCAGGACTTCTATCCAATCGATTTAATACCTGCTTCTCCAAGATCATAATCGAATTAATGTCGCTATGGCTCTCCCCCGTGATTGGCAAATTGGTGTCATTAGTGCAATTGGCCTTCATTTCAAAGCGCTGTATTCACGAGAATTTCAAGCTAGTTCATAACACTGCGGTGATGCTGCATCAAAAGAAAATTCCCACCGTCCTCCTCAAGATTGATATTACGAAGGCCTTCAATTCTTTATCCCGGGAGTTCCTATTGAGTGTTTTGGTGCAACTTGGCTTCAGCAGCAGATGGCGCGGTTGGATCGCCACAATCCTTCGTAAGGCAACCACGTTTATCCTACTCAATGGCGGCTATGGTCCGCCCCTGTCCTTCACACGGCGAGTACGACAGGGGGACCCGCTCTCCCCCGCCCTGTTCATCATGTCTATGGACGTCCTGCAAGCTGCGGCGAGATGGGCCACGTGTTGGGGGTTGCTAAGCCCACTCGGTAGCCTAGTGACAGAGCTGCACGTCTCCATCTATGCGAATGATGCTGTGCTCTTCTTCAGCTCTTCATCCCAAGGTTGTGAGGTGGTGAGGGAGTTGTTGTTCATCTTCGGCAGGGCATCTGATCTCACCTCCAACCTGGCCGAGAGCTCCATCATGACCATTCGCTATGATGAACAAACCGAGACGGCGGTCGTAGCCGTGTTGAACTCTCAATGGCTTCGCTTCCCGATCACATACCTTGGACTCCCGCTCTCAATTCGCTCTCTCAGGAAGAGCGACATTCATCCGCTCGTCGACAAGTTGTCGAAAAAGTTAGTCGAGTGGAAACCTAAACTCCTAACTCTGGGTGGGCACATCGTACTCACCAGATCTGTCTTGATGGCGCTACCGGTTTACTTCATGACGATCTTCAGGCTTCCTCAGTGGGCGATCAAGTTAATAAACCGTAAGTGTCATGCTTTCTTTTGGAAGGGGTCTGAGTCCATCAGCGGTGGTCATTGCTTGCTTGCTTGGTCGAAAGTCTGCGTGACGATCGGCAAAGACGCGGACATCCTGCCCATGTTTAGAGCAGCCATGACTATTCGGTTGGGTGACGGCTCGCGCGTGCGCTTCTGGCAGGATCACTGGATCGAAGGTGGGTGCTCGGTTGTCGATGTCGTGTCGGCCCTATTCTCCTTTGTTAGAAAAAAGAACAAGTCTGTTGCGGAGGCTTTCACCAACATTTCCTGGACTAAGGACTTGAAGGGGGTCTATCGCTGCTGGCGTTGGCGCAGTACTTGAAGCTTGGGGACATTGTCGTTGGCACTCCGCTCCACGTCGGCAGGAACGACGAAATTACCTAGAGGCACTCGGTCGACGGCAAGTACTCGGCTTGTTCTGCCTATCAGCTCTTCTTCGCCGCTTCAACAAGCTTCGCTTGCCACAAGTGCATCTGGAAATCTAAAGCGCCGTCGCGATGCAAGTTTTTTATGTGGTTGGTCATTCATGAGAAGTGCCTTACCAGCGATAATCTCCAACGGCGTGGTTGGCCCAATCTCAAGTGTTGTTCTCTTTGCAATCACCCTGGCGAGAGTTGCAAGCACCTGTTCATCGACTGTCCCTTCTCGACCGAGGTTTGGGCAAGATTCAGGACATGGAGCGGCATCCTGTTCCCGATCCCCTCCGCTGCGATGTCTAGCTCCCAAGATTGGTGGCTTACCACTAAGAATTTAATCTCAAAACCGCTCTGATAGGATTTTGACACAGTGACCATCCTCGTTCACTAGTGTATCTGGATGGAGCGTAATGCCAGAATCTTTGAGGGACACTGCTGGCCTACGACCGATGTGCTCTGGATTATCAAGGAGAAAATCTTCTCATGGAAGGCTGCCGGTTGTGTTTTAGCTCTTTAGTCCCCTGTATGTAACGCGTCGGTGCTACCTTAGCACAACCATTTGAGGCTGCAAGGGTTTTTTTTTCCTGTTTTTGAGAGCTTTCTCTCTCTTCTTGTTTCCCTAAACTTGTTCTCCCATTCTTAATATATTTGGCCCGGGAATCTTCCAACCGGCCGGTCGAAAAAAATAGAATTACAAGCCTTCATTACTACTGTATATTTTTGCAATATATAGGATCAAATATGCACACAAAAACAAACATCACAAGGCAAAGAACAAGTGCAAATATACAATAAGGAATAATTATTTGTGCGTGGCGAATTTTCTACCACTTAAAAAGATTGTTATGTTTACCATAGAGGCCATCATGTATCCGAGACTTGACAGTTAATACGTAACATTTCCATAGGGAAGGCTATGTATATGTGCAAATGCAACTTCAATTTTACTCCTAACGACACTAAGAGAGAAAAAAGTCTCTAGTGTCGTCGCCAAACATCGGTTTACATATGCTTCACGAGGTACGTGCATGTGTGAAGAAAATTCTGTAATTCATGCAAATATATAGTTGCTCACTAACAGAAATAGCTTATTTCCTGAGTGTCTATATGTTTTCCGAGTGTCTGGACGAAAACACTCGGGACTAGAAGACAGCACTCGGTAGAAAGAAGTTTCCCGAGTGTTTTCCGCTACACTCGGGAAATAAATTATAATCCCGAGTGTACCAGAATAGAAACACTCAGGAGAGAATACTGCACCATTTTTTTCCACTGCGCCATTTTTTTCCGCACCACGCCATTTTTTGTTTCGCACCGTGCCCTTTTTTTCACTCTAACCCTATATCCTGCCACCAATCCCCTTCAACTCAACTCTCTCTCCCAATCCTTTTCACCTGAACTCTCTCCCTCCACTCTTGGAGTCTCCACCCCCATGGCTCCCCTCTAGCCGTCGGCTCCCTGGTTTCCGCCTCTCCCGGCCCGACCTCCTCTCGGCCCGCCTGATGGCCCGGCTCCCTTGCGCCCCGGTGCGGTGCTACCGCCAGCGCCCTCCGCCACCTCCGGCTTCTCCCCTCGTGTACCCACGTCCGTGCACCCATACCTTGGGCCTAGCCGCGCAGAGCCCGAGGCAACTTCGGGCCAGGGTGGTGCTAGACTAGGATGGGCACGGTAAGGAGCGGTCATGCCAGAGGAACCGGAGGGCGGGCTTAGGGCCGTCTTGGTGGCGTAAAGCCCGAGGCGAGCACCGGTCCAAGTCGATAGCCATGGGGGAGGCGCGCAGGCTAGTAGGGCAGCACAAACCGCAGGAAGCCCAGGGAACGACGTTGCAGGGGACCGAGCAGCCGGAGGCGATGGAGACGGAGGCGTCCGAGCGAAGGGCAACGCATGGCCAAGAAGCACCAGGAGGGGAGCCATGGGGAGGTGGCGGCGTCGTGGGAGAACTAGAGGGGAGAAGTGGATTTCTGGTAATTTATTATGTATCTTTGAGTTTTTATTACCATTGTTAATCACTAATTAAGTAGTCAATGTAAAGAGCTATTTTGATTTGTTGCACGCTATTGTTTTGTTAAGAACAAAAGCGCGTGCAAAAGCTGCTACAAATTTTCCTACCTTCTGATACTCCTTACAATAGGTTAGTTGTATGTTCCACCTCCTATCTTTGTATGAATGAGCATGTATCTTGTCAAGAACTTTATTGTGGCAAGAAAGCTGAACAAATGAGCATGTCTTCTCCTTAATCCTTATAACTTTCTGCATTTATCACTATAAAAAAAAACATCAAATTTGCATATGGACATTAACGAGAGATTCTTTTTGGTTCATCAACTAGGCTCAAAACCATTTAGTTAAAATCACATGTTTGTAAAAGTTTTCCTTCCCAAATATTCGAATTCACTTAGGCGCATTAAGGTGTAGATTGTAGAGTAATTCATGCCTGTTTTATTTTTTTTGTTTGACAATTGACACAAGCCAAGCTTTTGTGCTTTATTCCTAAATTCAATCAAATACAGCCTACGCTAATAGTTTGCTCTCCAGTTGTCAATATTCATTGTATGTAAAGTATATTTAAAGATATTCTCTTGCAGTTATTTATCAAAGTAAAAAACAATGGTTACTAATATACTTCGTGCTCCTTCGGATTGGTGAAATGCCACCAATCAACAGTCAAGAGTATTGTCACCGAGAGAATCCAGATTGATGTGCTGAGTTATGTTCATTCTTTCCTTATCAATTTCATGAAAAAAAAAAGTAAAGGGAAGTGTCTTCTTTCCTTATGTAACTAGTGATAATATTGTGTTTTTTCAAATTCAGCTTGGACTAGAAGAAGAGAAATTTAGACAATCTGAATCTTGGACTTTTTTTGGTTGCAATTCTTGCATGTCTTGTGGCATTATCAAGATGATATATTTGCTGCTTTTTACATATATAATTATAAGGTTAAATGAGAAGTAATATGACAAATGCAATTGGATAACATAATTATGAAAACATATTATATCCATGTCATATTTTGGTTATCTTCAATATGTTCAGGTTGCTAATCTCGGTGATGGGTTATCTATGGAAGCTAAGCTTATGAAAAGGTATAAGCTTAAGTACATTTTGGGTCCTCTTGCATGTTGGTTTTCCTATCACATTATTAATGTTTTCTGACTTGAATGCAGGAGGGAGGAGATGCTTGTAAGAAAGGAGGTAAATTTTTAACTTTGTTGCAGTACCCTGGCCTAGAACCTTTGCTAGGTGACTTACTTCCAAAGAAGTCGCCCATTATTGTTGTTAAATGGTTAGTAGTTTATCTTTCTGGTTCAACATGCTTAATAATAGCCTATCTTTATGTTTATAGTAGCCTATCAATGTGAGGTTGTGTTATGTCAAAGATGGAATGCAGGAGGGAGGAGATGCTTGTAAGAAAGGAGGTAAAGTTTTAACTTAGTCTAGTGTGCATTAACAGTTCAAGAATTAGTCCAGTGTGCATTAACAGTTCAACCATGACACATTGCACAGAGTTTTGTGAAGGATCTACTCTTTGTTGGATGTTAGAATTTGGAAATAGCTCTCTAGGTATTTCTATTGGACTCTTTGGACAAGGCAAAGTCAGTATCATGTTATTTGCACGTGAAACTCCTAATATTTGTCAGTTGCAAATTGCAATAATGCGCACATGTGTATTTAGTATTTACCTTAGTTTCATGACCTTTCCTTTGTTTATTGATGCCTGTATTTAAGCTTACCGAGGGCCCTTAGCCCCTTAAGTATCTCGATTGTATACCGAAATGGTCTGCTTGTATGCCCATTTAATTGTTCTGATAGCAAAGGACAGAGAATATTTACAGATCAAAAGATGGTTTGACCATTTTGGCTTTGTGTAAGAAGCAACAATAATTTTCCCATGTTTTCATAGAGTAAATTAAATCTTGGTTAATGCATAACTGAATTCGTGTGTTCTATCTATCAGCATCAGAATAAGGGATTTCCATCCACCTAGTTCAATAATCTTTCTATTGTTCATCCAACCTCTATTTCTACAAATTATGAAGTAGCTATTTTATTTCTTTTCATAGTAAATGAAAACAATGAAGTATGAACATGTACTTTACGTAAACAATGAATATTGTATCATCTAGTTACACAAGAAGTATCATAATAAGGAGAGTGAGTGGTGTGATCTGTAATGTCGAAACCATTTGGTATTGTTGAAGTTTCCAAATGCTAGTTCATGAATCCATTTCAGATAATATGTTTGAAACCTTATAATACCTACTTTTTCTACAATGGGACAATCAATAGTAGTTTTGTTTGCGGAATACATATCATCCATCTTACATTACATTGCAAGCTTTGCAGCTACCATGATTTAGAGCAAAAAAATATTAACTAATAATAATTTCAACAAAATTGAGAACATTTGTTGTCCATTTTACATGACAAAGGATTTACTTTTGCACATTTTACTAACATGCCTACCTGTTGCTTTAACACATCTGAACTAGGCCCAACTCACGTAATACTTAGAGTGAAGCTAACACTATCCAAATAAATAAAGAAATACTATTTAGGTCTTGATGATGTAAAATGCTCCTGATATGGTTGTCATTTTATGCTTATGGCTTAAGCATGATTACTAGGACTTAGATATTGAATGCATAAGGCTCGAGCAAGATGTACCATCGTTACTATCTTTTTGCAGATGTCGTTCTTGTTCTTATTTGGGTAGAAGTATGGGTCCTTTTTGTTTGTTGGGAATATGGCCCATATTGTTGTAGGATCACTATGTATGAAATAAAGTTTGAAAGTTATCTGGGTGATATTTATTTAGTTATTTGTTTGAGCAAACTATCGAGTATTCTAATGATCAAGCATTAGTTTCTACATACAATTAATCTACTTATCTAGTCCTCCTACTAGCATCTAATTCATACAATTAATCTATTATGGTCCGCTTCTTATGAGTATTAGCTTCTATCAACTACAAAGTTTTTTCCCGCTTGCTTCTTGCCTCGAGAGACCTTATGACACTTTCTCATGGTATGTTGACACTTGATGATAAAAGCATCACTAAAGGGAAGCTGGTGATAGATGTGACATACTTCATTTTCCACGTCCATTGAAACTCATGACCTCTACAATGAGACTTTATGCTTGAGAACCGGTGAATTTGTGCTAGCCGTAAAACAGACTTTACCGTCATTCACCCCACGAAGCATAAGCTGCGCAGGCACATTTAGTTGTGGTTGTGAACTAAATATTCTTGATCATTTGGATTTCTTTAGTACTTGAGATGATGAGATACTAACTAGATCCTTAGGAGCTGTTAATGAGATCTGAATATATCCTTAGGAGCTGTTACTTCAAACATCATATCCTAATGTTTTTGTTGTGTTTTAGGGTTCTTACAAAGATCACAATGAAGTCTGCTAGGGATAACAATGAGGAACTGACAAGCATCTCGCTTTTTATAGCATTTGACTTGTTGCATTTGTTACATAGTACATACTATAGTGATGATGGCCACCATAGGGCCATAATCCAATCAAATATAGCCATATAGGTAAAACTTCGGTGATGGTGATGCACCTAAGGTGTTCCTCTATTGGTTTCTCCGGAAAAAAATCCACTTCAATTCTACACCATTCTGCCGAAGCGTAAAACATGAAAACTGTTGTTCAACAAATTTCTTTGCTCACCCAACTATAGCACTAAGTTGTTGTCTAACATAATCTATTTTTAAAGGCCACCCTTCACTTCATTGGCTTACTTGTGTTATCCAATTTTCTTAATGGTAAATGTGAATTTACTATTTCAGAAAGTAGCTAAAAGAGGAGGCTATGGGGTGAGAGATATGAAAGAATTGAGTTCCAAAGAAGAGTTCTTTGAGCATTACCATTCAATCTATGATTCAACATGGAAGGTAACATATTTACGCAAAAAGTCACCGAGATAGGCCCGTTGTATTTGCTTTGCCTCGCTTCCTAGCAACTCAAGTGCTTTTCATGTATGACCTCAAGGAGGAGGTAAGTGAAGCAATCCACGTTTCCATCCTGTTCACTTTTCTGTGATATTCGTGATCTATTCCATGACTGCTAAGATTACCTTGTGCAAAGTAGAAACTCCCTAAAAACTGAGAATAAATCCATAGTATCTCTAGAATTTGATAATTTCTTTAGACAGTGCTCACAATTGATAATTCTTTTGTCAACCAGTTCCTAAGTGAACTTGAATGACTTACTGCATTCTTTTGTTTCACAAAGGTTATTGATGGTTCCTTCCCATGGAAACTGTGGAAGAACAAATGAGGAACTAGCCATGGCTTGCATTCGGAATGCCAAGGAATCAACCTACTAATGCAGTCTCGGTAGAGTGTCACCATCCCATGGTGAAATGCCACATCACAGTGATACATCATCAAGATAATTCTTTTAGTGTGATCCATTGTTCCTCTACATGAGAGTTAGGCACTTGGTAGCACTTGCTTTGCCCATTTCTGTAATTCAGCATCGTGTGCAAAACATTCATAAAGTATATGTTCTTTTTAATAATAAAGCGGTGAAGTTTGCATTGCTATATTACCTATAGATAGATTGTTTTTCACTTTTTTAGATGTAGCACATAGTAAATTCGGGATATAGATGATGTATTTTAGTGCTTTACTACTAGTAATCAGTGGTAATTAGTGGGTGGCACTTTCCCGAGTGTCAACACTCGGTAAAAGTATCCTGTTATGGTGGCTAAACCCGTTGGCACTTATTCTCCGAGTGTTTAGATTTACACTCGGGAAAGTTATTTTTCCCGAGTGCTGGATGTTTCCCGAGTGTTCAGATTTACACTCGGGAAAGATATTTTTCCCGAGTGTTGAATTGTTTCCCGAGTGTTCAGATTTACACTCGGGAAAGGTATTTTTCCCAAGTGTGAATCTCGAAACACTCGGGAAACCAGTTTTTTCCCCGACTAATCTGTCTCGAGTGCTCTTTCCCGACGGCCGACCTTCGGGGAATTATCTCCCGAGTGTTTTAGACACTCGAAAAAACCGGGATTCTGGTAGTGGCTCCGTCATCGTGGGCTACACATCAACGAATTATTATTTATGCAGTGGAGTAAGTTTGATGTATAGATGTTCACTTTCATCTATGCTTAATCATATGTGATACTAGAAGGCACCATCGACGTATGTGGAGATTATATACCAATTATCAAAGGGAAATTTCGATAAACGCTAACTGCTAACCGGCCGTATGAGAGAAATGCCTCTGCTGATTTCGAAATTCGAAGGATGCCACTGCAAAGCTTGGGACATCCTACAAATGCCATTATGGAGCCTTTTTCCCATTTTCCATCAAATAAAACACTGTGCTTGCCGGTGTATTTTCGTATGGACACAACTGCCCTTACTTCGCGTGACATAGGGACGCTCCCGAGTCCGGTCCGATCCATTCCCATTATCGTCTTCTACCTCGGCTCCCTCCAAAATCCGGCCACCTGCGCCATCCTGACGGCTCCACCCTCCACACCCATGTTCTCCTCCCATTCGCCCTCTTCTTCTCCTCCAGGGCTTGGAACCCTAGTTCCGGCCGCCTGCACCATCCCGATAGCTCCACCCTCCGCGATCGTGTCCTCCTCCCGTTCGCACTCTTCTCCTCCGGGGCTTGGAGCCCTAGTTCCGGCCACCTGCGCCATCTCGACGGCTCCACCACTACTACAGGAACCGACATCACAGACGGTTTCTGAACCGTCTATGTTTGTTGGTCTGTGATAACAGGATATTATCACGACGGTACAAAACCGCTCGTGATATGAAATATCACGACGGTTTTATTAAAAACCGCTCTGTGAAGTCAAGTATCACGAGCGGTTTCAACCGAAAACCGCTCAGGATCGAGAATATCACGAAGGTTCTAAAGAAAAACCGTCGTGATAGGAGAATATCACGAGCGGTTCTAAATAAAACCGCTCAGTGATTTGTGAATATCACGACGGCTTTTATATAGAACCGCTCGTGATATTCTTCCTATCACACGGTTTGCGATCGAAACCGCTCAGTGATACTTGCCTTCCTGACGGTTTTAACAAAAACCGCCTGTGATAGCTCATACCGCCCACAATTTCTTTGTTTTCTGGCTAGCCTCGGGAATTGCTAGCCATGCCCTCCGAAAACAAGCATTCACGTAAGCAGATTCAAGCATTCACAAAACAGCATTTCACAATAATGATTCAGCGACCATGACAACTCAAAGTGATCATTACTCAAAATAAATTACAAAAGATCGCATTTGTTCAAGTATTGTCGCTATAGTTACAACTAGATTACAATTGTTTGCGTTGAGAGGTTTTAGTGGGGTGATGCTCGGGTTGGCGACGAGTGAAACTCTCCGTTGTCGTTAATGATTTCGAGTTGATAAAGGCGCAGAGCTTCCTCGAATGTCCTTGATCTCTTCGCAACGAGTGAATCACATTGTAAATCCAAGACTGCCGCTACCAATTAAGAGTAAAGTGGTAAGCTATATATATTTAAATTTATAATTAGGAAATAATTATTTCGAGATTGACAAACCTCGGGATCCTTCTTCTTAGTCAGTAAGGATTAGTCGCATATGATAGCGCACGTAGATTGCACATAACTCATCATCTTTTTGTTGGCGGCTTCGCAAAAATAGAATTACATATATAGGTATAGTCGGTTCGAGACGCGTTATTATGAAGTATGATATAGTATTATTGTGTTGTAGCACTTTCGAAAATCCATCCTGTGTGTGTTAGTTGGCGCGCTTTTCCATCGTATATTCCTTTGTTGGCAACATAATTGATGAACGACCTACATGATTCAAAAAGTTATCCTCGGCCATTTCAAACTAATGAAGACTACAATAGAGTTATGTAAGGAGGAAATGAGCATACCTCTCAGTATTCCTCTTAGAGTCTTTGAAGTCGTGCTTGTTGCGGTTTAGGGAATCAAGGTATATCACATGGTTCCTCTTGGGTATAATAACTAAAAGGATCCAATGGTACCTACTCATGTATGTCGCTATAGTCATTAAACCTAAGTTCGTGCTTTGCAGATAATGTACAAATGAAATTTGTATAGCAAGTAGTGACACTTACCCCTGGTTGTAGGGCACCACTATGTACTTCATGTTCCTCTCAGAGAAGCAATGACCTCGTTATGTATTTCTCTACGAAGGATCTAGTCTTGTAGGATGGTTTGCAACGATACCACGTGTGGGTCGAGGAAACCCACCGGTTCTTTCCATTCCGGACATTTTGCAAAGATGTATCTATACATAAGCAATGAGTTGTGATATTTATCGGTATTAGATGAATGTAGAACTTGATTGTACGACTTACGATTGTCCAACATCGTAGAAGCGAGACGTCGAGGCCAACGAGGTTGAATAGTTCAAATAAATCATTGAAGCCCACGACGAAGTACCTCGTCCGTTGAAGAAATGCTTGTCCTCAGATTCGACGGTGATTCCAAGATGTCGGACCCCTTCTTTTGGGTCTTGTCCAAGTACCTGCATGCAAAGCGACAAGCATGTCCAGGTGCATTAATATCGCCGAACACAACGGTTTTTCGATGATGTATTTCCGGGTATCGCGGACTTCCGAACTTCTCGGACTTCCGGACTTGGGAGGCGCTTTAACGTTCGTTGATTTCGATTTGGCCTTAGCGATTGGCATCGTCTTTTTGTGAGACGACTTCGAACCGACATCGTCGCACGCTTTTCTTTGTTCCTTGGCGTCTTCTCCACGGAATCAAGAGGTGGCCTTTTGAGGCAAAACATGAGGTGGAGTCATCGAGGGTCCGTTGGAGAGGAATGGTCGTGTCCGGATCGCAACCTTCGCCGGGTTCCAGGCGATGTTCTTCTTGGGCCTTTGGATAAAAGAGAGGACGGCATCCCCTAGTGTTGTGATCTCTTCGTTCGGGCAAATGTCCGGTGGATGGCTCGGAAATTGACATGTACCATATCCACTGACCTTGGCGTAACCATGCACCACCGGGCACCGTGTCAGACCGCCCTTCCTCGTATGGATACACCATCCCTGTGTGACCTCAATACAAAGGACCCATCCATCCTCACTTGAGCTTACAGGCGTCGGCTCCTACAAAACGACGCAATTAGCTAAGGCGTCGTTAGGGTCTATCTTTGGTGCATTCCATAGATGTACGCTACCTTGATGTCATCTATCGGTGTCGGACGTCGTCATGTTCACAATTATCTTGACGCGACGCTACTCCGACGCCGAGGAGGACTGTCTTCCAAATTAGCGGGCGGCTTGCGCATCACCGCTCATGAGTATATCCATTTGACTCGCAATAATCGCCATCTCTACTTGAAATTGGTTAGTAATCATCTGTACCAACCGGTTGTCGTGGTTCGCCTTGGATCTCTTCCTAGTCCTATACGTAGTAGTAGTCGTCGCGAATCCATGAATCCAAGGTACGTTAACCCCAAGGCCTCGCGTGCGACCAGGGTGCTCCTTGTTTCCCAAGGTCGAGATAGTATATCCTTCTCCTCGCATGCGGAAGGAGCCTTGGGAAGCTTGGGCGATCAAGTCACGCCGCAAGAGGTCATCACGTTATTATAGACACTATGAAGTTATGGACTTATTAACAACTTAGTAGTTCGATATACTTACCACACGCTGGGACACTTCGGTGAGTGCCGGGTTTGTGAAGGAGATCTGCTCAAGACGAGACTTGTGCCCTCGCTTAACCAAATTTTAGGGAACGCTGGTGCGTGACATCGAAACGGGTTCTCCTTCTCGCCGCCCATTCCTCAGATTTACCGCGTGCATCAGTGGTGCCGAGTCTGGCGGGTGAGTGTTTCGTGTCCGAGAGCTTTGTGCGCGCACTTTGCTCCTTAAATTCGGGCCGATGTTTTCATAGCCACAAAGGTGTCCCATGCTTCCGCGTCAAGAATCTATATTTCGTGAAGGCGCCTCACCCGTGTTCACGTGCCGTGACAAGAATGCTCTTGAAGGTCCTCCACGATTTACCCATCGTGAGCATCGCCGTCCGTCGCCGCGTGCCACATGTACGGAATAGTGAACTTCTCTGAAAGTTACATCCCCTGTACGCGCCTTCGCTTCTTTTCGTCAGTCCTTCCACCTTGGTGTGGTGATGAGGACCCGTTCCTTCAAGTATCCCGCAGATGGTCCGAATCTCGCCACGATCTCTTGGGACTCAGAGGGACCCCAAAGTCACCGACCTCCGTGATGACCACCGCCCGTAGGCATTTTCGATTGTCCTCTGCCATCTCGCTTAGTGTCATTATCGCCGACGGTGACGGCGGCCTCGTCGGCGCCTCTTCCATCTGCTGAGGTCGGTGTTGGCGGCCTCGTCGGCGCCTTCTTCCATCTGCTGGGTCGGTGTTGGCGGCCTCGACGGCGCCTCTTCCATCTCTTGGCGCAAGGGCGGTGTGACGGCGGCGAAGACGATGCCTCTGCCATCTCGCTTACTTGCTCTCGTGAAGAAGTACAGAGGTTGACTATAGAGATCAAGATGGCAAATGAAGAGTTGAATGAGCTCATCTGGACTACTAACATTCCTAACACTCCTTAATCCACGAGCTTCTATTCTAACACTCCTAACACTCCTTAATCCACCAGCTTCTCTTTTAATCTTTGTATAGATAGAAACTAGTGATACAAATCTTTTGCCCGAGCCTATCTTTGCCCGAGCCTACTTCTCTAAGGAAATGCGATTGATGATATTATGTGCTCTCAGACGGAGAGTAGCTAAAGAACAAGTCTTTGCCATCTCAATCCTATTGTCTATACTCTTCATGAAATGAATATGATAATATAAATTCAAACTATGAGCTCTAAACAATACTTTGCTTAACTCGTCAAATGATCTCAAGCTAATCTAAAACAGATTAAACTTCGAACAAGCAGAGGTTGACTACAGAGATCAAGATGGCAAATGAAAAGTTGAATGAGCTCATACATACTACTAGAAGAATCACAAACTAGTCAATACAATGATCAATTTGCAATAGAACTATGAAATTCGAACCGAAAGTAACCAATTAATAGTACAACATATTGACAAGAGTAAGTAATACAATAGAGCTCAAGTATGAACTAACTATCACATTCAATCTTAGTATAAGACAGAGTTCATCACGAGCATGTCAACAAAGCCCGATTAATTTGCAATATCTTCAAGATTAGACTCGTAAATCGAACTAATATATATGAAGGTATCAACTAGCATTTGCAAATATATATATATATATATATATATATATATATGCAAAGATCAACCGAATCGCCACAGAGGAGCAATACTCACGAGAGGATGCCGAAAAGAACTCACAAGGTACGCATTACACTATTCCAACATATTAATTGATGATATTATGTGCTCTCGAAGGAGAGTAGCTAAAGAACAAGTCTTTGCCATCTCAATCCTATTGTCTATACTCTTCATGAAATGAATATGATAATATAAATTCAAACTATGAGCTCTAAACAATACTTTGCTTAAGCATCAAATGATCTCAAGCATTAGCTAAAACAGATTAAACTTCGATCAAACGAGAGGTTGACTACAGAGATCAAGATGGCAAATGAAAAGTTGAATGAGCTCATACATACTACTAGAAGAATCACAAACTAGTCAATACAACCGATCAATTTGCAATAGAACTATGAGCTGAACCGAAAGTAACCAATTAACAAGACAACATATTGACAAGAGTAAGTAATACAATAGAGCTCAAGTATGAACTAACTATCACATTCAATCTCAAGATAAGACGGAGTTCATCACAGAGCATGACAACAAAGCCCATCGATCAATTTGCAACTATAGCAAATATATATATATATATATATATATATATATATATATATATATATATATATATATATATATATGCAAAGATCAACCGAATCGCCACAGAGGAGCAATACTACAGAGAGGATGCCGCACAAGAACTGGGAGGCTGGGCAGGGGGGAGGTCGATGCGGGGAGGAGGAGCTGGGGGAGGAGGTCGACATGGGAGGAGGACGGGCGGGAGAAGGCCGGTCTGCAGAGGGAGGAGGCCGACACGGGAGGAGGACGGCGCGCCGAGGTCGGAGGCGCAATGTCGGGGCGGCGCACCGAGGTCGAAGGCGGCGACGTCGGGGCTTACGGCCTGGGAGGTGAACGGGGGCGCCGAGGTCGGGGGCGGCGGCACCGAGGTCGAAGGCGCCGAGGTCGGGGGCACCAATGCTGGGGGCGGCGGCACCAAGGTCGTAGTCGGCGGTGAAGGCGAGCCCTAAACCCTAGAGGAGGCGAACGAGCGCGCGAGAGCGTAAGGGGCGCGGGAGAGGAAGTGAGAAGTGAGAGGAAAACCCTAGCGTTTCCCGCCTTATAAAAAGTATATCACAGACGGTTCGAAATGAGAACTGCTCGTGATATTATATATCACGACGGTTCTCATTTCAACCGTCCGTGATAATATTACCACGACGGTTGTATAATAAAACCGTCTGTGATAGCCTACAACCGAGGCCAATTTATGATATCCTCGACAAAACATAACAATAATTGAACTCCGTGAGACATAAATATCCCGAGAAAACATAGTGAACCCGCTTTGAGACAAGTATGATGACAATTATGACAAGTCCATATGAATTCTAACGTGGTGACAAGTATGATGACAAGTTCATAACACACTTGACTTCAAAATTTCATATCTAATTCAACTCAACTCCAAATCAAGTGAAACCAATTTTGATACTCCACATTACAATGTACGCCCACACATTGACATTAATATCAAATATGACAAGTCCATAACAAGTTCATAACACATGATGTTATGGAATAAATTAATTACATTGGAGTAAATTCTTAATTAAGATATAGGCCTTCATGATGATCGACGCGCATATAGCTAGCTTCCTCACCGGGTTCTTCCTCGAGCCTAATGCCGCTTTCGAAAGGAGGCAACTCGTCAAATTGATTGTATTCTTCCTCGTCCACTACATTCTCAACTCCGACAATCCTCCTTTTTCCATGAAGAACTACGTGGCGCTTCTTATTTGCCGTCGGTTACATAGAAGACTTGAACAACTTGGTTAGCCAAGACGAATGGTTCGTCTTTATATCCGACACGCTCGAGGTCCACGGTAGTGACACCGTACTTGTCGACCTTCACTGTAGGCGAGATGGACCCAACGGCACCGAAATAGGGGATCTTGAAAAGCACGAGTCGAGCTCCCATATCTCGCCTATTTGCCCATAGTAGGAGCTCCTCATCCCATCGGTCTTGAATGCATCTATCACGGACACCGCTATTCAGATCAGGCTCTTCCTATCCCGAATGCCGATAAAATGTGTACCCATTGATGTCGTATCCTTGCCATGTGACAATTGTAAATTGTGGCCCTCGTACAACCATAGCGTATCATCACTTGATGACCTCCCGAGTGATTCGCACCTTTAACCATTCGTTGAACCGCGGTGCCAGTTCTCTCGTGATCCAAACCTCCGACCGGTGCGGATTACATTGGCGCACCATGTCTTTGTGCTCGCCGATATACGGGACACTTGGGTCATGTGTTGCAAGACCATGAAATGGGCTTGAGCGTATGTATCCAGATCGGAGTTATTGATTTCTTCCGATGGTCCCGATACCATCCATCTCCCCTCATGGCGAGATAGAGGCACACCTATCGGTTCCACTCGAGCCATGTAGTCGACGCAGAACTCAATGACCTCTTCGGTTGCATAACCTTCGATGATCTTGCCCTCCCACGAGATCGATTCCGTGACGTAGGACTTGAGAATTCCCATGTACCTCTCGAACGGGTACATATGATGTAAGAACACAGGTCAAGATATCTTTATCTCTCTCAAGGTGAACAATGAGATGGACCATGATATCAAAAATGACGGAGGGAAATACATCTCAAGATGACATAGAGTGGTCACCACCTCGGCTGCAGAGCATCTAGTCCTTGGGGATCAATGATCTTCCGAGCAATTGAGTTGAAAAAATAACACTGACCTCAAGATTGCCACTCGGACCTTGTTAGGCAAGATACTTCTAATTGCAACAGAAGCATTTGTGTCATCAAGACATGACAATCATGAGACTTCATACCAATTAATTTCAAATCTTGCATAGAAACAAGGTTCTTAATGTTAGCGGAGTAACAGATGGGACTTTCACTCCATGCAAGCTCGCACGCTTCATTTCTCTCGGCCTTGATAGAGTGTAGCAAGTCGGGGAAGGTACGCTCGTCTCAGATCGGTCTCTACCGGTGCTAACTCAGTCCTTATGTTCATATCAACCAAGTCACGCCGCATGTTAACACCATCCTTTGTTTTGCCACTAATGTTCATCAAGAGACCAATCAAGCTATCACATACATTCTTTCTCACGCATGACATCGATGCAAGGGCGAACTTCTAAGTGCTCCCAATAAGGCAAGTCCCAAAAATTGACCGCTTCTTCCGGATGTTCTTCTCACGGGTTCTTAATTTACGCCCTTCCCAAGCACAACATCGATATCCTTAACCATATCATAGACCTCTTTCCTCTAAAAGCCCTTGAGCTGAATCGTTCTCCTTATTTCCGTCGAATTGTTTTTTTCATCTTGCGGTATGGGTGACTCGAAGGAACCTACGGTGACGATATATACGATTTATGCTGAGTTGTTGACCATACACTCTCAGAGCATCTAAGCAAAGGCGAGAAGCTTTGGCTCCTTTTGTAATGGAAGCCCGAAAGTTACCAAGGGCAGGAAAATCATTGATGGTGCGTAACAACATGGCGCCGTAAAGTGAAGTTCTCTCGTTTATACGCATCCCATACCTGCTGCCCTTCGCTCCACAAAGGTCACAAGATCTTCCAAAGAATGGTGCTAGGTACACATCAATATCATTCCTGTGTTGCTTCGCCCTTGGATAAGTAGTGACATCAAAATGTACTTCCGCTTCATACACGTACCAAGGAGGAAGGTTGTACATACATAGATTCACGGGCCAAAAGCTATGTCGGCCGCTCATGTTACCGAAAGGATTCATTCCATCTGACTCAACCCTAACCTTATGTTCCTCGGTTCCGCACCGAACTCTTCAAGCTCCGATCGAAGTTTCTCCACCGGGCGTAATCAGCAGGTGTCTTAGCTTTCCATCTCTTACGCCCTCTCGAAAGTGCCAACGCAATCTTATGCGTCCTTTATGCTCGCAAATAAACGCTTCAAACGTGGGATCATAGGCGAGATACCACAACATCTTAGCAGAGGTCCTTGCTTCACCTTAGTAGTATTTCGACGCTTGTATCGGGATGCTTTGCACATAGGACATACATGCATGTTCGCAGATACTCTTTACTAGAGAGGATACAATCATTCGGACATGCATGTATTCTTTCTACTTCCATTCCCAATGGACAAATAACCTTCTTTGCTTGATAGGTGGTGTGGGCAACACGCTTCTCCGGAAGGATGTCCGCTAGGAGACCTAACAACGCCGTGAAACTCTTATCGGACCAACCATTGCTTGCCTTCAATTTCAGCGGTTCAAGCACGGTTGACAACCTTGTATATTCCGCTTGCAACCAGGAACAAAGGTCTCACCGAGTCCTCCCTTAAGCCCTCGAATTTACAAAACTCTCTCTCAGTAGTTCTCTTCTTCATCGCAGAGCATCCGATCCAGATTGTCATCGTGTGACATATCCTCATCAAAAGCAAGAGTCCACATCCCGCGATCGTTGACTTCCTCGGCGATGCCGCCATTACTAACTTCATGTGTAATAATCGCTTTTCACCGTGGATCGGTCCAACATGTATACCCTTTTGTGAAACCCTTCAATCAAGTGCGCTTCTATTTGCGCGCGTTGTTAAACATCTTCAAATTACCGCAATCAATGCATGGACAAGACATAAAATTTATCTCCTTCTTCAACATATCACCTTTCGTGGCTCTTCTAAAAGCAACCACGCCATTAATGTACTCTTGACTCACACGGTTCACATCTGTACATCCAGCCGATCCATCTACACTACGATGTAACAAATTAGTGTCAAAATTGATTAGCGATTAATTTATAGCAAATATAAAGGGTTATAGATCGTTACCCTCGAGGTCACGAAGAAAATACGATTCCTCTCCTTTCCTTCTCTCTAAGGTGGCGAATGGGGAGGAGGTGGCGGTGTTGGAGGCGCTTAGGGCAAGGGTCCAACCTTCTCCTCTCTAAGTCGGCGCAATGGATAATTATTGATTATCCGCATGATTGTTGATTAGATACGAGACAAAAGACAAGAGGAAGATCCTAATTAATAACTAGCAAGTTGGTCCGCGATTAGTGGGGTATCCGCTTTCATATAATTGAAACAATAAACCACCGTGATGACGTTTCTTCATGGATATAAATGGAGGAAATATAAAATACATCATTGCACATGTGACTTATCTTGGTGTGTCATAAATTCTTCTTTTAATCTATTCTAGAAAACTACTCATGAAATTAGTTACGATTAAGACTTTCACTTCTTTGCACGCATTTTACTGCTTTTGTCTCATCATTGCACAAAGGAATTACACCAGATTAATTAAAGGCTACATGTTTTGCTTTTCATTTTCTACAAATAGGGTCCATCAAATTGAGAGCTAGATGTACGACGCTTTGCCTTTTCCCATCAAGTAGTATTAATTGAAACCTAAACCCTATGCTTCCGATTAAGGAATACAACAAAGAAAACAAAACATTAGCGTCTATGTACAGAGTAGCAAAGTCAGGGAAATTCACTAATCAATAGAGTGGAAAAAGGATAATTAGTATTACTTCATCTGCTTAATTAGGGAGAAATCGCAGTTGGAGGAGCTAGGGAGGAAGTGGCCCGCACTGGGGAGGAGAAGCTAGCTACCAGATCTAAGTGGAGCCCAGCACAGAGGGCAGTTGATTATATTTATCCAAACAAGCCATGCAGAGGAGTGGTAGAGGCACAGCAAAGAAAGGCGGCAGAGGGATGTGTCGCGCCAATTTATACGTTAGATGGGCATATCACGAGCGGTTCTTAATAAAACCGCTCGTGATAGATGATATCACAGACGGTTTGTAAATAGAACCGTCGTGATATTACGATCGCAGTTCTATTCACAAACCGCTCGTGATAATCACTTCAATCACGCACGGTCCTTATTTAGAACCGCTCAGGATATTACACGACGGTTATTAAATAGAACCGCTCGTGATTGGGTGATTATCACGCACGGTTTGTGAATAGAACTGCTCGGTAATATCGCTGCACGGTTCTATTTACAAACCGCTCGTGATATATGACTATCAAAGACGGTTCTAAAAATATCGCTCGTGATATTCTTCCCGCGCCACCCGCAGGTGCGGCAATATCGGTTAACACGAGCGGTTCCAAAGGAACCGTCTGTGATGGGGCGTCTACTATAGCTTGTTTTGTAGCACCCTCCTCACCTGCGTTCTCCCGTTTGCACTCTTCTCCTCCAGTTCCCATCCTTTTCCTCTAGTTTCCATCCTTGTCCTTGTCGCCGACCAAGACGCCGAGCAAAATTCCCAATTCTCAAGCAAAGGGCAATGCGCAAGGCAAGAGGCGCTCTATGAAATCATCATTCTCAAGCTCCAGTCATGTAGAAGGCAAAGAGCTTCCACTTGTCGAGTGCCCATCCTGCAAGATCTCTGTAATCAAGTTGCGCAGCAATATAGTCTCGAATCTAGGGAGAATATTTTACAAGTGCAAGAACAATATTCTAGTAAGTACAATGTTGTATCTCTTGGGTGTATTTGTTTTAGAGCAGCGGTATAAAGTGTCCTATTTGTGTTCTTCCTATTTGTGATGGCTGTAATTTATGTAGAATGATCCTGAGTGTTCGTTTTTCAAGTGGGAGTGTGGTTATGAGCAATACTTGAAAGAGATGTGCGTAATTTCCATGGAGAATAAAGCTTTGATGGACAAAGAAACTTTTGTGGCGTAAAAGGATAGGCCGAGTAGTGTTGTGTGCCGCTGAAGGAGCATAATTTATAACAAGAAGCAATTCTCTATGAAATGAAGGAGTGAAGGAGCAGAGTTACGAGCTAGTTCAACTTGTGTGTGAAATGAAGAAGCATAATGCTCAGATGACTACTGTCATTGAAGATTTCAAGGAGTATAGAAGGGGTTGTGATGATAAGCTAGTAGGGTTACATGCTTGCATTGTAATATGCATGTTTTGTTTACTTGTATGTACAATCTGCTATTCTAGAATGAAATGACGAATCTGACGAATGCTTGATGTTACTTGATGTACAATCTGGTATTCTGAAATGAAATGAAGAATGCTTGATGTTACAATCTGCTTTCATTCCAAATGCTTGATGTTGCAATCTGCTTTCATTCCAAATGCTTGATGTTGCAATCTCCTTTCATTCCAAATGCTTGATGTTACAATCTGATTTGTTCCAGTGTGTCATCTAGATTATCCATAGTGAGAGTTCATCTTGATTATCCATATTTGTTGTGTATTTGACATTTCAACCAGAAGAAACTTACAGATGTACTTAATGAGCCACGAAGATCAACATATCACAACACTTACTACTAGATGAAGTGTCAGTATCATTTCATCAATTCAAGACCAAAAGTCCTTATCCAAAGCATATAAGTTGACCTCGTTTGAACCTAATCATGTAGATAACAAAAAGTGTAGTCGCAAGTGTAGCAGTATGAATGTCATACACCATGACAAAGCTGCAATAGTCTAATAGCTAGAAACAGGGCACAACAACAATTCTGGAAACACATATAAGCCAACAGAATGCACAACAACACGCATTGATTCTAGAAATAGGATAGGCAAAGGGCATATAACTCGGATCACAAAAGGTTGAAGTTAACCATACATAAAGCTGTTCAACACTTAACCATACATAACCCGGTTCGACACTTAACCATATATAACCGGTTCGACACTTCATCATACATAACCAAGAAAAAGCTAAAAAATCATGTCTGACAACTTCTTCCCTTTGATGGACCCTTCTTAGGGATGTCTTTTGCTAATCAGAGATGGATCCTTCTTCTTAGCAATCTTTTGCTAGTTGCAGATGAGCCCTTCTTAGGGGATGCCTTTCTGCTAATTGCAGATGGACCCTTCTTAGGGGATGTTCCTTTCTTGAAATAAGTATGTAGTACAAGTGTAAGCACACAATACAAGTGACAAGACAAAACAAGATTGAAATAAGGTCAAAAGGTGGAAGATTGCAAGTGACAGACCTCTTTCATCAGAGTTCTTGATTGTCATCTGCAAAGACCCTCTTCTTGAGTAGGAGGTGGAAGCTTGCAATTCCTTTCCTAGTGTCCAAATTGCTTGCACCTTTTGCACATAACCCTTCTTCTGCCAGGCACAAAACATCCCCTAATCCTAACCTTTCTTGGGCTACCACCTTGCTTCCTTTGTTTAGGTGGCTATACTATGAATCCCAAATCCACTTTTTTCCAGGTGGATTTATTAGTCATAGGGGGTATAACACCAGCATATGCTGCCCTAAATTTTGCAACAGAATAATACTCATGCACATATGACTCTATCTTACATCCCCTCATGTGGCAAATGAAAGCAATAGCATGCATACAAGGCCTGCCAGACACCTGCCACTGCCTGCAAGAACATTCTTGCTTGTTAAGGTCTATAGTGTGCCTTCTTGGATTGGGTTCATTCTCCAGCAAAGTGACTTCAGCAACAAGATCATCGCTTCTCGACATATTGGCATTCCCTAACAACTTACTCTTAGCATTCAAATCCTTTAGCACAGATGGTAGGATGGAAGTCTCCAAATTCCTACCAATGACTCTTCGGATGCTAAACTTAGTCATAACCATTTCCCTAATACTATCAACAAGCTCATCAACATTCAAGCTTTAAATGGTTTTATCTGTTTGTTGAAACTTTCCGAAATATTGTTATTGACATAATCCACTTTGCTAGCCTCAGAGAATCCACACCTAGATGTTCAACTTCTAGAAAAACAGTAGCAACAGAAGTCTCCAATCCCTTGCATGCATCACTAGATATGACAAGTCCTGGCGGGGAGCCTATGGCTCTATGCAACTGCCTCATGAACCATTCCCAGCTTTCAGTAGTCCTTGAGTCAAAAACTACATAAGCCACATAGAACAACCAGTTGTGACCATCTATGGATGTAGTAGATGCCAATTGGCTCTTGTACCTACCATGGAGGTGAGTTGAGTCCACTCCAATGTAAGGTCTCCACCCAGCTAAAAAACCATCTATACACGGCTTCATTGCAACAAAGACTCTACGAAAACACATCTTATTGGCATGCTTCTTCAGATCAATCTCCACTATACTACCAGGAGACTTTTCCTCTAGCTCAGCTTTGAAATTGAACAACATCTAAAAGCTCTCTTCGTACTTACCATATACTACACCATGAACACCCTTTTGCAACGCATGTATGCGTTGCTATATGTCCAAATAACCGTTTCTATGATCTATACAAACACATTTCATATGCTGCCATTGAGGCCGCTAGAAGGTCTATCACAATACATGTAAAAGCGCTGGTAACTAGTACAAAAGCGCTGCAATGTAGCAACGGATATATCTAGGCATGGCCAAGATTTTTATATGCTATTATTTTGGACAACAAATTATTTTTATAATTGTTTACTTACCCATATTAGTATTCTAAAAGATTCGCTATTTTAAAGTTTTGCGAAAGTAATAATTAAGCTTAGGCCCACAAGGCTAAACACATTTTTGACAATAAATTGTACTCATATAAAGAAGAAAGCAAATAGATGTATTTATTGAGAGAATGATACATTGGCTTAACGTGACATGTACAAACTAGAGTACAAGAATTCTATGAATTATTCTTAAATTATAATACATGATTCAACATAATCTAGCTCGTGACATGTACAACCGGAGTACAAGAATTCTATGAATTATTCTTAAATTATAATACACGATATCTAACATAATCTAGCTCTTTTCGCCTTTTGTTGTCCATCACTGCTCAATACAATGTGAAGAACTATCAACTTGTCTTGTTGACTGCATGAAAATGACAGCATATAAGTAAAACTTATATACTTTAACATTAGATGATTTAACAAAAGATATACCGCAATAATTTTGCAATGTGTGATACATGTCATAGCATGGATGTGCAAAGGCTTACCTAGCACTACAATGACATTACCAATGGCTTCATTTTTCGATCCGCTTGACACACCTCCATAAGTAACATTATCTTTCAAGTTTTTTTGAAGAGGGGAAAACTCGCTTAATAGAAAGCATATAATCTGTTTTACAAAAGAGAAACCCATAATGTAAAGCAAACTGGGAACTCTAGTTTGCAAATCACGACAACAAAAGAGAGAAATTTAAATTACCGAGCGAGCTAAAACAAACTACAAATCCAACAAACTAGCATCAATCTCACTACTAGCTAGACATTACACAAACTATCAAAAGAGACATATCTTCTATTAGAAAAAAATTTCACCCAAGCTTCAGTACATTATCTTTCAAGTAGTATGCTAAAATGTCCAAGCACACGACTTTCACTATACAAATGATATATTGAGAGGCAAATGCATAGGTGATAAGAAGATCATTGTCGAAATGCACAGAAGTTGTGAAAATCTAACCCGAGTATACACAAAGGCATGATAAATAGATGAACTTCATGACACAATTTGAACTGCAGGTTAGATTGGAGTGAAAAAAATTAGTATGCAAAAGAAAGAGTTCCTAAAAGCTAAGATGTTTTACTAAACTAAAATACATAGACTTGGATGCATAATTGATATTAGCAGTTTACCTTAAATAACCACCAAGCCTTTGGGTGATAAAAATTTCCATTCTACACACAAGTACAAATAAGATACCATAAGGCATAGAAATGCATCTCAATCAAGTCAAAAGCTTCTAAGAGAATACATCAAAATAAAAAAGGAGGGCATGTTCCTAGAAAGCATAAAATTTCTTCAAATAAACTATCAAACTGTCATCTCAAACTAATTCTCACCCCCAAAACACCGTAAGTCCACAAGACCACAACACTTTCAAATATAATCAATCAACTAAACCATCAAGTACCATCATTCTTTAAAGAATGTTTTCGATGTATCACTAGCTTTTGTTAGGAGGATATCATCCAAGCCGCAACATTAGTGTATTACGCGTAGCAATTCGATGGCATCCTTTCTAGTAATCGCTCGATGACGATAGAAGATCCTCTAGTGGTGTACGGAAATCATTCAAGCCTTGGTTAAATAAATAAATTAGTGCATCAGATAACCCGTGGTTCATGATACCGACTACCTGCATACACACAAGCATAGAGAAATCATGCTCAAGGCATGATTGTCCAAACTACAAAAATGGAACCAAAAGAAACTGAAATGTAGGCAATGAAACATGTATGAGAAGGCAATACAGATGCATTTCTTACACCACTTAGATGCAAATCATTATGTATACCGATTAAAATCCAAAGGAAGAAATATCCATATGAAGAATGCATTGCTCAACTCACGCAACCATCCTTTGCCACTATAATTCTCTACTAGTGCTTGCATAATCTACGTAACAGATTGGCATAAATGTATATTCATTTGCAGATTGCGGTCGGCACTACTAAATCCTTGATGTTACTCACCTCGGGTAAGCAAAGAACCAAGCATATCCTTCAATATATAGGGCTATAGTACCTCCGTAAACATACCTGTTGTCCATGTCATGTCAAGATTTCCAAGTTATAGCAGCAAATTAACAATGTAAACGTGTACATGCATCATCTTATCGGCCAGCACATAATCTTAGGAAGAGTAGAATAAAAGTTGCAAGTAGACATCGGTCGGGTCTTGTGAGACCCACAGTTTATTAGGCTCATAATACTTAGTCATCCAATTGACCCTAGTATTATCAACCAAATAAACTTGGTTCGAGAAATGTATACTCCCTGCACGCAAGATACATACCTCACAACAAAAGAGTATATCAATTCCATACAACACATAGTACAATAAGCAACAAACCGTGGTTAATATTAATAAGGAAATAGCTATTATAAAAGAGGGCCCTTAGGCCAAATAGCAACAAAATAAAAGATAACAAATGAAGCAAAAGTGCCATAAAGATGGCTATAACACAAAGCCAATCAAGGTGCCATAACCTCTAGGCATCTCGACCGACCGCCACTAGTCGTCAAGAAACGCAACACGCACGTAAGTAAGGCTCTTGGAGCTCACCTCCGCCCTCTCGCAACAAATTTGTTAAGAAGCAAATGAGTACAATAACTTGTTTATTGTACTCGCAAGACCGACGTAAGATAATGTAACTATAATTTAGCTACATGCAAGCTTTATTTAAGTGGATGAGGCTTTGACTCATTTTAGCACAAAGCAAGTTTCATTTGCAATAACATAATAGATTGAAGGCAATTTGATAAAGCATTTTTAATGGTTGAAATACAACGCGAGTAATAACATAATACAACAACAAGAACAAAACTCGAAGTGACTAACCCTTAGTCACCACAACAATAGCATGAACATCCATTCATACCAACCCATCAAGTTTTAATTAAAAGGTTGAGTCTAGTTCTACTGGCGCTTCCGAGCGTGTCCATAACCTAGACGAGGCTATTCAATAGTTTTATCCTCGCAGGGTGTACCAATGTACCCACACGCTGCATCGCTTTTCCTTTAGGCACACTACCTTTGGTGTGCCGCACGGCTAAGTCCTACGAGACATTTCCAATGGACGACGCTAATTACGAGCAGAACCCACGGGACAAGACACATTAGACACCCTAACCGGTCCGCCAATGCTCCCTCCCAACACCACACACACACATTTCGTTAAAACATACCCACCAACCAGCTCATAATTAACACCTCCCAAAGTACTTAGTCAAGAGAGGTCCCATATCCCCTCGTGGTTAGCACGCAACATTGCTCGTAACGGTATGCAAGTAACTCGGTCCTTAATGACTCAGCATACTACCACATTCCAAAACCACACCATCCATCCAATATGCCCAAGTCTAAATCAACATTTTATTTTCAGTTTTTATTTTACAAATTGATCAAAGTACAAGTGCTGGACATATAGGAGGAATAATTATACTTAGGTGATCAAGACCATCGACTATGTCGATGATCGCCCATTACTACCGATAGCTAAGCATGTCTAAGCAAAGATAAGTCTAAACTACTAAGTGATAAGAGCTCATCCAACGAGCTCAAACCACAGTGAATAACCTAGGCTCATTGGTAGTAGAGGATAACAATTCCTACAGATTATGCAACTATAGGAAAGCTAGCGACATTTAACACAAAGTAGCATGCATACATAGAAGTAAAACAATCTATTAAGCTTTAAATTAATGGGACAATAATGGAATGATCAAACTGCTTGCCTTGTTGCTGGTCACTTTGTTATGGAGGGTCGCTTATGGATCACCACAAATATCGAAACCCAACGAAAAAGCGATAAAGAATCGATAAGAACGATTTAAAAACAACAAGACAGCACAGCAAACGAACTCCAAAACCTCTGAAATTTCTACTGCAGCAAGAGGAGGATTTTAGGAATTTAGCAACAAGAACCAATGGATTTGGATTCTCAATGCAAAAGTTATGAGCAAAACATTTCTGCTCAGCCCCAAAAATACCAAACTGCACTATTCACTAATTTAATTATGAGGCAACATTTTCTAGAAAAGTGGTGAGGCTGAAATTTTTACTGCAAAACCAGCACCTCATGAGATGAATAACACAATTGAGTTCATCTCATTTGGAGCTATTATGCACTTTCTATAATTTTCTAAAAACAAGAACTTGAACAAAATTATAATGCACAAGTCCTCATTTTTCTAACAGCAACAAGCTCAAAACTAATTTTCTTAGTGAGTTCAACAATAGAGGAAACCAACAAAATTGGTTTCACTCAAAAATAACCTACAGATCATTAGTTATGAATTTTACAAGTTAAGCATTCATTTGAGTGTATATTTAAAGTTAGTTTGAAAACCAAGTGGCTAACTGTGCTCTGGAGCTGAACTCAACTTACAACCATTTTTGGATTAAAGTCAAGTTCAAGACAGAGCTAACACAATTTGAATGACCTCATTTGGATTTAAAATGAAAAGATATGAAATTCTAAAGTTTATACCTTATTTCAGCTTATTATTAAGACTTTACCGAATTCCTAAGAAATTCACAAGGACATGGGAGGTCGTGAGCCATAGATCTCAGATCTAACGGCTCGACCTCCCAAGAGAACAACACACACACACATGGGAGGTCCAGAGGTCCCGACCTCTTAGCAACTCACATGCGCGCGGTGAGGGGGGAGGTCGTGGCCGTAGATGGGAGATCCAACGGACCACAACAAATGGGGAGGTCCGGGACGGACCAGATCTAAAGGGGAGGTCCTTAACGGTGAGATCTAACCTCGCTGCACTCTCCAGGAGGTCCGATGGTTAGGATCGCGCAGCAGGGGAGGTCTTGACGCCCTGATCTCCTGAGGAGGTCCGACGCCCTGTAGCTCAGCAAGACGCACGCGTTTCGACACGAAATAAATACGCTGACCATGAGGAGGTCCACAAGACGGAGGTCTTAAACGCACGCAATAAATGATGGATTTAAGGCGCTAAGACACGCCCATGATTTCAATGATGGGAGCAAATGATTAGCGATTAACTCGGTGGATCCGTTGTCCTAAAACGACATTGACACGCCGGACGTCCGACAAAATCCCGAAGCGTGAAGATGTGATCTCGCCATGGCGTAGAGCTCGCCGGGAGGTCCATGATACCGCTAGGTCCGCATAACCATGCGCACTCAACGGACCTCTCAACGGCATGGCGACGGTTTTAATCGCCAAGCAGCCGAGAGGATGAGACGACCTTCACGGCCAAAATACTTAAAATGCAAAAGGAGCTCCGCGACATTCAAGCTTATGCCAACTAAAGCTCCGCCAAAAACATTCATAGGGTGCCAAGACTAAAGGATTACCAGGGAACCACTGGAGGTCCTTAAGATGCCGGGAGGTCGTGGAGGTGGTGGCCGAGTTGGGGAAGGCAAGGAAGCCACATGCCCCAATGCATCAGCCTCCAAGCTCGACTTTGTCCTCCTCTCAAAAATGCCCAAACAATTTAAGTTAGGGTTAACTTCCAAGAGGGGTTTAGGAGCAAAAGTGAGCAAAGGTTGGAAAGAGGAGCCATCGATCTTCTTGTGCCACCGAGGAGCTCCAAGGACTCAACAATGGCGCCACCAAGAGGAAGTGAGTGAGGGAGGAGGAGCTCACCACGCACAAAGTGCAAGGCCGAGGTTGGTTGTGTGTAAAGGAAGCCAAGGAAGCTCGGGGATGACTAAATAGCCACTGTGAAGGTTAGAGCCGGGCTAAGCTCCATGGTGAGCTTAGCCCACTGGCCGGGTCCATGGGGTGGACAAGACACAAAGGTTGACAAGGTGACAAGCAGTAATCGACTAATGAGGCGGAAAGTCGACCAGATTAAATGCGGTCAAGAAAGAGTCATGAAAAGGACCCCGGGCCAGCGCGCAGACAATGCATTGCTCAGAAGCAGCAGCGCGCCAGAGGAAGGAGAAGAACGGGGAGGTCCTAATGGCTTAGATAAGACCTAGGAGAGGTCCCGCCATCGGATCTCGAAGTTTTGAACCGTTATGCTTTAAGTGGCGGGAGGAGGTCCCACCACACGATCAAACGTGGGGAGGTCATGGCTCACGATTTCACTTAACGGAAAACGACGTGAGGAAATGGACAGAGGTCCAAAGCGTTGATCTCCATCCAACGGTGCGACCTCCAAAGGAGGACTTAATCTGCACGCCAACATAAGAGGCTGAGGGGGAGGTCATGGCCTTTGGATGTAAATCCAAGGGCACTGACCTGATGGGGAGGTCTAATACGCACAAAGTGAAAAAGGGAGGTCAGAGGACTTGCGCGTAGCGCAAAGGAGGTCTTAGCCCTCCGATTTGGATCTAAGGGCTCAAGAGATGGTCCGAACTGCCCATTTGTTAGCGACCGTGAGATGTAAATCCAATGGTCAATAATGGGTGGTCCGAACGGCTCATTGATCTCGTGCGTTGAGCAGAGATCCAAAGGCAGAGAAAGACAAGGGAGGTCATGGCCTTAGATTTTTAATCCAAGGGCTATGACCTCAACAAGGCGGGAAGACCTTGCTGTGAGGTTTTTCAGAGGAGGTCGTGGCCTTCGGATGTAAATCCAACGGCTACGACCTCAAGTGAGTACAAAAGGAGGTCTGATAGTTAGGTTGAGAGGAGGAGGTCGCGACCATGGATTTTTGATCCAATGGCTGTGACCTCATGTAGGTGGGAGGTTGGCTTAGTTTGATAGTGAGGGGAGGTCGTACGTGGATCTTGAATCCAAGGGCCAAGACCTCGACAAGGTGGGAGGTCCCGATCGAAAGTACGTTGAGGAGGAGGTCGTGGTCGTTGGATTTGATCCAACTGCCACGACCTCAACACAGGGATGACCTCGCGATGGTTTAACAAATGAGGAGGTCATTGAGGTTTCACACACTGGGAGGTCGTGGGGTCAAGTTGATCTTGATCCAAATGGCCATGACCTCAACAAGGTGGGAAGGTCTTTGCGTTGTTGACCTGAGAGGAGGTCGTGGCGGTTGGATGCAAATCCAACGGCTACGACCAGGTCGAGGTGGAGAGGGAGGTCTGCTGGGGTGCAGACCTGGTTGGGCTGGACCAAGTTTGAACATGGCTAGCCCAAGGAATAGGGTAGGCTTTTTATATTTAGTTTTTAACAGCTGGGGCTTTGCAAAAATTGTTTGGGATAGCATTTCAACTCCAAAATTTCTAAAATTTTTACAGGAGCTTGCTGACATGGAGATTAACCTTACATAAATTTTCCAGAGGTTATTATGCAATGCATTTTTCTCAGGAAATTTATTAAGGTTGTTTAAAGGATTGTTTTGCCTCCAAAATTTATCAAACTAGTTTTACAACTTGTGATATTTTTCAGAGGGGTCCCACATCAGTTTTTGGACCAAGGGAAAATATTTCCAATTGTTTGGCACAAGATTTTAGATAAATGGAAATTGACTTTGACTTTTGGTCAACAAGAGCTTTGTGTTTTTAGATTACACAACTCTTGGACACGAATCACATGAGATTTTAGGGTTTTACAAGATGTGAGAAAAGTTTTAATTTCTACACTTATAATTATACTTGAATAACCCTGTTTATACACTTGGGATGTTACAAAATCTCCACCTTACAGTAAATCTCGCCCGAGATTTGGCTCACTCGTAAAAGAAAGATGGATAGTCCGCACGCAGACGATCTTCTCTTTCCCAAGTAGCCTCATCCTCGTAATGGTTTGACCACCGAACTTTAAGGAACTTGATGGTCTTATTCCTTGTCCTTCGCTCGTGACTCATCGAGCACGCCAACAGGTGCTCGCGATAGGTCAAATCTTCTCGACATCGAGGGTTTCAACGGAGCTTCCTCGCTGGAACACGGAGGCACTTCTTTAGCGGGACACATGGAACACATCATGTACCCCGCAAGTGCAGCCGGCAACTCCAACTTATAGGCAACAGCCCTCCTTCTCGATAATGCGTAGGGACCGATATATCAAGGAGCCAACTTGCCCTTGACGCCAAACGCTGATGGCTCTTCAAAGGAGAGACTTTGAGATAAACAAAGTCATTAGGCTCAAAACGTAACTCACGCTTGCGGCGATCCGATAGCTCTTTTGCTCGATTGAGCTGCGCGCAAACGCCACGAACAAGATGGACTTGGCGCCGCCTCATTAATTGAGTCCGCCAAAGAGAGGTCTCACCGTCTCTCACCAGTTCAACGGGTCCTACACTTTCTCCCGTATAAGGCCTCAAAAGGTGCCATGCCGAGACCGGCCCGAAAGCTGTTGTTATAAGAAAATCTCGCTAATGGTAAGCATTTCTCCCAATGCTTCCTATAGAAAGGACACAAGCACGAAGCATGTCCTCCAAAACTTGGTTGACCTCTCGGTCCGACCATCGCTTTGGGGATGATATGCCGCTAAAGGTAAGACGGTTCCCATGGCCTCTTGCAAACCGTGCTAAAAGCGAGAGGTGAAAAGAGAACCACGATCCGAGACGATCGTTTTGGGCACACCGTGCAAGCACACGGCGCGAGAGACATAGAGGTCGCCAATTGACCAACAGAAATCTTAGCCCGACAGCAAGAAATGCGCCACTTTAGTCAACCGATCAATGACAACCCAAATGGAGTCTTTTCCGCTGGTGTTCGGGCAGACGGGTGATAAAGTCCATGCCGACGAATCCCACTTCCATTCCAAGACAGCAAGGGCCGAAGCAACTCGCCGACGCCGATGTTCGCCTTGACATTTACGACACACGCCGCACTCTAAGAACGAACTCGCAATCTCCTCTTCATTCGGGTCCACCAAAATCTCTCGGCGGAGATCTTGATACATCTTGGTGGCCCCGGATGAATGGATAATGGCGAATCATGGGCTTCATGGAGGATCAAATTCGCAACTCCATGTCCTTTGGAACCATTAAGGCGTTGTTCAACCTCACGACACCATGCTCATCCTCGTAAAAGCACTTGGTCGCTCCGCTCTTGACATTTGCCTTAATGTGGCTCACCCAACATCCCGATCGCCGAGCGGATTTGATCCGATCCACCAAGGTGGGTTGCACAACCATGGCAAAGGAGAGATCCATGCTCAACTATCTCCAAGTTGAGACGCCGAATGCTTCGAGAAGAGAGGGCTAATGCTCCTTGAGCACTAAGGCATTACAATGCGCTTTGCGATTAAGCGATCCAAGAACGACATTAGCCTTGCCCGGATGGTAGTGAATACCCATATCATAATCCTTGATCAACTCCAACCATCTCCTTTGCCCGAGGTTCAGGTCAGGTTGGGTGAACAAATACTTTAGACTCTTGTGATCCGAATACACCTCACAACGACACGATCGTAATGTCGCCAAATCTTAAGTGCATGAATCACGTAAGCCAACCCAAATCATGAGTAGGGTAGTTGAGTTCATGAGGTCTCAATTGCCTTGATGCATAGGCCACTACCTTGCCTTCTTGCATAAGGACACAACCGAGGCCTCGACGAGAAGCATCGCAGAAGATATCGAAGCTTCGATGGATATCAGAAGAACAAGAACGGAGCGGTGGTCAAACGCTTCTTGAGTATTTGGAAACTTTCTCACACTCAGCGGACCACACTAACTTCTTGTCCTTCTTGAGCAACTCACATCGGCCATGATCTTGGAGAAGTTCTCGATAAAGCGGCGATAATATCCCGCCAAACCGAGAAAACTCCGCACATCGGTGACCCAAACAGTCGACTCCATGAAAGAACATCGCTGACCTTGTTAGGATCAACGGTTACGCCTCCCGCCGAAAGAATGTGACCTAAGAAAGCCACTTCCTTCAACCAAAATGCGACTTGCTGAACTTCACAGACAAATTGGTGCTCACGAGCTTGCCTAACACAAGCCGCAGTGCTCTGCATGTTCCTCATCGTCTTGGAATAGATAAGGATATCATCGATGAAGACCACGATTAACTTATCCAAGTACTCCATGAATACCGAATTCATGAGGTTCATGAACAAGGCAGAGCATTGGTTGCCAATGACATGACAAAGGTACTCATACAAGCCGAAGCGTAGTAGAGAACGCCGCCTTTGGGAATATCCTCAGCCGAATATTTAACTCGATGATACCCCACTCGTGATCAATCTTGGAGAAAACTCGGCCCAAGCATTGATCAAGAGATCGCCGATGCGGGCAACGGATACTTGTTCTTTACCATCACTTCATTAAGTGGACGATAATCAACGACATGTAAGAAGTACCGCCCTTCTTCTTAACGAAGATGGCCGGACAACCCCACGGAGATGAGCTAGGCTAATGAAACCCTCTCTTGCAGCTCACTTAATCGCTTCTTCAACTCCACCAACTCGCTCGGTGGCATCCGATAAGGCCTCTTTGAGATAGGGGCGGCACGGAGCCAACTCGATGACAAACTCGAGGTCTCGAACGGGTGGCATCCTCGAAGATCAGCGGGAAAGACATCAACAAAGTCACAAACTGTTGGGACTTCGCTAATATCTAGAGCGGCTTCGCTCTGCGCCAAGAGATGAGGATCTAGCAGCTTCGAGAAGCTTAACCTGCGTCACGGAGGACTAGATAAAGAGATGAGCTTCGGCGAATCGATTTGTCCCATGTGCCGAGACAACCAATCCATACCAAGAATCACATCTAGACTCACCGAATGGAGAAGGATAAGGTTCGCTAAGAACCCCACGCCGATCTCGATAGGGACATCCTTACACTCGATTCAGCTCTCAACTCCGAACCCAGAGAGCTAATGAGAAGCGGATCGACAATGGAGAGGAAAGAAGCTCTCCCACAGCAAAGAAAAGACTCGTAAACAAAGGAATGTGATGCTCCGAATCAAACAAGACAAGAGAGTGGTGAGAGTTACCGTAAAGTGTACCTAGCACGACGCCGGTGCCTCCCCGAGCCTCCTCTCGCGGTGACGGCGTTGACGCCGACCACTACCCACGCCTTGGGTAGCCGGACGATCTTCCGTCCCGAGATGCTCCAACTCGCCCGCGCCCTCCATTAGGACGAGGGGTCGCCTCGCCTTCTTAGGGCATTGGTTCGCATAATGCCCCTTCGTTGCATGAAAAGCATGTGACCCCGGCCGGGTTGCGGGGCCGCCACTGACTCGCAGTGCACGGATCGAGACACGGCCCGCGATGGACGAGGAACAGGGCAGTGTGACCCGGGGTGCCAAGAGTGAGAATGGTACTCGAGACCGCCCAAGCGGGACGGAGGAACTAGCCCTAGATGACTTATGGGCCTCCCACTTGCGCTATGGAGTCCATAAGCTCGAGCCGCATGCTCACGACGATGGCCTTGTCGCACAAGGACTGAAAATCGTGAAGTCGACAATGGATAGCTTGTCCTTCGCCTCCTGACAAGCCACGCTCGAACTTGGCTCGCTGGCCATATCCGTGGTTACATCCTCGGGAGCATAACGAGCCGATGGTTGAACTCGTGATACATACTCCATGATCGAAGCTACGCCTTGCTTGAGCGAAGAAACTCCTCGCTTGATCTCCATCGCCGGCAGAATGTGAGCTCGACGGAAGGCAAAGACGAACTCCTCCCAAGAGACGGTATGGTCCACGGGCTGCATGGCGAGATAGCTCTCCCACCATGACAAGGCCGCACCTCCAGTGGTGCGATGAACACGCTTTCTCGTCCTCGCATCATGGCGCGCGGTTTACGCCCACCAGCACAAGCCAATCGTCTGATCCAAAGGGTCCTCGACCGAAAAGGTAGGGGCTGAGTACGAAGAAACTCCGCGAGTCCTCCACGCGGCCGATGGGCATTCTCGCCCAGATCCTCAAGCTCCGGAAAGTGCAGCAGGTGTTGCGCGCGATGACGCCCAAGAGAACTTCTCTCACATCCGCTGTTGCGCCGATCTCAAGAAGAACTCGCCATGGTCGGACGAGGAGGAAGCTCGTCCGACCACCGACCGCCTTGGCCGCACGAAAAGGCCCGCCATCCTGTTACAATGAACTTTTTGGTTAGTAACTTGACCCGAAAGCAAAGCCTTAAAAGAAGCAAAAAGCGATCGACTAGGGGAATGGGGATCACCCTAAACGAAAGCCTAAACAGCGAGTAAATCAACTTTAGAAGCTTCTAAAAGACCCTAAAAACAGCAAAGGAACACCAAACAGAAGGCTCAACTTCTCAACTCAACTAACCCGTATTGAATGAACGAGTAATTGACCGAGAAGGTTAAAAAAAATCAGATTGTAAGATGAGATCTAAAACTATTAGAGAGCAAGGTTATCGTGAGTTTAAATAAGTGTTAGATACTTAGCTAACTAGTATCACATCTTACCCTTTTTATTCCCACAAGTTTTAGTTGAATTAACCTCTCATTATCTATCCTAATTAGAAACCTTTGAGATCGCTGTCCGAAATTTGATGCTTGCTGTCCAGATTTCAAGATCCAAGCTCCTCGTCGAATCACCGACCAGAACTTCAAAACCTTGTAGTGGGCAGCTCACACTTCAATTTGCCAATCTCATTGGTTCTCCCAAAACCCGTGTTAAACGATAATACTAGCTTTGGAGAGGAGAAGAGGGAAACAACTTTAAAACTCAAATTAGAGTGAGACGAGGATAGAAAGCTAAGATAGGTAAGGAACAAAATCCAAGAATTACTTAAGCTTGCAAAACTCATTTATACTTTGAAAATAGGTTTTCAAAATGTCCTAAAGACTAACAAGCTTACAAGCATTACGGTCATAACGGCTCGATACTCAACTTTTAGAGACCCACAGTTTATTAGGCTCATAATACTTAGTCATCCAATTGACCCTAGTATTATCAACCAAATAAACCTTGTCTCGAGAAATGTATACTCCCCTTAATGCAGATACATACCTCACAACAAAAGAGTATATCAATTCCATACAACACATAGTACAATAAGCAACAAACCAGAAGTTAATATTAATAAGGAAATAGCTATTACAAAAGAGAGGCCCTTAGGCCAAATAGCAACAAAATAAAAAGATAACAATGAAGCAAAAGTGCCATAAAGATGGCTATAACACAAAGCCAATCAAGGTGCTATAACCCCTAGGCATCTGACCGACCGCCACTAGTCGTCAAGAAATCGCAACACGGGCACGTATAAGGCTCTTGGAGCTCACCTCCGCCCTCTGCAACAAATTTGTTAAGAAGCAAATGAGTACAATAACTTGTTTATTGTACTCGCAAGACCGACGTGTAAGATAACAGTAACTATAATTTAGCTACATGCAAGCTTTATTTAAGTGGATGAGGCTTTGGACTCATTTTAGCACAAAGCAAGTTTCATTTGCAATAACATAATAGATTGAAGGTAATTTGATAAAGCATTTTTAATGGTTGAAATACAACGCGAGTAATAACATAATACAACAACAAGAACAAAACCTGGAAGTGACTAACCCTTAGTCACCACAACAATAGCATGAACATCCATTCATACCAACCCATCAAGTTTTAATTAAAAGGTTGAGTCTAGTTCTTACGGGGCGTTTCCGAGCGTGTCCATAACCTAGGACGAGGCTATTCGAATAGTTTTATCCCTGCAGGGGTGTACCAATGTACCCACACGCCAGACCGCCTTTCCTTTAGGCACACTACCTTTGGTGTGCCGGCACGGCTAAGTCCTACGAGACATTTCCAATGGACGACGCTAATTACGAGCCGCAACCCACGGGGACAAGACACATTAGACAGCCTAACCGGTCTGCCAATGCTCCCTCCCAACACCACACACACACATTTCGTTAAAACATACCCACCAACCAGCTCATAATTAACACCTCCCAAAGTACTTAGTCAAGAGAGGTCCCATATCCCCCTCGTGTGGTTAGCACGCAACATTGCTCAGAACGGTGGCGCAAGTAACTCGGTCCTTAATGACTCAGGCATACTACCACATTCCAAAAACCACACCATCCATCCAGTATGCCCAAGTCTAAATCAACATTTTATTTTCAGTTTTTGATTTTACAAATTGATCAAAGTACAAGTGCTGGACATATAGGAGGAATAATTATACTTGTGTGATCAAGACCATCGACTATGTCGATGATCGCCCATTACTACCGATAGCTAAGCATGTCTAAGCAAAGATAAGTCTAAACTACTAAGTGATAAGAGCTCATCCAACGAGCTCAAACCACAGCGTAATAACCTAGGCTCATTGGTAGTAGAGGATAACAATTCCTACAGATTATGCAACTATAGGAAAGCTAGCGACATTTAACACAAAGTAGCATGCATACATAGAAGTAAAACAATCTATTAAGCTTTAAATTAATGGGACAATAATGGGAATGATCAAACTTCTTGCCTTGCTGCTGGTCACTTTGTTGCGGAGGGTCGTTTGCGGGATCACCACAAATATCGAAACCTAACGAAAAAGCGATAAAGAATCGATAAGAACGACGAAAAACAACAAGACAGCACAGCAAACGAACTCCAAAACCTCTGAAATTTCTACTGCAGCAAGAGGAGGATTTTTAGGGAATTTAGCAACAAGAACCAATGGATTTGGATTCTCAATGCAAAAGTTATGAGCAAAAAATTTCTGCTCAGCCCTAAAAATACCAAACTGCACTATTCACTAATTTAATTATGAGGCAACATTTTCTAGAAAAGTGGTGAGGCTGAAATTTTTACTGCAAAACCAGCACCTCATGAGATGAATAACACAATTGAGTTCATCTCATTTGGAGCTATTATGCACTTTCTATAATTTTCTAAAAACAAGAACTTGAACAAAATTATAATGCACAAGTCCTCATTTTTCTAACAGCAACAAGCTCAAAACTAATTTGCTTAGTGAGTTCAACAATAGAGGAAACCAACAAAATTGGTTTCACTCAAAAATAACCTACAGATCATTAGTTATGAATTTTACAAGTTAAGCATTCATTTGAGTGTATATTTAAAGTTAGTTTGAAAACCAAGTGGCTAACTGTGCTCTGGAGCTGAACTCAACTTACAACCATTTTTGGATTAAAGTCAAGTTTAAGACAGAGCTAACACAATTTGAATGACCTCATTTGGATTTAAAATGAAAAAGATATGAAATTCTAAAGTTTATACCTTATTTCAGTTTATTATTAAGACTTTACTGGAATTCCTAAGAAATTCACAAGGACATGGGAGGTCGTGAGCCATAGATCTCAGATCTAACGGCTCAGACCTCCCAAGAGAACAACACACACACACATGGGAGGTCCAGAGGTCCTGGACCTCTTAGCAACTCACATGCGCGCGGTGAGGGGGGAGGTCGTGGCCGTAGATGGGAGATCCAACGGACCACAACAAATGGGGAGGTCCGGGACGGACCAGATCTAAAGGGGAGGTCCTTAACGGTGAGATCTAAACCTCACAGACCTCCAGGGAGGTCTGGATGGTTAGGATCGCGCAGGGGGAGGTCTTGGACGCCCGCATCTCCTCGGAGGAGGTCCGACGCGTCCCAGCTCAAGACGCACGCGTTTCTCGGACATCGAATAAATGCGTGGCAGGACCATGAGGAGGTCCGCGCAGACGGGAGGTCTTAAACGCACGCAATAAATGATGGATTTAAGGCAGTTAAGACACGCCCATGATTTCAATGATGGGAGCAAATGATTAGCGCATTAACTCGGTGGATCTGCTTGTCCTAAAACGACAATTGACACGCCGACGTCCGACAAAATCCCGAGCGTGAAGATGTGATCCTCGCCGGCGATGTAGAGCTCGCCGGGGAGGTCCAATGATACCGTTGGGTCCGCAATAACCATGCGCACCCAACGGACCTCCTCTCAACGGCGGCGACGGCCTTAATCGCCGGCGAGCCGGAGAGGACAGAGACGACCTTCACGGCCAAAATACGAAAATGCAAAAGGAGCTCCGCGCGACATTCAAGCTTATGCCAACTAAAGCTCCGCGAAAACATTCATGAGGGTGCCAGCACTAAAGGATTACCAGGGGAACCACCGGAGGTCCTTAAGATGCCGGGAGGTCATGGAGGTGGTGGCCGGAGTTGGGGAAGGCAAAGGAAGCTTCACACCCAATGCACAGCCTCCAAGCTCGACTTTGTCCTCCTCAAAAATGCCCAAACAATTTAAGTTAGGGTTAACTTCCAAGAGGGGTTTAGGAGCAAAAGTGAGCAAAGGTTGGAAAGAGGGAGCCATCGATCTTCTTGTGCCACCGAGGAGCTCCAAGGACTCAACAATGGCAGCCACAAAGGAGGAAGTGAGTGAGGAGGAGGAGTCACCACGCACAAAGTGCAAGGCCGAGGTTGGTTGTGTGTAAAGGAAGCCAAGGAAGCTCGAGGGATGACTAAATAGCCACGGGTGAAGGTTAGGAGCCGGGGCTAAGCTCCATGGTGAGCTTAGCCCACGGGCTGGTCCATGGGGTGGACAAGACACAAAGGTTGACAAGGTGACAGTGCAGAACTGACCAATGAGGCGGAAAGCTGACCTGCATTAAATGCGGGTCAGCAAAGAGCTGTTGAAAAGGACCCTGTGGCCCAGGCGCGCATTAAATGCATTGCTCAGAGCTCGCAGGCGCGCCAGAGGAAGGAGAAGAACAGGGGAGGTCCTAATGGCCGTTAGATAAGACCTAGGAGAGGTCCTGGCCATCGGATCTGAGTTTTGAACCGTTACGTTTTTAAGTGGCTGGGAGGAGGTCCCAGCCACACGATCAAACGTGGGGAGGTCATGGCCTCACGATTTCACTTAACGTGAAAACGCACGTGAGGAAATGGACAGGAGGTCCAAAGCGTTGATCTCCATCCAACGCAAAGCGGACCTCCAATGAGGACTTAACCGCACGCGAACATAAGAGGCTGAGGGGGAGGTCATGGCCTTTGGATGTAAATCCAAGGGCACTGACCTGATGGGGAGGTCTAATACGCACAAAGTGAAAAAAGGAGGTCAGAGGACTTTATGCCAGAAGCTAAAGGAGGTCTTAGCCTCCGATTTGGATCTAAGGGCTCAAGAGATGGTCCGAATCGCCCATTTGTTAGCGCATCGTGAGATGTAAATCCAATGGTCAATAATGGGTGGTCCGAATCGGCTCATTGATCTCGTATGCTGAGCGAGATCCAAAGGCAGAGAAAGACAAGGAGGTCATGGCCTTAGATTTTAATCCATATATGACCTCAACAAGGCGGAAGACCTTGTCTGGAGGTTTTTCAGAGGAGGTCGTGGCCTTTGGATGTAAATCCAACGGCTACGACCTCAAGTGAGTACAAAAGGAGGTCTGATAGTTAGGTTGAGAGGAGGAGGTCGCGACCATGGATTTTTGATCCAATGGCTGTGACCTCATGTAGGTGGGAGGTTGGCTTAGTTTGATAGTGAGGGGAGGTCAGGGCCGTGGATCTTGAATCCAAGGGCCAAGACCTGGACAAGGTGGGAGGTCCTGACTGAGTACGTTGAGGAGGAGGTCGTGGCTGTTGGATTTGATCCAACGGCTACGACCTCAACAAGGGATGACCTCACGCGATGGTTTAACAAATGAGGAGGTCATTGAGGTTTCACACGGGGAGGTCGTGGTCATGATCTTGATCCAGCCGGCCATGACCTCAACAAGGTGGGAAGGTCTTCATGTTGTTGACTGAGAGGAGGTCGTGGCGGTTGGATGCAATCCAACGGCCACGACTGGTCGAGGTAGGGAGAGGAGGTCTGCTGGGTGCAGACTGGTTGGGACCAAGTTTGAACATGGCTAGCCCAAGGAACAGGTAGGCTTTTTATATTTAGTTTTTAACAGCTGGGGCTTTGCAAAAATTGTTTGGGATAGCATTTCAACTCCAAAATTTCTAAAATTTTTACAGGAGCTTGCTGACATGGAGATTAACCTTACATAAATTTTCCAGAGGTTATTATGCAATGCATTTTTCTCAGGAAATTTATTAAGGTTGTTTAAAGGATTGTTTTGCCTCCAAAATTTATCAAACTAGTTTTACAACTTGTGATATTTTTCAGAGGGGTCCCACATCAGTTTTTGGACCAAGGGAAAATATTTCCAATTGTTTGGCACAAGATTTTAGATAAATGGAAATTGACTTTGACTTTTGGTCAACAAGAGCTTTGTGTTTTTAGATTACACAACTCTTGGACACTAATCACATGAGATTTTAGGGTTTTACAAGATGAGAAAAAGTTTTAATTTCTACACTTATAATTATACTTGAATAACCCTGTTTATACACTTGGGATGTTACAGTCTATCTCTCTACCGCGAGGGCAACCTCGAGCCGGAAGGAGAGGTAGATCTTGCTTTCGCTGCACGACAACGGTGTGGTCGTGGTCGCTGGAGATGAGCAACCTCGGTCGGCGGCGACTAGCGAGGGGCCTTGCCCTTGACGGGCGAGCTCCATCTTGGCGCACCCACCCCACCATCCTGGAGGGCAAGCGGAGCAAGGGCGGCACCAACTAGGCATCTTGGTCGGTGGCTTTGGTGGAGACGGCACCAACATGGTCAGATCTGGGTCTGCGGGGGCGAGGGGAATGGAGCACCAGAGGGAGGGGAGGGGGGAGAAGAAAGGTTAGGGAGGGAGAGGACCCGACGATCACTGCCCTCCTCCACCGCCCCTATGGCTCGGTCGCTAAGCGCCGCCTCCCTTTGTTGGTCTCCTGCCCGCCCTGGCTTGCTATGGAGAGGACGCGAGGCGGTAGGGAGCAGCAATGCCGAGGACGAACCAGGAGCAGTATCAAGTCGGGCAAATGAGCCGTGAAGCAAGGGAGGAGGCTTCCATTCATGAAAAGTTCAGGAGAAAGGAATAGAAATGGGGAATGGGAAAGACCGGAGTGCCGGGCCGAGTGAAAGGGGAAATCAGGGAGGAAGTTAAGGGGGTGGGGGTGGGGCGCGGTTCAGGGCTTTCTCTTTGCACTCAGACATGGGATAGTGGAATATCTTAATCACAACTCACAAGTCCATTTGCAACGGTTGTTAATTCCGTTGCTAGCTATCCGTTGGCGTATGAGTGTTTTTGTAGTAGTATATGGATGTGATCGAGAGCCAGTCTCATGCCTGCCCAAGCCTTGGAATACCTTAGCTTGATGCTATAATCTCCTTGTTGCTTGCTTTGAGCTTCTTTAGCACTAGCAGTTGGGTTGGCCTTCAACCAGTCCCCAAGTCTATCTGCAACCTAGCCCTAAGTAGCCATCTTGCCGTCTAAAATCTTGGTAGTTGAACACTCATGCACAAAGGGAAGCTTCTTGATCTGCACAAAGTAAAACACAAACAAAGTTAGAAGGGAAACACAAACAGATAATAGGTCATTCACAAAAGTAGGTATACGAAGGGCCGCATACCATTATAGTAGTCCCATCCGGGAGCCTAGAAGCATGTATGCGCTAGTTACAGTTTTTAGCTTTACACTTCGCTATGAATCTTGTAGTGTCAGTCCTTACATTACCAAGCTCAAAACCTGTCTTGACAGCGTAATATCTAATCGCTTTCCTGAAGGTAACCATATCAAGAAACATATGCTACGACTACCTCGCAGTCAACATCATCATTTATTTCAGCTTCAACAGGAACAACCTCATTAGCCTCATCAGTTATATCATTCTGTTGTACTACCACATTAAAAGGAACATCATACATGTGCTCATCATCAACACCTATGTACTCATCTGGATCATCAGGTGGCTAGGCTTCAATGTTGTTAGTGCTCTTACTACCAATTTCTTAAGAGTTCTCACAATGTGGAGTTAGGCTTGCATTTGCAGGACAAGGTGTATTCAAATTGGTTTGACTAAGATTATCTGAATTGTTGTTCAACTGTGCCTCACCACCATATGTCAGTGCTACGCCACGGTTGAATACTGCTACTATAAGTTCAAAATGCCTCTCATCCCTACACAGTTCAAACATACCAGGAACATGAGAGTCAGACATAAGCCTAATATCCTCCCCCTTTTTCTTGTCAAAGTACCACACAGTGAGAGTCTGTGATTCGCCCCAGAAAACCTCACTAGACAAGGACACCATCGATGATTGCATGGTGCAACGATTGGATTCGAGGACCCAATTAATTGTTCTGCCCTTGGTGTACAATTTCCTACCATCCGGTTCTTTCGCACAAAAGGCTTCAACTTTAATGTCTACTCTAAATGCATTATTTGGATCAATCCTATTCAGCAAAAATATGAAATAAGAACTCCAAATGCACTAGTAGATCGAGTTCAAGTGAGGAAATAAGAACTCCAAATTTGCTACCAGGCTAGGTACTGGATTGAGTTCAAGTTATGTACCACACTGGGGACCCGGGAGGGAGAGGCACATCCATCTTCCTACCGCTTCCTTAGGCGGCAAGCACCGTGGATGGACACAAAATAGTGGCGGAGGGCCAAGATATGGTGACACATGAGCTAGGGTTCCATGGCGCGCTTTTGAGGGAGCCAAGGTAGAAGATGAGGGTACGGGTTGCGATTGGTGGTGGCGGGATGGGCTGCCGAGTGTGGGGGTTATGGGCCATGTTGGGATGGCGCAGAGCTAGGGTTCCACTGCGTGCTTTGGAGGGAGCCGAGGTAGAAGACGATGGTAGGAATGGATCGGACCGACTCAGGAGCGTCCCTATGTCACGTGAGGCAAGGACATTTGTGTCCATACAAAAATACACCGGCAAGCACAGTGTTTTATTTGATGGAAAATGGGAAAAAGGCTCCATAATGGCATTTGTAGGATGTTCCACACTTTGCAGTGGCATCCTTCGAATTTCGAAATGAGCGGTGGCATTCCTCTAATACGGCCGGTTAGCAGTGACGTTTATTGAAATTTCCCATTATCAAATGTCCCAAACATGTATATGCATCTGTGCGTGCGTTCGTGTGTGCCTAAGTTCTAAGTTTACTGGAACAAGCGACCAAGCATGACAAACAAGACAAGAACTAGCCGCAAGGCTCGAAGGAATGGAGTGTCGGACCCAGATTTTCTAATCTTGAATCCTCCGTGAAAACACCGGCTATTCCTGGATCAAGAGATAGCACTCACAGTACACGCTTCTTTGAATCATTTCATACATGGTGTAACACCATACCATTCATTAATTTAACACGCCAGAGTTTACATAGACCGATCGGGTCAAGTTTACAATAGGGACCAACAGCCAAACTGACACATTACAAAAGTAGCGTATTTACAACGGTAGCAAAAGGGGGTGAGAGCACATCTCTCCAGAGGCAAATAACTATGGAAAACCGTGTGCGTCTGATATTACCCGAAAACTCAGATAATATAGGATGCACGCAAGCACCGACGGAGTCAGCTGGACTGGGGCAAGAACTAGACTAAAAGAACTAAACTAATCCTCATCATCTCCTGGGCCTCCAACTTCTGGTTCTTCGTACTATTCGTAATTTCCAGGATTTCCTGCTTCTGAGGGTTTGGGGGAAAGAGCGAGAATGAGCACAACTTCCGTGCTCGCGAGCCAACACACAAGATGCAGTAATAATACATGCAAGGCTTAACAAGGGTGGCTCGGGTTCTTTTATTAGCTAAAGCATTGTTTTCAATTATCATAATTACAAATTCCTATCACTTAGCATTTTAACCAAATTGCATTTTATTAAAGAGAGTACTTGTGCAATATTTATTTCAGTAGAGGTCCCCTGCGTCGGAACCTATACCGTATGCTTCTTTTGATTGGGCTATCCCCACTCATTAACACCACTGAGTCTGAAAACCCAGGAAAAATCCAATCTCAAGGCTAGGTGAGCCCACCACATTCTCATACCACCCACAAAGGTTTTTGAAATAGAACTAACTCTAGTTAAGTTCTCATGTCCGCCTTTGACTGTAGGTACGGCTGTTTAAATAGTTTAGAATCTACAGAGGTTGTACACTGTATCCACAAGAGATAGTCATACTCATTACCCCACACGATTCCTTAGTCATGTAGTTGAGCGACGGTCATAGTAACCTTTCAAATTACCTCGCCCCTTCCGTCATCTCACCCATATGGGGTTATGGCCATACATTGTGTGGCATGTTCGCCTCGGTGATCGAGAGTAGTTGAACTACCCCACACCGACTGGCTTACTTCACCTTATACCGGTGTCCCATTCAAGTCGGATGTAGCACACGCTTGCACATTTTTACTCCTCTACCAGCGAGATGACTTTCAAGGTCCAATAAATTTACTAAGCCAAGTTGCCCTTCGCAAACTTCTGGTTGTACTTGTTTTACATGAGTGGTCATGACAAAATTAAGTCCTTAGGGGTTATCTGGGCGGTTTATTCCATATACCATTCACAACCAATATTCTTTGGGCTACATTAGCACCCACCATAATACCATTCATCATATCATCCGCCCAGATAGTAACAACAAGTTATAGGGTTTTTGAGGAATAAAAACATATTAACTCAACCAACTCAGTCATTTACCCACAATGATAGCCCAAAACCACTTTTATGTTTAAAGGATGATAATTGGGACATTTAATGTCCCGATACTTAAGCAAGACTAGCTTGTCGCTTAAGTACAACCTATAACTAGTATTTACCATATAGTTACTAGAGTAACATGGAATAAGGGATTCAATTATCAAGGGATGGCATATTAATTAATTAATCATCAAATGGGTATTTAACTACCTTAAGCTTTAACATACATTTGATTAAAGAATTAAGGCATGCAATTTTGGTAATTTAAATGAATATAATTTACATAAAATGTAGCCTCAAAATGATCAAAGTATTGACTCTCCTTGGTTATAGGTAAGAGAGTCTTGATAATCTTGAGCTTAATCGAAATGGAGATCCTCCGCGTCTTCAAATCCTAATCAGATGAACGTATCGGAAAAAGGAACAAGCAAAAGAAAACAAATAAATACACAAGAATAAAAAAATGAACTCCAAATTGAGTAAGACCTATTCCATTAGCAAGATCTTGAATTTACAAAATTTGAGAAACAAATGTCATAATTTTTGGAGTTACGACGAGGGAGAATGGGACTTTCGAAGTTCGAACTTGGAATTAAATCGGGAAAATAAAAGAGGAGAGAGGAAACCCGACAGTGGGGCCCACGGTTCAGTCACACTGGTGCACAGGAATAGCCGTGGACTGAGTCCACGTGCGGGCATGCTTGAGTGCGTGTGGACCAGCCACGGGTGGGCCCACAAGGCATCCAAAGGAAGGGGGGTCAAAGCCTATGACAGGTGGGGCCCTTAGCAAAACAAATCAGTCCCCATCCTATTCTCTTCAGTGCATAGAGAGAGGGGCTAGTAGAGAGGTATGGGCGGCTCGGGAGTGGTGGTGGCACCGACGAGCGTTGGTTCGGGGAGGCCAGCGAGCAGGCAAAATGGGTTCCCCCGAGGTCAGGGACCCCGAGGGCGGAGGTGGCGGCGCCGGAGAGGGCGGGTGTGGCGGCGGCAAGTCTCAGGGCAGTGGCGGGCTCCACGGGCTAGAGGCTCACGACGACAAAGTGGCGCGGAGGGGTGGGCGGCACATGCACGGGCTGCATGGGGGCAAGGGGAAGCCAGGCGGGTGGTCGTGGCAGCTCGGGGGTGACCGAGTCGATCCGAAGGCTGCGGCCGGGGGCGGAAGAGAAGGAGCGCCAGTGGTGGAGGTCCTTAATGGCAGAGAAGGAGAGGGGTGGTGGGGGATGGAATCCTTGGTGCTGGGGGCTTCTCGTGACAGGGTCGGCCGGGCAAGGTGTTCACCAGAGCGACGGCGCGGCCAAAGGGGCTCGGTTGGGGTGGCTTTGGCTCCAACATCGCTCAGTGAAGAAGAAGAAGGAAGCAATGGGGGGAGGGCAAAGGGAAGAGGCCGGGCTCTCTTATAGCCGTCCAGAGGGAGCTGTTGGAGGGGCTCGAGCACACGCGTAGTCCCAAGGATGGCCATGGCGCTCTGGCGCAGACATGACAAGGCGGGGCGCTGCTGATGTCGGGGCGACGGAAGCAGCGACTAGGAGGGCCAAGAGTGGGTGGTGCTGTAGGCGGGCAACTATAACACCCTGGCCCAAAATCCGCTCAATGCCCAGCCCACCATGGGGCGGACCCATGCACACATAGCACCCCACTTACACTTTTGTCCTCGAGGTGCTAAGTTTGGACAAAACATGCATTATATACTAGTACAACTCACTTTACACAAGCAATATGGGACTAATCCCACCACATGACTCCTCATGGGCCACATGGGCCACACTACGAGTAGGCCAGGGTATTACATTCACCCCCCCTCAAAGGTCTCACGCCCTCAGCAGCACATCGCATACAAGGCAAATGCCCGTAACCACCTCAAGACACGTCAAGGCCCAAAGGTTTCAAGCACATATGCCATGTCGTGTGTCCACCCAGACCACACGTGCTATGCGCCATACGCTGCGCCCACCCGCATGCACCGTGCAAAGGAAGGTTGATGCTCTGATACCATCTGTAACACCTTGGCCCAAAATGCGCTCAATGCCCAGTCCACCATGGGGCGGACCCATGCACACATAGCACCCCACTTACACTTTTGTCCTCGCTTCGTGTAAAATGTTTAACCCGGAGGTGCTAAGTTTGGACCCAACATGCATTATATACTACTAAAACTCACTTTAGACAAGCAATGTGGGACTAATCCCACCACATGACTCCTCATGGGCCACATGGGCCACGCTACGAGTAGGCCGGGGTATTACAGCAACTCCGCGATGAGACAAGGCAGTGGCAAGCGAGCTGGGGCGCTGAGCGGATGACGGCAGTGGTGAATTGCGCTTGGCATGGCGGTGGCAGGCACGCACGCGAGGGCGCTTCCAAGGAGGCATGAGGAGTGGCAAAGGGAGCTGGTGGGAGTGTAGGGCATGGGCTAGACCAGATGTGACAAAGCTCGGTGAGGAGGGGCTAACGGCAGCGGCAACTTCGGAGGCCCGGGGCATATGGGTGACATAGGCGGACGCACACGGGTGGCAGGGGCGCCGTTGGCCAGGTGCTAACAGAGGCGCGGCACACGGCTTGGATAGGGAGAACGACGGAGTGGCATGGTGGACAGACGGCATGGTCGTGGCAGTGCTGGCTAGGCGGTGGCATCACAGCACTCATGGTTGGCAGCAGAGAAGCACGGGGGCCCTACAGCGGCTTTTACTAGCATCGGCCAGGGGAGGAATAAGGGCAGGGGAAAGGGGCTGGGCCAAGAAGGAGGTGGGCCAAAAGGGAGCTGGCTGGGCCGACCAAGGATGGTAGAGAGATGGGCTAGGGCCCAAAGAAAGATGACGGGCTGAGCCCAAAGAAAAAAAAGAGGATATGCAAAAGAGAAAAGGGGCCCAAAATCCAAAAAAGGAGAATTCAAATTCAAATTTGAATTCGGGAATTTGCAAAAAGGTTTTAAACACAAACCCGAGCTTAGATAGAAGCTAGGAGATTTGAAAATATTTGATAATTTAACATACGGATGAAAACCGAAAACCAAAAGTAATTACTATTCCCATTTTCGAAAACAGGACGTTACAAATCCTACCCACCTTAAACGGAATCTCGACCCCAAGATTCGAGCTACTCGAATTAGATAGAGAACATACCTCTCATTACTCCTGAAGCTACTTGGGCTTCTTCGGCGGTGGCGCGGTTGGCATGGCCTTGGCTGTGGCTTGACGTGGAAGCGGCTTTGGATGCCTACGAGGTCTGATGACTTTTCTTGCAGCTGAGATATGACCTTGAGTTGGTAGGGTCTTGAAGTTGAACCTCACCAGGGTGACTAGTTTAGAGAACTTGTTAGCCAAGTGTTCCTTTTCTTCACAGTTGAAACAACGAAGATGAGCTATCAGATTGGCTGCTGTAGGCTATTCAGCGGAGCGAGGAGTGCGGGAGATATTCTCACTAGGACGCGGGGTTGCGACTGGAGCGGGAGTTGGAATTGGAATTGGACAGCTGCAGTGGTAGCTCCAACTTGGTAAACTGATGAGAACTACTGGTTCACAACTATGTACTGGAGTGCCAACTAAAGAGCTATCAATTTTGTCTTCCAAATCACTGGATCCAAGTCTCACGATTATTGAAATCCACCATTCCAGCATAGCATAAAGTGACCCAATTTTAAAAAGAATCCAGTCATTTAATTAATCTCACATTCTATCGATACAGTAACATAATTCCCAAATCTTTCTTAGGCATAAGCTTAAATAATCCAATAGATTCACCACTTTGATTGCATGATTTCTTCACTTCATAAATCCACAAAATCTAGTAGCAATAATCACATCTTTCAATCCGATAAATTCCAAGATCATACTAAATTTCATTATATCCCTTTTTGGAATGACATTCTCCAAGGATTATAATCGCACAATTGCTTCCTCCAAAATTCTTGACTAAATACACGACATCATTCACTTAATTCCTCAAGCATATTTTTCAATTGCAACCCTCTAGAATGTTTTTATATAAATCCAATATCTTCATTATAGAACATTCCAAAAGACTGCTTGTAATCCATAAATTCAAATTTAATATGCCAAATTATTTTATCACCATCTATCCAACAATTATTTAGTCCAACTCCAATACCAGTATGATATTCATCAATCCAACAATTATACAATTCTATAATCCAATCCAGACATATCTCTATAATCCAACTAAAATTTCTTTTAAATCCCAACTTCTATTCAGGTCATATCCAATTGAATCCAATGTTACCAACATACTCAATTAATTCCATATTTTCTTGATTCAACCTAATCCACCAAAATCAACATCATGAATTGATAAGGAAAATCCAATTCTTTTGCATTTTACTCTCTACCTTTAATGCACACATATTTCGATTCCAAGTTTACAACCAACATCATAATCAACTTAAGATTCGATGATAATCCAATTTCTCCTAATAATCAAATCAGTGCTTCAGATTCCTATATCCTTCATGATCAATCAAAAATTTTCCTCCCCGGTCCTTTTCTTTCTCCATAATTTATATAATCCACCAATCTGGTATTCTTTAAACCATTCATAATCAAGGCTTATCCGTCATCATACTCTAGTACTCACAAGAACTTCTTATAACATCGGTAAATCTTAAATTTTTCAATTCCCAAAATCAATCCTATCAGTGATTTCCCAAAACTATCTTGCTTGGTATGCAAACATACTAGTTAATCCCAACAAGAATAGCTTCCATGTGACTTACCTATTTGAGCAATCTTCAACAATTCTTCACAGGTTTCATAGATGAGAGGAATAAAGCACGATAGGCGAGAGGGAAAGGCACACTAGACGAGAGGGAACAAGGGAGGAAGACTTGGGATACTGCTCTCTTTGGTGCCATCTGAGGGAACAAATCAGCATATAACTAGAGGAGTTATATGAGGGCTTACTGGCCCTCTAGAGCACAATAGAAGAACTTCAAACCAATGAGGAGAAACGATCAAATACAATACAAAGCCTAGAGTGGCTGCATTATATTAAGGGATTAGGTGCTACATAACTCCTGAACATATCATATAGGCCATGCTAAGCCACGACACAGGATACAAACACATCATCTACAAAAGAAGGAAATAGAAAGTGCTTGCAACCAAAAGACTGCCTAGCAAGCACTGCTAGCTAACCTAGACTAAACTTGACTACTCCAATGACGGGTACTAGCTACCACAAGCGATGTAGTCGCCTGGGGAGCAGGAGCGAGAACAACTCTAATTGAAGCTCAGTGAACGGTAACAGGAGCAGGAACGGTTGAGACTGCATCCATGGCTAGACTCTCCAAGGTCGATGAGGGGTGGTGGACTAGGGCATCGCGCGCTCTTGCGCTAGTGATCCTAATGCGGGGTCCTGAACGTCGGGCTAGCGCCAGGTTGCTAGGGACAGCGATAGGCGCAGCAGGAGTTGGGGCAGAGATCACAGTGGCTACCGCGATCCGTGCTTACTCTGCAACGGTGACATCCCTTTCGTGCTTCACCTCAAAGAGGGATGCATTCCATCTGAGCAGTCGGTTGTGGAGGGTGTCGGAGCGGTGGTAGCTAGAAGTGAGCAGCATCCGAAGTTGTCCAATCTCGTACACGGCACTGGTGAGGGAAGCTATCATTGCCTGCGTGAGGCGCACCTGGTGGCCCAAGCGGGGGTCATCTGCTCTAATTTTAAAGATCTCGAGGTAGCGCAATCCTTCCTGAACAGACAGATAGAAGCGGAACAAAGATCCCAACAGGTCGTCGTTATGCATCTGGCACAAGCGAGCTGAAGCGAAACAAGCATGTCTTGAATTGCATCAGAACATCGGCTCCTAGGATACTCGGCTCTGAAGGTGTGGGTGATGAACTCGCCTTCCCTTGGGTAGAGGTACACCTCCATAGACCAAGATTCAAGGTCTAGGATCTGAGTCATCTGGCCCCTGAAGATGGGCTAGCAATGGTAGCCAAGGTACTGCATGAGCTGGCGGAGGATATCCACAAAATCTCTGAAGTCCTCTCCATGGGAGTAATGGCCCACGGGCCATCGGACGGTGGGGTAGCCATCTACAATTTTTGAAATAGGAGAAAAGGTCAGAACTAAGTAAAAACTCAAGTGAAGTCAAGGTAAATAAAGAGCTAAGAGAGATGAGTCAGAGCAATAAGTACACTATATTTTTCCAAAGCTTTTCTTAAGTTTTTAAAAATAGGACTCGAGTCCTTAGGCATGCCCAGTCTAACTAAGGCTCCTATAGTCGTATGCTTTGATACCAGCACTGTCGAACCTAGATTTTCTAATCCCGAATCCTCTATGAAAATATTGTGCTATTATCTAGATCAGTACATAGCACTCATAGACACATTGCTGAATCATTTCATACATGGTGTGACACCATACAATCATTAATTTAACACATCAGAGTTTACATAGACCGCATTGGGTCAAGTTTTACAATAGGGGCCGAATAGGCTAAACAGATTACATTACAAAAGTAGCGAAAGCGACAATGGTAGCAAAGGGGGGGGGGGGGTGAGAGCACACCTCTCCACGAACAGCGATCGGAGAAACCGTGTGCGTTTGATATTACCCAAAAACTCAGATAATATAGGATGCACGCAAGCACCGACGGAGTAAGCTGGACTGGGGTGAGATCTAGACTAAAAGAACTAAACTAATGATCATCATTTCCTAGGCCTCCAACTTTTGGATCCTCGTAGTAGTAGTAATCTCCGGGATTTCCTCCTTCTGAGGGTTTGGGGGAAAGAGCGAGAATGAGCACAACTTCCGTGCTTACAAGCCAACACACAAGATGCAGTAATAATACGTGCAAGTCTTAACAAGGATGGCTCGGGTTCTTTTATTTGCTAAAACAATATTTTCAATTATCATAATTATAAATTCCTATAACTTAGCATTTTAAACAAATTGCATTTATTAAAGAGAGTACTTGTGCAATATTTATTTCACTAGAGGTCCCCTCCATCGGAACCTACACCGTATGCTTCTTTTGATTGGGGCTATCCCCACTCATTAACACCACTAAGTCTGAAAACCCAGGAAAAATCCAATCTCAGGGCTAGGTGAGCCCACCACATTTTCATACCACCCACAACGGTTTTTGAAATAGAACTAATCCTAGTTAAGTTCCCATGTCCGCCTTTGACCATAGGTGCGGCAGTTTAAACAGTTTAGACTCTGTAGAGGCCGTACACTGTACCCACAAGAGATAGTCATACTCGTTACCCCAAATGATTCCTTAGTCATGTAGTTGAGCGACCGTCATAGTAACCTTTCAAATTACCTCGCCCCTTCCGTCATCTCACCCATATGGGGTTACACCCATACGTTGTGCGGGATGTTTGCCTCGGCGATCAAGAGTAGTTGAACTACCCCATAGTGACTGGATTACTTCACCTTATACCGGTGTCCCATTCAGGCCGGACGTAGCATGCACTTGCACATTTTTACTCCTCCACCAGTCAGATAACTTTCAGGGTCCAATAAATTTACTAAGCATACCACTTTGCATACCTGTGGTCATACTTGTTTTACATGGGAGGTCATGACAAGATTAAGTCCTTAGGGGTTATCTGGGTGGTTTATTCCATATACCATTCACAACCAATATTCTTTGGGCTACAGTAGCACCCACCATAATACTATTCATCATATCATCCGCCTAGATAGTAACAGCAAGTTATAGGGTTTTTGAGGAATAAAAACATATTAACTCAGCCAACTCTGTCATTTACCCACAATGACTATCCAAAACCACTTTTGTGTTTAAAAGATGATGATTGGGACAATTAATGTCCCAGTACTTGAGAAAGACTAGCTTGTCGCTTAAGTACAACCTATAACTAGTATTTACCATATAGTTGCTAGGGTGACATGGAATAAGGGATTTAATTATCAAGGGATGCCATATTAATTAATTAATCATCAAATGTGTATTTAACTACCTTAAGCTTTAACATACATTTGATTAAAGAATTAAGGCATGCAATTTTGGTAATTTAAATGAATATAATTTACATAAAATGTAGGCTCGAAATTATCAAAGTATTGACTCACCTTGGTTCTAGGTAAGAGAGTCTTGATAATCTTGTGCTTGATCGAAATGGAGATTCTCCGCATCTTCAAATCCTATCGGACGAACGTACTAGAAAAAGGAACAACAAGCAGAAGAAAACAAATAAATACACAAGAATAAACAAATGAACTCCAAATTGAACAAGACCTCGCCCGAAAGGAAGGATGGGTTCCTCGAGGTCGGGGACCTTGTGGGCGGCAAGACCGGAGAGGTGGGCTTGGTGGCGGCATGGCACAAGGTGTGGCAGGCTCCACAGGCTGGAGGCGCACGGCGGTGGAGTGGTGCGGAGGGGCGGGCGGCGTGCGCACGGGCCATGCATGGGCGTCGAGAAGTCGGACAGGTGGTCGGCGGCTCTGGGCCAGGTCGAGTCGGTCCGGCGGCAGTGGGGTGGAAGAGAAGGGCGCCCGATGGTGGAGGTCCTCAGCGGCAGAGAAGGAGTAGGGAGGTGGGGGATGGAATCCTCGGTGCCGGGGGCTTCTCGTGAAGGGTTGACCGGGTGAGGCGTTCACTAGAGCGGTGGCGCGGCGGTAAGGCAGTGCAACCAAAGGGGTTTATGTGCGGCGGCTTCGGCTCTAGCGTTGCTCAGTGAACAAGAAGAAGGAAGCTTGGGCACAGGCGCGGTCCCGAGGATGGCCATGGTGCACTAGCGTGGACATGACAAGGCAGGGCGTTGCTGACGTCGGGGCGACGGAAGCGACGACAAGGAGGGCCAAGAGTGGGTGGCACTGTAGGCGGGCAGCTCCGCGATGGGACAAGGCAGTGGCAAGCGAGCTGGGGCGTTGTGCGGATGACAGCAGTGGCGACTTTCGATCGGCATGGCGGTGGCAGGTGTGCATGTGAGGGCACGTCGAGGGAGGCACGAGGAGTGTTTGAGGGAGCAGGTGGGAGCGCAGGGCATGGGCCGGATTGGACGCGACGAAGCTCAGTGAGGAGGGGCTGACGGCAGTGATTACTTCGGAGGCCCGAGGCATGTGGGTGTAACATCCCAATTTTCTCGGTTTTTTTTTGAAAATTTTCAAAACTTTAAAAATTAACCATTTGGTTTTATTGAATTCTAAAAGCTTAAATTGTAATTTAGAATTTTAAAAGCAATTTCATTTGAATTAAATTAAAACATCAATTAATTCAAGTTGGTTTAATTAAGTTTTCTGGTTCTTAATCAGATTTAAAAATCAAAAGTGTTATTTTAAGCCTTTCTTGGATTTTTTTTGGATTCTAAAAGAGGTTTTCCTTTGTCCCTATGTTAAAAATAATTAATTACAAAAATTAAAAGCAAGAGTTAAGCTAAAAATATTTTTATTAAGTTCTAAATAATTCAAGAGATTTTTGTGCATTTTTCTTGAATTTTTGGACGGCTTTAGCTATTTTCTAAAAAGGTTTTTTCTTTTCTAGTATTTTCTAAAATTGAAAATCCTAAAAAAAAATCATCCCTATTCACTTTGGGCCGATTTCCCTCGGCCCACCTCCTCTGTTCACTTACACGGCCCGCGTTGGCGCCAGATGCGCATCTGTCACCTCCTCGATCGGGCACCGCTCGATTAAATTGACGACTCATGACCCCGACCTTTTCCCTACTTCTCCCTTCTCTCTCTCTGACCGGCAAGCCCGCCTGTCGTACCGCATGACCACCCACGCCCTGGTCATCTTCCTCCTTGACGCCATCGCCCTCATGCTTGCGTCGCGCCCCGCCTCACCCCTCGCTAACCTGCGTCAACCTCTCGTAAGCCTTTTCTCCGTCGTGTGCATTCAATGCGCGGATGATCTCCGCGCCTGCTGCCGCCACCCACTCACCCTCCCGTGCCCTGTCACCTCCCCTCACCTGCCCCCGTCAGCGTCGGTCCTCGCTATCGCAAGCACGCCACCGCCCATCTCGCCCTCTGGCCATCCCCGTGCCTATTTAAGGGGAGCACCGAGCACCCCTCAGCCTCCTCTTGCTCTCCCCCCACTCACTCTCCCTCTCTTGCCTTCTCGCCGCCAGATTTTGAGCTCCAACCACCGCCGCCGAGCTTCACTCCTCTGCATCCACCGTTGCCGTCGAGCCCCCTCCAGCACCGCCGCCTCCACGTACGGGTTCGCTAGGCCGCCGCCTCTACCATACGCGCCTCCCTGGCCCCGAAAGCCCCTCGGACCGCCTTCGCCGCATCCAATCCCTGCCGCCGCCGTTTCTTCCTCCCCGCCGGTGACCCTCCCGTGTCGCTGCGTCCTCAAAGCTTCACGCACCAGCATCGCCGTGAGCCCCTCTAGCCGCCAGTACCCTCGTCGGTGGCCAGCTCATCGCCGTTCGCCAGCGAGCCATCGGGCCGTGAGCACCGTCGCCTCGGGCTGACGTGGCACTACCACTGTGGCGCCCCGTCAGCGGCCACCTCAACCCTTCACTCACATGGCAGCCCCGTCATGCCTCGTCAGCAAGCCCACATGGCTTTTTCCGGATTATCTTTAGAAATTTAATTCCAAAATTCAAGAAAATCCAAATTTCATCATTTCATGTAAATTCAAACTTCAGAAGGCCATAACTACCTCATTCGAACTCTGATTCGAGTGATTCAAATTTATGAATTCCTCTAAATTCATTATCTTTCTATTAGTATTTATTTAGTATTTATTTGTATTTTATTTGGTATTTTTTATTTACTTAGCTTTGTTCACTCGTATAGATTAGGTGTTTTGACGAATTAAATGGACCCGATTTAATCAAGTATCTCTACTCTTCAACGAAGGCAAGTCGTAGACCTTTGATCATATTGAACCCAATTTATAAAAGTATTTTGATTAATATAAACATGAATTGCTAATTTTATAGTAAATGGTTTTGGGAATTAGTTAATTACCGAATTGCCATTATGCCTCCTTGCTAAATTGCAATGACATGTATCCTTGAATGACATAAATCCTTGGACACCCTAGGATGGATAATTATTAGTTCGACACTATTGTACTACCAACCTGGGTATCGTAGATGCTTAGCCAATGCTTTAGTTATACGATAGATTCATGATCACATGCTCAAAGAACGATTGAATTTGACTAAAAGAAATATGGAATTGTGGCAGAGCCACTATGGATAAAATTTGTTGTGCCATAGCAAGGGTTGTCACTTGGCCGGGTTGAACAAAAATGATTTTTGATCAGGCGAGTGGGTGGTGGTAAAGGTGGGTGTGGAATCACATTGCGATGCGGAAAGTCTCGTCTGAGTAACCACTAAGGACTTAACTTTGTGCACCATTGATGGAACGATTTCTCATTCTTCGTTCAGCCTCTTCAAGGATGCGAACAGGGTGCTCACAGTAGGTCAAATCTTCTTGAACATCAAGAGTTTTCAACGGAGCTTCCTCAGTTGGAACACGGAGGCACTTCTTTAACTGGGACACATGGAACACATCATGTACCCCCTCAAGTGCAGCAGGCAAATCCAACTTATATGCAATAGATCCTTTTTTTCTCAATGATGCGGTAGGGACCAACATATCGAGGAGCTAACTTGCCCTTGACGTCAAAGCGTTGATGGCCCTTCAAAGGAGAGACTTTGAGATAAACAAAGTCACTAGGCTCAAAACTCAACTCACGATGACGGCGATCCGCATAGCTCTTTTGCCTAGATTGAGCTTTGCGTAGACGCTCATGAATAAGCTAGACTTGACTCTCGGCCTCATTGATCGAGTCCAGGCCAAAGAAAGGTCTTTCGCCGGTCTGAGACCAATTCAACGGGGTTCTGCACTTTCTCCCGTATAAGGCCTCGAAAGGTGCCATGCCGAGACTGGCTTGAAAGCTGTTGTTGTAAGAAAACTCAGCGAATGGTAAGCATTTCTCCCAATGCTTCCAATAGGAAAGAACATAAGCACGGAGCATGTCTTCCAAAACTTGGTTGACCCTCTCGGTCTGACCATCAGTTTGGGGATGATATCTTTGTCTTTGGAAAGACGAGTTCCTATAGCCTCTTGCAAACTATGCCAAAATCCATAAGTGAACAGAAAACCACGATCAGAAATGATCGTCTTAGGTATCCCATGCAAACTTACAATTCTGGAAATATAGAGCTCGGCTAAGAGACCCACATGAAGCTGAGTCTTGGCAGGAATGAAATGAGCCACTTTAGTCAATCGATCGATGACAACCCAAATGGCATCATTACTATTGGGAGACCTGGGTAGACCGGTGATAAAATCCATCACGATCAAATCCCACTTCCACTCAGGCACTGGCAAAGGCTGAAGTAGGCCTGCGGGACGCTGATGCTCAGCCTTGACACGATGACACACGTCGCACTCGGCAACGAACTTTGCAATCTCCCTCTTCATTCGGGTCCACCAAAATCCCCGGCGGAGATCTTGATACATCTTTGTGGCCCCGGGATGAATGGACAAAGGCAAATAATGGGCTTCGCGGAGGATCAAATTCCGCAACTCCATGTCCTTTGGAACCACAAGGCGTTGCACGAACCTCACACACCAAGCTCATCTTCCGAGAAGCACTTGGCTATTCTCGTTCTTGACATTTTGCACGATCACGGTCCACTCCGGCGTCCGATTCTTTGGCGGACTTGATCCGATCCACCAAGGTTGGTTGCACAACCAAGGTAGCGAGAAACCATGCTCAACCAAACCCAAGTTGAGACGCTGGAATTCCTCCAGAAGGGTGGGCTGATGCTCCTTGATCAACAATGCATTGCAATGCACTTTACGACTAAGCGCGCCAAGAAGCGACATTAGCCTTGCCCGGATGGTAGTGGATACCCATGTCATAGTATTTGATCAACTCCAACCATCTCCTTTGCCTGAGGTTCAGATCTGGCTGTGTGAACAAATACTTCAAGCTTTTGTGAACCGAATACACTTCACAACGATTACCGATAAGGTAATGTCGCCAAATCTTAAGACCACGAATCACAACAGCTAGCTCCAAGTCATGGGTAGAATAGTTGAGTTCATGAGGTCTCAATTGCCTTGATGCATAGGCCACTACCTTGCCTTCTTGCATAAGGACACAACCGAGGCCTCGACGAGAAGCATCGCAAAAGATATCGAAGCTCCGATGAACACTAGGAAGAACAAGAACGGGAGCGGTGGTCAAACGCTTCTTGAGTACTTGAAAACTTTCCTCGCAATCAGCGGACCACAAGAACTTCTTGTCCTTCTTGAGCAACTCAGTCATCAGCTTCATGATCTTGGAGAAGTTTTCGATAAAGCGATGATAATATCCTGCTAAACCGAGAAAACTCCGCACTTCGGTTACCGAACTGGGTTGACTCTAGGAAAGCACATCGCTGACCTTGCTAGGATCAATGGCTACACCTCCCGCTGAAAGAACATGGCCCAAGAAAGCCACTTCCTTCAACGAGCGCGCAATTCTTTGAACTTCAGATCTGGTGGTGCTCACGCAGCTTGCCCAAAACAAGCTTCAGATGCTTGGCGTGTTCCTCATCGTTCTTGGAGTAGATAAGAATATCATCAATGAAGACCACGACAAACTTATCCAAATCTGCATGAACACCGAATTCATGAGATTCATGAGCAGGCAGAGCATTGGTCAAGCCGAAGACATGACGGTATACTCGTACAAACCATAACGAGTAGAAAGCCGTCTTGGGAATATCCTCAGTCGGATCGAACTTGATGATATCCCACTCTCAAATCAATCTTGAAGAAAACTTGAGCTCCGGATAATTGATCAAAGAGGTAAATCGATGCGGAACAACGGATACTTGTTCTTCTGTTACTTCATTAAGCGGGCGATGTCGGCCTTTATCATAAAGTATTGTCCTTCTTCTTCACGAAGATTGCGGGACAACCCCACAGAGATGAGCTAGGGCGTATGAAACCCTTCTCTTGAAGCTCACCAAGTTGCTTCTTCAACTCCACCAACTCATTCGGTGGCATCCGGTTAGGCCTCTTTGAAATCGGGGTAGTATCGGGAGCCAACTCGATGACGAACTTGAGGTCACGAACTGGTGGTATCCCTGGAAGATCCTCGGGAAAGACATCCGCGAAGTCACAAACCGTTGGGACTTCATGAATATCCAGAGCTGGTTTCGCTTCGAGCGCGAAGAGATGCGGACCTTGTAACCCGGTAGCGAACACCTTTCGCCGAAGGGACTCGTGAGGTAGATGAGCTTCCAGGCGCAATCGATTTGCCCCATATGCTGGGACAACCAATCCATGCCAAGAATCACATCTAAGCTCGCTGCATTGAGGAGGATAAGATTTGCTAAAAATCTTACTCCCTCAATCTCAACAGGAACGTCCCGACACTCGGATTCAGCTCTCAACTCCGAACTGGGAGAGCGAATGAGCAACGGGACTAACAAAGGAGCAAAAAGAAGATCACCAACAGCAGCAAAAGACTGAGATACAAAAGAATGAGATGCTCCTAAATCGAACAAAATAGTAGCAGGATGAGAGTTAACAAGAAGCGTACACAACACAACGTCAGGTGCCTCCTGCGCTTCCTCCGCGGAGATGAGGTTGACGCAGCCGCTTCCAACGCCTTGGATAGCAGGGACAATCTTCTGATCCTGGGAAGGACCACCTCCTTCCCCGTGTCCTCCATTAGGACGAGGGGCCGCTCTAGTCTTCTTAGGGCAATTATTTGCATAATGGCCCTTCTGGTTGCAGAAGAAACAAGTGACCTCGGCAACATTGCGGAGGCCACCCTACTAAGCCACAGGTGCACATGGTCGAGACACGGCCTGCGGAGGACGAGGGGCAGGTGCTGACGACCTCAGGGGTGCTGAAGCCTGAGGACGGGATCCCTGAGACTGCCCAAAATGAGAACGAGAAGAGCTGGTCTGGGAAGACTTCTGGGTCTCCCACTTGTGCTTGCGGGACTCTCTCAATGTTCTTCCCTTGTGGTTGGCGACGATGGCCTTGTCGACCAAGGTCTGGAAGTCGGGGAAGTCAACGATAGATAGCTTGTCCTGAAGCTCCTCAGACAAGCCATCCATGAACTTCTCCTGCTTGGCCTCATCAGTGGCCGCCTCCTCTGGAGCATAACGAGCCAGATGGTTGAACTCGTGCAAGTACTCCGTGACCGAACTGCACCCTTGCTTGAGCGAGAGAAACTCCTTCTTCTTCAGCTTCATCACACCGGCAGGGATGTGAGACCAACAGAAGGCAACACGGAACTCCTCCCAAGAAACGGTATGGCCTGCGGGCTACATGGCGAGAAAACTCTCCCACCACGAAAGAGCTTCACCCTCCAACAGATGGGATGCAAAAAGTGCCTTCTCCTGCTCCTGGTACTGTGCGATGTTGAGCTTCCGCTCAACCAGACGAAGCCAGTCGTCTGCATCCAGGGGGTCCTTAGACCTGGAGAAGGTGGGGGGCTGGGTGCGAAGGAACTCTGCAAGTCCCCCACGCAACTGATGTCCACTTTCTCCCCCTAATCCAGAGGCACCGGAAAGAGTGGAGGTATTGCGCGCGATAACCTCCAGAATCCTTGTCTGATCCATTCGGTTTTGCTCGATCTGAGCAAGAACCGAAGCCATGGTCGGAGGAGGTGGGAGCTCCTCATCTGGACCACCTGATTGGCCTTGGCCACTATGAGTTCTTCCAACCATCTTGCCGAAGAGAGAAAGGGGGTTAGCAACGAAACCCAAAAATTAGAAGCTAAAGAAAGCGAAAAGCTATCGACTAGGGGAATGGAACATCACCCTAATCGAAAGCCAAACTTAAAACAGCAAGAACACAACTCTATAAGCTTACAAAAAGGCTCAAGAAACAGCAAGAAAACACGAGACTAAAGCTCAACTTCCCGACACGACAAACCCGTATTGAATGAACGAGTAATCGGTTGAGAAGACAAAATTTCAGAACACTACTCTAGGTCTAACACTTCTACAAAGCAAGGTAAAACCCGCAAATAGGTGTTAGATACTTAGCTAACTAGTATCACATCTTACCCTTTTATTCCCACAAGTTTTAGTTGAATTATCCTCTCATTATCTACTCTATTTAGAAACCTATGAGATTGCTGTCTGGAAATTTGATGCTTGCTATCCGGATTTTGCATCCAAGCTCTTAGCCGAAATCTTCGACTCCAGAAACTTCAAAACCTTGTAAAGGGCAGCCAACACTTCAATTTGCCAATCTCATTGGTTCCCCAAAACCCAATTAAACGATAAAAACTATCTTTCGAAAAAAGGAGAGGAAGAACAACTTTTAAAACTCAAATTAGAGCGAGATGAGATAAACAAGCTAGGATTGGTAAGGAGCAAAATTTGAGAAGTTACTTAAGCTTTCACAAATCATTTGGTATTTTGAAACTAAGTTTTTCAAAACATCCTAAAGAAGACCAAGCTAGGGTTTCTACGGTCAGTATGGCTCTGATACCAACTTTGTGAGGACCTCGGCTTATTCGGCTTGTAATGCTTAGTCATACATTGACCCTAGCATCACAAACAAAATAACCCATGTCTTCGAGATATATATACTTCCCAGAATTACAGTATACACACCTCTTTACAAAATCATGCATCAATTCCATACAAGACATAGAACCAAAGCACGAACTAGATTAAACAAAAGACATACATAATAGAGTTATTACAAAATGGGCCGACCGGCCAAATAACAACTAAGAGAGTTAAATAAACAGCGGAAGCAAAAGCCATAAGATGGCGATAAACAAAAGCCAATTAGTGCGCCTTTAACCCACAAGGCAACCAACCGGGCCGCCAACCTAGTCGTCAAATCCACCGCACATCTCACAAAAGTGAATCACAGGGATCAACCTCTCTGCAACAAATTAATTAAGCAAAGCAAATGAGTACAAAATGTACTGCAAGACTTACGTGTAGTGTAACAGACCTATACATATGCTACATGCAAGCTTATTTAAGTGGAGGAGGCTTTAGGCTCATTTTCAGCATAAAGCAAGTTTTCATTTGCAATAATTAAATAGATTCAAAGCAATTTTACAATCCATTTTTAATTTGCGAATAACAGCGAGACAACAACATAATAACAATAGATAGATAACAACAACAATCCTGGAAGTGACTAACCCAATAGCCACCACAACAATAGGATGAATATCCATTCATACTACCCACATCAAGGTTTAATTAAAAGGTTATAGTCTAACTCTCGAAAGACCTCCCCAAGCGTGTCCATAACCTAGAACAAGGCTATTCGAATAGTTTGAACCCTGCAGGGGTGTACCAATGTACCCACACGCCAGACCACCTTTTTGCCAAGCTATTTAGCACACTTTCTTTGGTATGCCGGCACGGCTAAGTCCTACGAGACATTTCCAATGGGTGATGCTAATTAAGAGTCGTGACAACCCGAAGGTTAGGATGCACCGGCCCAGCCTAAGCAACTGCGGGTGCTCCCATCCTTATAAAAACATTTTAACCACCATCGACTCATAATTAACACCCCCAAAGTACTTAGTCAAGAGGGGTTCCCAATACCCTCGTGTGGTTAGCACACAAAATTGCTTGGTTTAGTGTAACAAGATGTTCGGTCCTTGTTGACTTAGGCACCATTCCACACACCAACAGATCACACCATCATCCATTGTGCCCAAGTCCAAACAGTTTTCATTTTCAGTTTTTGACTTTACAAATTAACAAAGCACAAGTGCTGGATATAATGGAATAATAATTAGATTTGTGTGATCAAAGTTATCGACTAAGTTGATAACTGCCCAATTCTACCGTAAGCTAAGCATTTCTAAGCAATATCAACACGTAATCTACTAAGTGACAAGAGCTCATCCAACGAACTCTAAATCACAGCAAAATATTCCTAGGCTTAGTAGTAGAGATTGAACATTTACCTACAGAGTATGCATCTATATGATCAACTAATCGACAATAATTTAACAACAAAATAGAGCATGCATACATACACTTTGCAAACAATATATTAGACTTTGAAAGTAATGGGATTAAATATGATCAAATTGCTTGCCTTGCTTAATATGCTCACTATGCTGCAGAGGAATGCTCTCGAGATCAACGCACTCGTCGGCACCTAACGAAAAAGCGAAAAAGAACCGATAAGAACGAAGAATACCGAAAGGATTCCACAGCCAACTTTCTCAAAATGCACTGAAATTTTTACAGTAGACATATCATGATTTTTAAGGAATTTAGCAATAATAACCAATTGATTTGGGTTCTCAATGCAAAAGTTATGGCCCAAACAAATCTGCTCAGCTGGAAAAATGCTGAAAAATTCAAATCGGTTACTGTTCATCTGAATTAAATTCTTTAGCACAATTTTCCAAAGAGATGTTGCACCTGAGATTTTTATGGTAATTATAGCACCTTATGAGGTGAGTAACACAATTGAATTCACCTCATTTGGAGCTAGGATGCATTTTCTATGATTTTTCAAAGACATGCAAAAGAGCACAAAACAAAATGCACCCACAAAGATTTTTAAATTAGTGGCATGCCTAAAACCTATTCTACCATTTAGTATACTAACAGAGGAAGCCAAAAAAATTGGATTCACTCAAAAAGGATCTATAGAGAATTACTTATGCAATTTATGAGTTAAATGCAATTTTTAGAGCAACAACTAAAGCCTTTTTCTAAACCAATTTACCAATCTATTTTCTGGAGCCGAACTAAGCTTCTAACCATTTTTAGATTAAAGCTCAGTTCAAACCAGAGCTACCAAAATTTGAATCAACTCAAAAGGAGCTAAAATGAATTAGTTATGCAATTTTGAAGTTTATTACCTTTTTCAGTTCACAAGTAATTCCCTCGGGAAAATCCTAAAATCAAATCAACGTGGAAAAACCTGGGCCATTGATCTTGCATCGCATGGCCCAAGCCAACTAGACAACACGCGCGCGCCCGCGCAGATCCAACGAATGCGGACCGTTGTTATCGAATCCAACGGTCCAGATTGAATCGTGCGCGCCGCGTTTGAACTCACGTGCGTGAAGGGTTCCGTGAATGTGGACCGTTGATCATGAGATGGACGGCTCTGTAATATCCCAAATTTCCTAAGTGGGATTAAAGGGACTAAAATGAAAATTAAATAGAGACAGAAAGGAAAAATTCAGATTTTTTTAGGTGAAGTAGTAGAACCCAGGCCTTTGACCCATAGCACTTTGGCCCAATTGAAAACAAGCTTAAAAGGAGGAAACCAAACCCTAGTTTTATTTTCTTCCCTGCCCTCCCCTATGCAGCCGCCTCCCCCCAAATCCCTCCCTGCGCCGCTTGCATCCCCCACTCAGCGAGACGTCGTTGGCGGCCACCGGCTCGTCGTGTGCCGTCCTGCTCTCTTCCTCCCTCACCGGCCACCGCAGCGCCTGGTTTCACATCCTTTGCCCCTCTCGTGCGGTCGCACTGTGAGGCGCCGCCGGGACAAGATGGCTCCCCCAGCCGCCGCCACCTTCCCCTAGCGTCCGTGTAGCCTTGAGTCACCGGCCTACTGAGGCGAGGTGACGCCCCGCCCCACCGCCGTGCGGCCTCTACCGCCTCGGCCCATCAGATCCTCGCCAGCGACCGGTGTCCATTCCTCAGCCTCGCCGCCACCGGCTCGCCGCCTATGCTCGCCTCCCGTGACCACTGCTCCCCCTGCAGCTCGCTGGCATCGCTAGCCACCGGTCTCCCACTCTTGGCGCAGCGCCACCACCACTGGCCCATTTCTCCCGATGCCGCCGCTGGCGCTTCCTTGCTCGGCCAAAGGAGCCAAATTGAAGAACAAATTCGGGGCTTTAGTGTACCATCATCAGATTGGAACCGTGAGAGAGGATGGAGGACTTTTAAGAATCCAGGAGTGGAAGCCTTCGGGGAACATCTTGCGAAATTCTATGAAATTGTTGTGTTTTCTGATCAGCTGAGTATGTATGTCGATCCTGTTGTTGAAAGACTGGATTCAAAGGGCTATGTTCGGCACAGGTTATCAAGAGTTGCAACTAAGTATGAAAAATGGAAAACGAAGATCGGATTTGTCAAAGTGAACAGAATCTGCACAAGTTATGTATATCAGTGGACATGCTCTTGAGTCATGCCTGCAGCCTGAAAATTGTGTGCCGATCAAACCTTGGAAGCTTGAAAATGATGACACTCAACTGCTTGTTCTCACATTTGAAGACTTGGACAGAAGAGAAGCTCCCTGCTTCATTCACCAATGTAGGGTTGACATTTCTGGTTTCCCTCCATGAAATGTATAACCATAGTGTCACCTGGTAAGAAGGATTCCATTGTCATAACTATTCTATATTGATCTCCCTGCCACTACATTAAGTTAAATTGTGATCCTCAATAAAACCATGGCGCATCTGGCCTGTGTGATGCTATATGTACACAGTAGCGAGGCGGGGCTCGCCTCAACCCTACGATATTAAGCTGATTTTCATGCTTGAATGCCTTGGTGATTGATTGGAGATGGAGGTGGCTACTTGGAGGTGATCGTTTCTCGGTCTAATGGTAGTGGGGTTGCACAAGCTACCATTGAAGGCCACATCCTGGTTACTGTCATGTATTAGATTAGTAGGTAAGGCATAAGATGACAGCATATATGATCTTTTGTATGCTTGCCTTTGATAATTCGATGCTTGGTTGATGCTCATGTTTGATGGTGGTGTCGTGGGTTGCTATTTTCTTTTGCATGAGGGAAGTGATGGTGGTGATTCGGTTGTGGCTAACACTGAGGTGGTGGTGAACCCCAGCGCTAGAGTGGTCTGCGTTTGTCTTCTATCTCACGGTTGAGGCAAGTGCAAGCATTATTAATGAGTTGTTATATTACATACTTGATGAATGCCTTAGTTGATTGATGATGCTTACTGATTGGTAATATTGATGAGCATGAATGCCATAGTTTAATGATGATGCTTACTACTTGGAAAGGTTTACACGATGCTACATGCTAATGGTTACATGATGATGCGTACATGATAATGTTTATATGGTGATGCTTACATGATAATGGTTACATGTTGATGGCAATAATGATGGGACAAGGTGTGCAATTAGACTACCTTGCTAATGATGATAATGATGAATCATGATATTGACACTGGACATGTGCATTCTGCATCATAGCATTGGATCCCTGTGCCTTGAGGGCACAGGCCTTGATTATATATTGGATCCCCGTCATGCATTTGACGGGCTTTCGTCCCCACACTCGTGGAAAGTCATGTAACTAATCCAGTGAGGTCGGTGAGAAAGTTACATGACTTGGAGTGTGGGCTTTGGATCCTTGTGCCTAGAGGGCACAGGCTTAGAGTATGTATCGACGGATACACTTCTCGGCATTACCGGTAATTGCAAAGATGTGAAGAATGTGCATTCATGACATGATCATCACATTTCTGCATAAGATGGATTTGTTTGTTTAGCATTCAATGCTGTGTTCATGATGGGTTTGTTTAACCCCTTTGACTACTTATGATGCTATGTTTGTTTGCTATTGCACTTTGCTGAGTCGTGGACTCACACTTGCTTTGTTGTGCTTGCTAGGTACCTCTCGAGGCAGCGACATGCATGGGAAGGGGTAGACTTGGTGCACGTCACATAAACACAACCCACAATGAATAAACTAGTCCAATTATCCACAATTCGTATTCTTGATAATTGCTCTAGTTTCAATTTGTGACCATCCTTCGTGGTGGGTGTTTGATTGTGATCGTGGATGATCCATCTATGTTTTAAATTCCTTGTGGTTTAAGTTCATTTAATTCTAGTTGTTGGATTAGAAAGTTCGAGTTGATTAGTCAACCATCCTCATTATTTTGAGGACCTTTGCTGCTTGAGTTGTATCTATTTGCTCACGGATGCCCTATGATTTAGGCTTTAGATGTTTAACATATTTTGGATGATCTGTGATGACTAGTTTGAAATTGGATGATTGAAAAATATTGATTGATGCTATATCAGAACATTAGAACCCCTGGTATAGCCACGTATACAAAGGAGGTTCTGCCGAATTTTAGAGAATGGTTTTAGTTTTATTGGGATTAAATGTTGGTTCAGTAGCAGTTAAATTGTTAGACGATATGCTTCTATTGAGTAATCGTAGTTTGTGCTAGAGTTGAATATTAGTTTATATCATTCCTGAACAAATGTTTGGTTGATGGTTTAAACAGATGTTGACGATTGATATTATCATTCTTCATGTTATGGTGGAAATTATTTAGTATTTTTGTTGTATGATACCCTCTTAGGTAACATCTTGGTTCCCGCATAGCTAGGGTGTTACAGTTGGTATCAGAGCTAGGTTTAGGTCCGTGGTAGTTGAAATGTTAAACTGTCTTGCTAGTTTTAAGTCGCCTGGAATTTTCTTAAGATTAAGTCAGTTGTTGTGACCATTGGATTTGTGTAGAGATTGGTGTGCCACATGATTGGATATTGATCCAACGGATAAAAGAGGTGACTTATGCTTAAGAAAATTTCAGTCACCTTATGAATAGACAGTCCCAATATTAAATTGACACACTGTGCACAGTAAGATGGGAATGGGTCAAGCATTGCATTTATGTTTTCGTTATGTCACTTTGAGCATTGCGGTTATGACTTGGTTATGAATACTTATGATATGCCTATATGGTTATTATATGTTATGATAGTAGATGGCGAGAGGTTCAGTGCATGGTTGTAGCCCTGGGATGCCAGGTTGCACCACCGTTTAGGGTATGAGTCTCTTTGGGAGGATTTTTGTCTTCCTTGAGTTTGGAATGGTTGTTCTTGTTCAGATGCGGTGGATGAGTTTTCTTGGATTAGTGGTTCTTTGCAGTTGAGTGGAGTTCAACAGTCTTTATTGGTTTTCTTAAAGCAAACCTTTGATCTCCTGAACGACGAGTTGTTTTGCTGGTTATAAACGTCGTTGATTTCTGATATTGATCTTTTATTTGGAAGTTCTATCCTTCTTGTTGGGAAGTACGACTCGTTTAATCGCTTGGTACTTTAGTTGTTGGAAGCTTTAATTTGCATGTTCCTAAATGTGTGGAAGCTTTTGGCCCCAATGTATTCTTCTCAGGGTAATTGGAGTATTGAGTTTTAAGGCTTCCCTTTCATGAGAGAAAGCATCAAAGTTCAGTTGCATTGTCCTACCTTGGTTAAGTCAGAGCAACTGTTGTCTTTCCGACTAATGGGCTATCTTTGCTACTTGCAAACGTTGTTATTGACAAGATTGTTCTTTTTCATGAAAGTCCTATCTTTTGTGTTGAAAATTGTGATCCGGTGATTTGTTTGGTATTTTGGATAATGGAAATTATCTTTTACAAACTTCATTGAAGAAAGTTTTGACTCTACACATTTCCTTTGGAGTAGTTGGAGTATTGGAGTTTAGAACTTTTTCTTTGAAACAGAAAGTGTCAAAACCCTTCGCAAAGTTTTGTGGTGTTAAGTGAGAAGTTGTAGGTAAATAAGATAGTTGATAATGTTCATGACATTGAGTTGGGTCTTTGGCATGATGCATAATTAACCTTAACTGATGTCCTCGGTAGCGTAGCCGGTTAATTTATTGCTGCCTTGTAATGATTACTTGACGAGATGTGATTTAGAATATAGTTATTCCTGATTAGGACCAACAGGATTACTAAGGAGAGTGGGTATCGATCTGAAACTATCTAGTAAACATCTTCTTGATGATCTCACATAAATGCTAGACTTACCTAATTCCTAACATGCTAAAATTGTTGAAAGCTGTATAAGGGACTAGATGGATGTTGGTGTATCAGTTTGTGAAACCTTGTTTTAAATAAACCATGTCAGTAAGTCTTTAAAACATGTTTTGAACTCAATTCCGAATATAAGGTGAAATGTTGAATGCATGCTTCTAAAGGGTTATTTGATTGCAAATAGAATTAGTACCATATTTATACACATGATTAATACAAACGTCAATTGATAACAAGAGTTGGAGCTGGGAATTGAGCACCACGAAACGTACCGAGTAGATGAATTTCGTAAGTGGTCTTTGATAGCGTGCCTTGTGAAGTTACTATTGCATAGTATGATCTTGTTAAGATATTGGTTTCAACCTTGTGGCTCGTGTTTCTATTAAAAAGCTTTAGAAAGGGGTATTAGAGTTTAATGATACTTGGCACTAATGTATGATTTGGATGCTATTAAAATTGTTAGAATGTGAGATTGATGTTAATACTTGTAGTAACTTGATCACCTATGATGATATTGCTTAAATGAGAATATTTCAAGTTTTGCTTTTCGTGTTGTCCCGTAAATGAAAAATGTTTCGATTTTTGCAGCCGAGATTATTTGGATCTCATGATTTATGTGGAAGTTGATCTGTTCCGAGCAGAACGACGTGTCGAAGAATTTTATTGGTTTTTAAGTGGTTCTTGCGGTTTAACTGAAACGTGCCTAAATTCTCTGTTCTTCTTCCGCTCAAGCTTTGTCGAGTTTCACTATTTGCTATTCCTTTTTGGGGGATGTGTGCCCTCATCTGTGAACTTAACTTCCATTTTCCAAGATCTTCGTTATTGGATTATTTCTTTCGGTCTCGTGCTCACCCTGAGGAGCAACGTTTTCCTGTGTGTCGAAACTTACTCTTGTTCGTCTCTTTCTTTTGAGAAGGGATTAACAGATTTGTGTTGCAAAGTTTTACAAAGCGTACTTTGGTAACTGCTTGGCGGTGGTCAAGTATTTGTAGTGGTGAGACTTTGTTACCAAATTATTGGAGGAGTAGTAGAAGATGAAATGGTCTTGATCTGTATCTCTTGGAGGAAATCTGATTCAAATGGTATGATTGTCGCTGAAGTGCAAATGATTGGGGTTGCGACCAAGTAGAACCTGTGGTAAAGTGTAGTCCCAGAACCTTAGATATGTTGAAATGTTGGGATCATCGAAAGAATAGAAATCTTGATCAAGTTATAGAGTGTCGCGATTGGGTTGATATTGCGAGGTTGTGCATGTGATTCATGATGATGAGATTTAATGGGATTTGGATTACAAGTAATTTAATCGTGGTGGCAATTAATGGGATAGTAGGAAAGGTTGAGTTAATGTCAAGAATGACTCGGTCTTATTGAGTAACCATTTGAGGGTTATAATATTTGTAGAGGTAATATGGTCAGGAAAATGTTTCCATAATGATGATAATGAGTGAGTATGTTGGAATTGTGGGAATGATTAGAGATTTAATCCGAGGATTTTGTCTATCTGTTATAAGGGAGGTTCGCTGTAGAGGTCTTGGAGGTTAAATTTGGGCTTTACATTTTTATGCTAGGACTTTGGTCGCCCGTTGATTATGTAGAGAAAATAGAACTATGGAGTATCTGAGCAGTGGAATGATCATTGATAGAACCCTTCTGATGTAGTACATGAGCGTGTGTATTGAGGATACTGAATTGTCTATTCTTAAAAGTTTGAGGTGATGTGATTGCTTGAAACCTATTTTGAGGTGCTTTGGGTGCCAGCTGTCAGATTAATTTCGTTAGTGGAATGAGTTGTCTAGAGTTTTTGATTGGATCAGTAGAGCCTTTCCACAAAGCTATGGATGATGTATTTTGGATTGAGCATAATTTGGGGATGTTAATTTAAGAGATTTGAACTCTTGTAGTGTGTGATGAATTCCAATTCTAAGGTTTGAGCGAAGTTTTATTCCTGAAAGAGAAACTGAGCCAAAGAGTGTTTCCTCGGGTAGTGAAGAGTTTTCTTGAGTCTCGTTTGAGCTTTGTGTTGTTGACAAATGTCTTTCGCAATTTTGAGCTTGGTTTTTGATGGCATGTGTTGTCCTTATCAGTTCAGAAAGGAGAAATGAAGTATTTGATTTGGTGTTCGAGCGGTTACTCTTTCGGCCTATGTGGTGTTTATTTGTAAAATGTCTACTTGGAAAGCGGAAGGGATTTCATGTTGGGACTTCGCTTCCTAGTTTGACCCTTTTTGTGTGAAGTTGCCATTTTGTGGTCGCAATGAGAATCCGTTATTCTCCGTTAGGATTCTGGTTATGAAAGAGTTGTTTGTTGCGAATACTGTTGTGTGTTCCTGGTTAAGGAAGTGCTCCTTGTTAGATGAAGGAACCGATTGAGAAGTGGGACAAGAGTCCTATGTGTGTTGTGCATGTTTGTGCTTTAGTACCAAAGGGAAGGTTGGCCCGAGGTACCTTAGTTTGTTTTCGTCAGTTGCGGGGCCTAGTCAGTGGGCGTACCGCTATGACCGTCTTGGGTTCATATACGAGGTACGCAACTTCTGGTATGTTCTGGTGCTGAGTGAGTACTCGGTGAGAATTCGGGGTCGAATTCTGTTAAGGGGGGGTAGAATGTAATATCCCAAATTTCCTAAGCGGGATTAAAGGGACTAAAATGAAATTTAAATAGAGACAGAAAGGAAAAATTCATATTTTTTTTAGGTGAAGTAGTAGAACCCAGGCCTTTGGCCCATAGCACCTTGGCCCAATAGAAAACAAGTTTAAAAGGAGGAAACCAAACCCTAGTTTTATTTTCTTCCCTACCTCCCCTCAGGCACCGCCTCCCCAAATCCTCCTGCGCCGCTTGCATCCCCACTCAGCGAGACATCGTTGGCGGCCGCCGGCTCGTCGTGTGCCGTCCCGCTCTCTTCCTCCCTCACCGGCCACCGCAGCACCTGGTTTCACATCCTCCGCCCCTCCCATGCGGTCGCACTGTGAGGCGCCACCGGCCCACCGGGACAAGATGGCTCCCCCAGCCGCCGCCACATTCCCCTAGCGTCCGTGTAGCCTTGAGTCACTGGCCTGCTGAGGCGAGGCGACGCCCCGCCCCGCCGCCGTGCGGCCTCTACCGCCTCAGCCCACCGGATCCTCGCCAGTGACCGGTGTCCATTCCTCAGCCTCGCCGCCACCGGCTCACCGCCTATGCTGGCCTCCCGTGACCTCTGCTCCCCCTGCAGCTTGCTGGCATCGCTAGCCACCGGTCTCCCTCTCTTGGCACGGCGCCGCCACCACTGGCCCATTTCTCCCGACGCCGCCGCTGGTGCTTCCTCCCTCGGCCAAAGGAGCCAAATTGAAGAACAAATTCGGGGCTTTAGTGTACCATCATCAGATTGGAAGCGTGAGAAAGGATGGAGGACTTTTAAGAATCTAGGAGTGGAAGCCTTCGGGGAACATCTTGCGAAATTCTATGAAATTGTTGTGTTTTCTGATCAACTGAGTATGTATGTCGATCCTGTTGTTGAAAGATGGATTCAAAGGGCTATGTTAAGACAAAGTTATCATGAGTTGCAACTAAGTATGAAAATGGAAAACATTATCTGGATTTGTCAAAGCCGACAGAATCTGCACAAGTTATGTATATCAGTGGACATGCTCTTGAGTCATGCTGCGACTCAAAAATTGTGTGCCGATCAAACCTTGGAAGCTTGAAAATGATGACACTCAACTGCTTGTTCTCACATTTGAAGACTTGGACTGAAGAGAAGCTCCCTGCTTCATTCACCAATGTAGGGTTGACATTTCTGGTTTCCCTCCATGAAATGTATAACCATAGTGTCACCTGGTAAGAAGGATTCCATTGTCATAACTATTCTATATTGTTCTCCCTGCCACTACATTAAGTTAAATTATGATCCTCAATGAAAACATGGCGCATCTGCCCTGTGTGATGCTATATGTACACCAGAAGTAGCAGGGCAGGCTATGCCTCAACCCTACGATATTAAGCTGATTTTCATGCTTGAATGCCTTGGTGATTGACTGGAGATGGAGGTGGCTACTTGGAGGTGATCGTTTCTTGGTCTGATGGTAGTGGGGTTGCACAAGCTACCATTGAAGGCCACATCCTGGTTACTGTCATGTATTAGATTAGTAGGTAAGGCATAAGATGACATCATATATGATTTTTTGTAAGCTTGCCTTTGATAATTCGATGCTTGGTTGATGCTCATGTTTGATGGTGGTGTCGTGGGTTGCTATTTTCTTACGCATGAGGGAAGTGATGGTGGTGATTCTACTGTGGCTAACACCGAGGTGGTGGTGAACCCAGTAGCTAGAGCGGTCTGCGTTTGTCTTCGTCTCACGGTTGAGGCAAGTGCAAGCATTATTAATGAGTTGTTATATTACATACTTGATGAATGCCTTAGTTGATTGATGATGCTTACTGATTGGTAATATTGATGAGCATGAATGCCATAGTTTAATGATGATCCTTACTACTTGGAAAGGTTTACATGATGCTACATGCTAATGGTTACATGATGATGCGTACATGATAATGTTTATATGGTGATGCTTACATGATAATGGTTACATGTTGATGGCAATAATGATGGGACCAGGTGTGCAATTAGACTACCTTGCTAATGATGATAATGATGAATCATGATAATGACACTAGACATGTGCATTCTGCATCATAGCATTGGATCTCTGCGCCTTGAGGGCACAGGCCTTGATTATATATTGGATCCCCGTCATGCATTAGACAGGCTTTCGTCCCCACACTCGTGGAAAGTCATGTAACTAATCCGATGAGGTCGGTGAGAAAGTTACATGACTTGGAGTGTGGGCTTTGGATCCCTGTGCCTAGAGGGCACATGCATAGAGTATGTATCGACGGATACACTACTCGGCATTACCGGTAATTGCAAAGATGTGAAGAATGTGCATTCATGACATGATCATCACATTTCTGCATAAGATGGATTTGTTTGTTTAGCATTCAATGCTGTGTTCATGATGGGTTTGTTTAATGCCTTTGACTACTTATGATGCTATGTTTGTTTGGTATTGCACTTTGCTGAGTCGTGGACTCACACTTGCTGTGTTGTGCTTGCTAGGTACCTCTCGAGGCAGCGACATGCATGGGAAGGGGTAGACTTGGTGCACGTCACATAAACACAACCCACAATGAATAAACTAGCCCAATTATCCACAATTCGTATTCTTGATAATTGCTCTAGTTTCAATTTGTGACCATCCTTGGTGGTGGGTGTTTGATTGTGATCATGGATGATCTAGCTATGTTTTAAATTCCTTGTGGTTTAAGTTCATTTAATTCTAGTTGTTGGATTAGAAAGTTCGAGTTGATTAGTCAACCATCCTCGTTATTTTGAGGACCTTTGCTGCTTGAGTTGTATCTATTTGCTCACGGATGCCCTATGATTTAGGCTTTAGATGTTTAACATATTTTGGATGATCTGTGATGACTAGCTTGAAATTGGATGATTGAAAAATATTGATTGATGCTATATCAGAACGTTAGAACCCCTGGTATAGCCACGTATACAAAGGAGGTTCTGCCGAATTTTAGAGAATGGTTTTAGTTTTATTGGGATTAAATGTTGGTTCAGTAGCAGTTAAATTGTTAGACGATATGCTTCCATTGAGTAATCGTAGTTTGTGCTAGAGTTGAATATTAGTTTATATCATTCCTGAACAAATGTTTGGTTGATGGTTTAAACAGATGTTGACGATTGATATTATCATTCTTCATGTTATGGTGGAAATTATTTAGTATTGTTGTTGTATGATACCCTCTTAGGTAACATCTTGGTTCCCGCATAGCCAGGGTGTTACAGGCTCACAATCAACGCGACACAAATACGACACAAACCCATGAAATCTCACCACGATCCAAAAACGGACGGCCCGCACTAAGAACACGCACAGTGCGCATTTAGGCACGCGGGACCCACTATCATTGACTCATTAGCAGCTTAAGACAGCCATTAAAGGCTAAGCTAATCATTAACAGTTAATGGTGACGCTTACGATTGTTTTGCGATCCGACAACGAACCCGACGGCATTCCACGGCGAATCACCAGCGATTCAGGCCATGACAGCGCAAACCAATGGTGGTCTGAGCTGCACAATAGCCGTGCGCTCCTACCGGTACCACTCACACCTGTAGCAATGGCCTAGAACGCCGGCGAGTCGGAACGGGGCGGCGCGGCAATGGCAAAGACACGGTCAAACGCAAAAATGTAATAGAGCTCCGCAGCTGCTCTGAGAAGCGGTGCCACAGCATCTAAGGACTACCAGGAGGGTTACCTTATCACTGGGAGGCACCAAGGAGGTCTAAGCTGCGGCGCACAACGCGGGGAAGACACCCTGAGCAAAAAGAGAGGGACCGCGTCATCGGGATAGCTCCAACATGGCTCAAGGATGGTCCCAGAGTGAGCAATTGGAAAATGGAGGACTTACCGGAGTTAAAGACGAAGAGGGGTGAACCTCGGCCGAAAAGGGGAAATCCAAAATTCAGCTGCTTCCTGAAGAGACAAACCAAAATTGAATTAGGGTTATTACTCCAGGAGGTTAGAGGAAGGAGCTAGAGTAGAGGATTGAGTAAGGGAGCCACTGTAGTATGGGTTTCATCGAGGAGCTCAAAGCTCAACAATGGCGGCCGAGGGGGCTTCGAGTGTTTTGAGCTCAACAAGCACAGAGGGTGCAAGCTAGAGCTGAGGGGTGATAAAAGGATGCCAAGGAAGGGAGCTAGGAGCTTAAGTAGCCGGGGGAGCAAGGAGAGCAACGGCAATCTCCTCCACGGTCAAGCCTGCCACGGGAGCACTTGAGCGCGATGGGAGTAGGTGGAACGCAGAGGAAGGGGACTTCCGGGGGCGAAACCACGACGCACATTTAATGCTTGCAGAAGGACCCGTTGGCAAGGACGCGGAGGTGACCCGGCACTGCCCCATGCCCTGCACACGCCATGGCGCGGTGCTCACGCGAGCGCGAGGAAGGGGACGACTCGCCCAGCGTTGGATTTTCATCCAACGGCTCACACGCACCCGGGCGATCGCGTCTCCGTGCCAACGTGGACGGTGCGATGGAGATCGGACGGTTCCCAGCGCGTGCGCCGAATCGACCGCACCGATACAGCTAGGTGGTCCGACCAGGTCAAGTGGCTCGAGCCCGAGGAACAGTGAAACCAAGTTTGGATTTGAATTTGAAAGCTGAGTTTGGAAGAATTTTTAGAGATAGCAAAATAACTCCAAAAATTCTGAAATTTTGACTGGAGGTTCCTCACTCTAGGATTAACCTTACATAAAATTTCCAGAGATTTTTATAACTGCATTTTTCTCAAGAAATTCCTCAAGGTTTGTTCTAGGGTTTGACCTAAGGTCAAATTTGTTTGACTTGCCTCCAAAAATTATCAAATAATTTCTAAAAATTATGAAATTTTTTAGAGGGGTCACACAGCATCCCTAGAAGCAAGAAAAAATATTTTCAAATGTTGAACACAAGATTCTTAACAAAGTTGAAAAAGGGTTTGACTTTAGTCAACTGGAGGTTTAGGTTTTTGAATTCCACAATTCCTTTACAAGAATTATAGAAAAGTTCAAAGACTACAAGATGTAAGAAAATTTTTAATTTCTTCTCATTTTCTTACATTTGTAACACACACCTAGATTTGGTTATATTTGAAACACAAACCCTGGTTTGGTTACATTTGAAACACAACCTATATTTGGGATGTTACATGGGCATATTGGGTGACCTCTTCCAGATGTTTGGTTTCCGCTGCAAACTTCCTTTTGTTGTTATGCCCTACGAGGCAAGCATTGTAAGACTTGACCATAAGGTCTTTCTGCTAAATAATATTAATTTATCTGCTTCATCTTTAGTTTGGCTGTGTGGATATGATTACACCAATGTTGCAACTATGTGAGCTAGCCACTGATCATGGGACTAGTTTAGAATACACAGAGGGTCCTAGAGTTGTATATCTGGGGTCCCAACAGCGTTGGTATCAGAGCCATATTGACTGTAGAACATAACCATAATTAGCATGGTCGTTTAGTCAGGACTTCAAAATTTATTTTATAAACCAAACCAACAATTAACTTGAATGGTATTCTTCTCTCATTTTACTCTATTCCTCCTCATCTTATGCTAATCTCTCCTCATTTCATTCCCAGAGTCTGACTTCTTATCTTTTCTGAACTTTGTTTTTAACTTAAAGTGACCCTCTTATCTCTATAATCTCTATAGGATCGAGCTTTGCTTTAAGTCGCCCATCCACATAAGATAGATTAGTAGTGCTATTTTTAAGTTACCCTTCTCAGTTTTCGTATCGTTCAGTCCGATAGATAGGATCTTCGGCTTGAGTTTTGTTGCCTCTTATAGCTTTCTGGCTATTGTTCGTTGGGTTAAACCGACTTTCCCCAATTACGTTGTCTTGTCTTTCTCCCTTTTTCTTGCTCGTCTTGGTGCTTTTCCCTCTTTCCTATCGTGCTTTCTTCCTCTCGTCTATTAAACCTAGGAAGATTTGTGCAGATGGTTCAGACCCACAACTCGGCAAGTCAGGATGAACCAGTGAACCCCTCTACTCCACCACCCCCTCCTCCTCCAGCAGCTACAACAGATCAAGGTCTAGGTCAGTTCATGGCAGCCCAAACACAATTAATGAGTGCAATGATGCAAAACATGAACCAAATGATGACTCAGCAGAACTAGCCCGCTGCCACTCTACTCGCGATGCTGAACCAAAACAACCAAGCCGCTGCTATGCCGCCATCGCCACCACCTGCTTTCCCTCAGTCAAAACTAGCAGAATTTATGAGGACCCATCCACCTACCTTCTCCGGCTCCTCCGAACCTTTGGATGCAGACGATCGGGTCGCGCTCTACTAAAAAGAAGCTCGCCATTACATTTGTGACGACCGTGATAAAGTCCTATATGCAGCACACCAGCTGGAAGGCACCGCCCGCAGAATCGTGGGAGAACTACTGCACTGCCCATGCAAACCATCAGAACATCACTTGGGCCGAATTTTCAGAAGCCTTCCACCACTCTCATATTCCTGACGGAAAGGTAGAAATGAAGAAAAATGAGTTTCCTGAGCTGAAACAAGGGAACTAGTCAGTAAGTGAATATCTCAACAAGTTTGCTAAACTCTCGCATTATGCCCAAGAGGACGTTGCCACGGATGATGCAAGTCAAAATCATTTTAAGCGAGGACTCAACCCTAACTTAAAGGTTCAAGTCGTTGGCAATGATTATGCAGATTTTCAGCAATTAGTAAACAAGGCTATGCTCATAGAAGAGTCACATCGTGAGCTTGTAGAATCTCATAAGAGGAAGATGATGCAGCATGGTTCACAACAAGGTCATCCGCAGAGAGCCAGAACGAATGTGCAACATCCTACCCGCTTTGCCCCTTCTACTACATTCAGGGCCCCTACAGCAGCCCCTCGCCCGGTTACTCCAGGTTTCCGTAGCCCTAGCAACAATAACAACACCACCACCAATAACCAGCAGCCAAGGAACAGCAGTCACGATGCATGAATCATGTAACATCCCAAATATTAGGTTGTGTTTCAAATGTAATCAAATCTAGATTTGTGTTTCAAATGTAACCAAATCTAGGGTTGTGTTTCAAATGTAAGAAAATGAGTAGACATTAAAACTCTTCTTACATCTTGAAGTTTTCGCACTTTTCTATAATTCTTGTGAAAGAATTGTGAAATTCAAAAAGCTAAATCTCCAGTTGACTAAAGTCAACCCTTTTTCAACCTTGGTCAAGAATCTTGGGCCAACCTTTGGAAATATTTTTCCTTGGTCCTAGGGCTGGTATGTGACCCATCCGAAAAATTTCCTAATTGTTAGAAATTGCTTGCTATTTTAAAACAATCAGTCAAAGAAGAGATTTGAAAGTCAAACATCAGAAAGAGGGGCTCAAAATAGTTCTACAGAAACATATAATACATGAAAAGTCGTAGAAATTTTACAACATAACATTCTCTATATTTTCAGCCTTCCATAAACATTTCAGAATTTTTCGAGCATTTTCACTAGGTTAATAAAATCCCTTAAGGCTCTTTGTCTATTTTTCAAAACCTAGCCAACACTGTTGAACCGATCGAGTCACTTGGGCCCGGTCTGACTCGACCAACCGTCCGCACCGCACCACTTATCTCCCCTCGCTTGGACCATCCGATTGGAAATCGACGATCCAGATTGAATGGGCGTCGGATCGTCCGGCGTTTCCATCACATGGACTGTCCAATCTTGATCTAACGGTCACAGCTCGACCCGGTCATTTAAACACTGACCCAGGCTTTTGTCATGGTGTCGCTGACGAGTGGAGCCCGGTAGCCAGACCTCCTTTCTCCACGTCGCGGCTGCGCCTTCGCCTCCTCGCCTGCGTGTACCACGGCGTTGTCATCGCCTCGCCCACTCGCCGGGGCTTCTGCTCACGCCGCGTCAGCCAACGGCTCTGTCCCCAAATTTTTTTTGGACGCACGCGTTTGTTTTTTTTTATTTTTGCCACTACTACGTAAAAGGTCTTCACAGACGGTTCAAAAACGTCATCACAAACGGTTTCGTGAGCCGCTCAATTTATGGGTCAAGAATGACATAGGTCATCATGCAGCGGTTTTTGAACCGCTCGTGAAAGATATGCTGAGCGGTTACAACAAGAACCGCTCGTGATATTACTATCATGAGCGGTTCTTGTTCGAACCACCGTGATAGTTTATTTTTACAGAGCGGTTACGAACAAGAACCGCTCGTGATAAGTAATTATCACAGATGGTTCTTGTTCGTAACCGTCTATGATAGTTTTTTCTATTGCAAAAAAATCGGATTTGAGCCAAACCAATCAATTGCTAGAGCAAGAGTTTCCATAGGCAACCTCTAGCAAGACAACTAAAATCCAATTAAAATTCTGATGGCAAACACATTATAGGAAAGGGAAACCAAAAGGTTTCACAATGTCCCCTTCGAATGGAAAAATAATAATAAAGTTACAAAGTTAAACTAGCTAGAAACTATCTATGTCTCCAAGCTCCTGAAGAACTCATCGGCTTCTTGGATTGGTCTTGTGAGCTCCTCTTTATACCTCACCAGCATATCACAAGTTGTTCTTGCATGTCGTCGAATTCGACTCAAGCTCGCCGACAAGGAGAGACGACTGAAAACCTCCAACGGCGCTCCGACCTTAGGTAACACAAAATTAAGATAATTTTCTTTACAACAAACAGCCAACAAATTGTGTATGTTATGGGGATGTACATGTACCTTCCAAAGATCTACCTCTGCGGCAGACAAGGAGCTCCTCCGCATCCCTCCTCCTCCTCGTCGTCGGTTTGTGTCTCCTCACTGAACCACGACGGGAATCGAGGGTAGTCATGGGAGCTCTGTGTGGGGAGGAGAGGAGAGACGATGGAAAACAAGGTTGGGGTGGCTATAATATATAAGGACAGCGCCAAAACATTTTGCCTCCCAGCGTGTTCAAAATTTTTGAACTCCTGCTGCTAATCCTGCGGTTTCATACAAAAACCGCTCAGGATTTACATATCACAGACGGTTCTTAATACGAACCGTCTGTGATAAGTATCTTATCATAGACGGTTCGTATTAAAAACCGTCTGTGATATATATCTTATCACAGACGGTTTGTATTAAAAACCGTATGTGACTTGGAATTTTCCTTACTCTCTGATTTTACCATGGCTTGGAATCACTAACACTCCAATTTTACCATGGCTTCAAATCACTAACACTCCGATTTTACCATGGCTTGGAATCACTAATTCTCTGATTTTACCATGGATTGAAATGCCTAACACTCTGATTTTACCATGGCTTGGAATGCCTAACACTCGAATTTAACACTCCGATTTTACCATGGCTTGAAATCACTAACACTCCAATTTTACCATGGCTTGGAATCACTAACACTCCAATTTTATCATGGCTTCAAATCACTAATACTCCGATTTTACCTTTGTTTAGGATGAACTGTGAATTTTGTAAGCATTTGAAGGTTTAGTAGCAAGTTAGCACATTTCAGAATGGTAAGATTTTAAGGTGATTACTTGCTGAATGTTTAGTTAACTTTCGCTGGTTAGTCAGCTTTTTGGTTAATTAGTTGTCGTGTAGTCTAGTCAAGAAAGTCAATTTGCTTGGCATAAGTGTTTAAGTTTCATTTAGAAGATGATATGGGAATCTAAGGGCTAAGTGTTGTTAATTGAGATTGTGGCAAAGGCAAGACTAAATGAGGGATCCATTTTCCGCTTAGAGACTAATGACCTTTAGTGTTTATTTGAAACATGTCGTTGATTAGAGGGTGTATGTCAACTATTGAGAAGTTAAATGATATTTCAAAATTGGACCACTAACTTGCTTCCTAATTAAAGTAGTTAATACCTAAGCCTTTAACTTGAAAGGTAAGTATTGGCGATGAGGCCATCGGATCATATTAGTAGCATGTAGCAGTGCGTGATAGTAGGACTCATTCCATTAAGTTGGTTAGTAGAAGCATGATTAAATCACTTAACTAGTAAGTACAATTTCTTAGTAACTAGCTCTTGGTAATTCAATCCAAAAGAGTAAAATTTATCATAAGTCAAGAATTGAGTTGTCATTGAAATCACTTATAGGATCGAACATCTTTGCTAACAAACCTTCTTATAATAGTAAGATTGTGAGCTATTGTTTTAATCGCTAACAAATTTGGAGTATGAATTGTAGGGAAGTTTAGTTAGCAATCAATCATTTTGAAAACCAATTTAGAGAGATAGAGCTAACTCTTATACTTTAGCAAATGAATTAGAAAGTATAATTGTTATCTTTTAGCATTTAATCTATAAGAGTAAAAATGAATTGTGAGTCCGAATCGAATTGTGGTTAGTAAGTCGACATTAGATCTTATGCCATAGTTTCAACTTTGCAAATTTATAAGAAATTTTATGAACACTGTTAAACTAAAAACTTCACCTAAATGCATCAAAAATCTTTATCTACCTTCTGTATTTATTTCTTATTTGTTGGAGACTTTTTGGAGTTACGTGTTTATTCATTGTTTCTCGCTTTGGCAGTTTTTATCGTTAGATGACGTTGATTGCGAGAGTGACCCTCTGCAGCATAATGAGCATCTCTAGCAAGGCAAAGGCAAGCAGTTTCATCATATCCCATTATTGTCCCTTTACTTTAAAAGTTAATACTTTGTTTCACTTATATGTATGCATGCTACTTTGTGTTAAATTATCGTTTAGTCAAGCCTATAGATGCCTACTCTGTAGGTAAATGTTCATTCTCTACTACTAAGCCTAGGACTATCTTGCTGTGATTTAGAGTTCGATGGATGGACTCTTATCACTTAGTAGTTTACGTTGGATAATGCTTAGAAATGCTTAGATAACGGTAGAAATGGGCGGTTGTCGACATTATGTCGATGACCTTGATCACACAAAAATTATTACTCCATTATGTCCATCTTGTGCTTTGTTACTTTGTAAAGAAATAAAAATGAAAACAAAACTGTTTGACTTAGGCACAATGGATGTTGGTGTGATCTGTTGGGTGTGAACGGAATGGTGCCTAAGTCCCCAAGGACCGAGTTACTTGCGCCATTGATCCAAGCACTTTTGCGTGCTAACCACACGAGGGGGATATGGGACCTCTCTTGACTAAGTACTTTGGGAGGTGTTAATTATGAGCTGGTCGGTGGGTATGTTAAAAGTGTGTGTGTGTTATGGTGGTGTTGGGAGGGGAGCATTAACAGATCGGCCATAGGCTGGTTAATGTGTCCTTATCCCCGTGGGTTGCAGCTCTTAATTAGCATCATCCATTGGAAATGTCTCGTAGGACTTAGCCGTGTCGGCATACCAAAGGAAGTGTGCTAAATAGCTTGGCGAAAAGGCGGTCTGACGTGTGGGTACATTGGTACACCCCTGCAGGGTTAAATCTATTCGAATAGCCTCGTCCTAGGTTATGGACACGCTTGGTGATTTCCCGCAAGAGCTAGACTAAACACTTAATTAAAACTTGATGGGTGGTATGAATGGGTAATTCATGCTATTGTTGTGGTGGCTATTGGGTTAGTCACTTCCAAGTTGTTCTTGTTGTTGTTATTATTATTGTATCGTTGTTACTTCAACAACTAAAAATGCTTTGTCAAAATTGCTTTCAATATATTACATTATTGCAAATGAAAACTTGCTTTATGCTAAAATTTGAGTCCAAAGCCTCATCCACTTAAATAAAGCTTGCATGCAGCTAATTATAGGCTGTTACCCTTACATGTCAGTCTTGCGAGTACATTATTGTACTCATTTGCTTTGCTTAACTGTAATTGTTGCAGAGGAAGAAGTGGATCCCCAAGGGATGCACTTTTGTGAGATGTGCTGCAGGTTCGACGACTAGGTTGGTTGCCTTGTGGGTTAAGGCACACTAATTGGCTCTTTTGTTATTGCCATCTTATGGCTTTTGCTTCCGCTGTTTATTTATCTCTTTAGCTGTTTAGTTGTTATTCGGCCGGTCGGCCTCTTTTGTAATAATCTCTATTATGTATGTCTTTTGTAAAGTTTGTGCTTCGTTTCTATGTTTGTATGGAATTGATGCATGATTTTGTAAAAGGGTGTGTATACAGCACTTCTGGGATGTATACATTTTCCCGAGGCACGGGATATTTGGTTTGTGATACTAGAGTCAAGTGGATGGCTAAGTATTACAAGTTAAATACCCCGGGGTCTCACAATGTTTGGTATCAGAGCCATCCTGACCGTAGTAACCCAAGCTTGGTCGTTCTTAGGATACTTTGGAAACCTTATTTTCAAAGTATCAAATAATTTATGAGAGCTTAAGTAAATTCGCAGATTTTACTCCTTACCTATCTTCGCTTTCTATTCTCATCTTGCTCTAGTTTGAGTTTTGAAAATTGTTTTCCTCTCCTTCCCTCAAAATTAGTTGTTATCGTTTAATTGGGTTTTGGGAATCAATGAGATTGGCAAATTTAAGTGTTGGCTACCCTTCCACAAGGTTTTGAAGTTTCTGGAGTCGGTGATTTCGGCTAAGAGCTTGGATGCAAAATCAGGAGAGCAAGCATCAAATTCCGGACAGCAATCTCAAGGTTCTAAATAGGATAGATAATGAGAGGATAATTCAACTAAAACTTGCGGGAATAAAAGGGTAAGATGTGATACTAGTTAGCTAAGTATCTAACACCTATTTTATGGGTTTTTACCTTGCCTTGTAGAGGTATTAAACTAGAGTAGTGTGCTGAAATTTTTCCTTCTCTACCGATTACTCGTTCAAATCAATACGAGTTAGTTGTGTCGGGAAGTTGGTTTTTAATCTTATGTTTTCCTTGCTGTTTTGGAGCCATTTTGGAAGCTTTTAAAGTACATTTCCTTGCTGTTTTTGCTTCTTCTTTATTATGCTCCCTATAACTTCTTTTATTCTACTTGTTTCATTAGTTTACGTTTATTATCATCTAATCTATTAGTAACTCGGTAGGGATCTGTACTATCTATTTTGTTGACCTTCGGTTAGGGTGATGTTCTGTTCCCCTAGTCATTGGCGTTTCTTTTCGCTTTCTTCAACTTCTACTCCTCGGGTTTCGTGCTAACCCATCTCTTAAATAGCAGATGTCCAGGCGGCACTCAAAGAAGTGGACTAGGTCGCAAAAGTCGGCCGATGAAAATCTCCCTGGCTCCCACGGTCTAGACAATTGGTACCATTGCCCCGAGGACCGGCAATTGCCTCCATTTTGCATTAGCTGTGGTGATGAGGGGCATTTCGTCGAAGAGTGCAAACTAGGAAGGGTCAAGGTCTGTCAGCGTTGTGGTGAGGAAGGACACTACAGCAACCAGTGTACTACAGCTTGTCCAAACTGTGACCGAGACCACTTACCCGGAAATTGTCCAACTGCCCAAGTCACATGTTTCCTCTGCGAGGGAAACGATCACTATCCCAAGGAGTGTAGTATGAACCTGGTGACCGCCAAGCCATTAGAACTACAGTGACTGGTTCTTCGGTGAGCTGCAAGCATCGCAATCGCCAATGCCACCAGACCAGAGAAGTTCTTGGATGATTTGTCTGAGGAGCTACGGGACAAATTACCAGTCTACACCTTCCCCGATTTCCAAATTTCGGTTGAAAATCCCATTATTGCTGGGGGCAGAAAGAGAAAGCTAAAGGATCGTCGCAAGATTCAAAAGAAGGCTCCAGCACCTACCTCTCGCCCTTCGCAGGCCGTGCCTCAACCACGTGCGACTGCAAGTCAGCAGAGCGGCCTCCGCAATCTCGCCGAAGTCACTTGTTTCCTCTGCAAATGCAAGGGCCATTATGCTAATAATTTTCCTAAGAGGCTTGCAAAGAACCTCTCTTTCTTCCCCAGTCGCGTGATTCGATCACGTGTACCGGAGTCGATCACTTGCTTCTTTCAAGCAACTGAAGGGCATTATGCAAACCAATGCCCTAAGAAGACTGGAGCGGCCCCTCGTCCTAATGGAGGTCGCGGGCATGGAGGTGGTCCTTCACAGGATCAGAAGATTGTCCCCGCAGCCCAAGGTGTGGGTAGCGGCCGCGTCAACCTCATCTCTGCTGAGGAGGCACAGGAGGCGCCTGACGTTGTGTTAGGTACGCTTCTTGTTAACTCTCATCCTGCTACTGTTTTGTTCGATTCAGGAGCATCTCATTCTTTTGTATCTCAGTCTTTTGCTGCTGCTAGTGATCTTCTGTTTGCTCCTTTGTTGGTCCCATTGCTCATTCGCTCTCCTGGTTCGGAGTTGAGAGCTGAATTATAGTGCAGGGATGTTCCTATCGAGATCGAGGGAGTAAGATTTTTAGCAAATCTTATCCCCCTCAATGCCACGAGCTTAGATGTAATTCTGGGCATGGATTGGTTGTCCCAGCACATGGGGCAAATCAATTGCGCCCGGAAGCTCATCTATCTCACAAGTCCCTCCGGCGAGTAGGTTTGCTTTTCGCTGAAGCTGTTAGGTCCACATCTCTTCGCACTCGAAGCGAAGCCAGCTCCGAATATTCGTGAAGTCCCAACGGTATGTGACTTCATTGATGTCTTTCTCAAAGATCCTCCTGGAATGCCTCCAGTTCGAGAGCTCGAGTTCGTCATTGAGTTGGTGCCCGGTACCGCCCCGATTGCAAAAAGGTCTATTAGTCTACCCCGAAACCCCCAGGAAAAACGATGCCGTTTGGATTGTCATCGGTCGTTTGACTAAAGTGGCACATTTCCTTCCCTATACATCTAAGGGCATCACAAACATGTAATTGCCTCAAACTTCTGTGGCCTAAACGGCCATAGTCCCTCTAAGGGACTAGCTACGGAGGGATGACTCTGTATAGCTAGTTAACCGACTGAGGCCTCGTTCGTTAGTGGAGTAACCAGACAAATAGCTCCACCAACTAAGAACGGCCATGGTCCCTCGAAGAAGCTAGCTGCGGAGGGATGACTCCGCATGGCTAGTTAGCAGGCTGAGATCCCGTTGTTAGTGGAATTAACCAGACAAATCACTCCGGAATTAACCAGACAAATCGTTCCACCAACTAACAACGGTCCTGCATGTAACATCCCAATTCTGAAAATGAGGGGAAATTAAAACTTTTATTTCATCTTGAGGTCCTTGAACCTTTTCTGTAATTCTTGCAAAAGAATTATGGAAATAAAAATCAAATCTCCAATTTAAACTCCAATCAAAAACCTCCTAAAAAAAAAATCTTGTGCCAAACACTTGTAAATATTTTTCCTAAGTTCTAGGGAAGCTTGGCAACCCCTCTGAATTTTCTCACAATTTTTAGAAATTGTTTGAATAGTTTTGGAGGCAAGTCAAACCAGTCCAAAGTCTGGTCAAACCCTAGTTGAAATCATTCTGGAATTTCTTGGGAAAAATTCAATGCACAAAACTTCCTGGAAATTTTATGCGAGGTCAATCTGTGAGTCATAAAGCTCCTGTAAAAATTTCAGGAATTTTAGTGATGATTTGATACCTCAATTAAATCTTTAAACTCAGCTGTGAATTCAAACTCTAGTCTGGTTTGCACTGTTGCTCGGGCTCGAACCCATGTCTGACCCGAGCCACTCGTTTTGGTCTAACCACCTAGCTGCACCGAGACCAGCCGCAAGCGGGCGTGGCCTTGGGTCGTTGTATTAAAATCGGCGGCCCATCTTCGTGATACCCTTCGCCGATCGTCTTCTTTCTCACCACGCGATAAATCGGACGGCTCGCGTCGTCGTCCTCCTCCGCACCCTCTCTCTCGCGTGCGCAGTGAGCCATGGCAGGAGTGGGCGAGCGTTGTCGGGTCACGCCTCTGGCAGGCGCTCAACGGTCGCTCTGCAAGCATTTAATGCTCTGTACACCGCCTAAGTCGCCGCTCCAATCGCCTCCTGCCGCCTCGAGCCTCCCTTGACCCAGAGCACCCGAGGAGGCAGTGCCGTTGCTCTCTCCCTCCGTTGCTACTTAAGCACCCGTGCCTGCTTCCTTGGCTTCTTTTGCACACCACCTAGCTCTAGCTAGCACCCTCGGTCCTCGTTGGAGCTCAAGTCACTCAATCCATCGCTGCCGCCATTGTCGCACCTCGGTAGCTCGGTGAAGGCGGTAACCCCGTGCTCCTCCCTCTCTGATGCTTGTTCCTCTAGCTCCCTCACCTCTCACTGGAGCTAAGCCCTCACTCAATTTCACTTGACTTCCCCAGGGCTCGACTGAATTTGGATTTCCCCACTTCGCGGCCGAAATCGCCTCTCGTCGTCTCCAGCACCGGTGAGCCCCTCTCCCTCTAATTGCTCACTCGGGGAGCACCAGTGGGGTGCATGGACTTCATTTGGATGACCCGGTCGTGTGGATTTTGCCCAGGCCGCGTTGTCCGCTTCTTCTTCCTCAGCGCCGTCGCGGCACTTCGTCGACGGCACTCCTCCGGCCACCTCAGCTTCGCCGCGTCACTCGGGTAAGTCCCTGGTAACGTGTAGATGCCTTGGCACCCGCTGATTGCCCGCCGCGGAGCTCTCCTTCTTTGTCATCATTTGCCGTAGTCGCGCCGCCGCCTCGCCGTCGCCGCCATTGTGGACCTCACCGGAGTGTGAGTAATCTTTGGCGTGATCAGCGGTGCTAATGTGCACCGTAGGTGCCCTTGGCACGCCGAGATGGCGTGCATCGCCGCCAGTCGCCGGTGAGCGCCTCAGAACTTTTGTCGGGAGCAGAATCACCCCGTTGTCGTGTTAATACACAATAATGACGGTTGTTAACTTCTAATCATTGCTTAGCAGTTAAACCTGTCTTAGCCGCTTTAAAACAGTCGCTACCAGCGGGCCCGCGTTTAAAGAAAACGTTTCAGCCTCGCTATCACTGACCGGTGGGGTCCCAATCACTGTGCACTTAAACCCCGAAGCTCTCTCGGTCATTGCCATGTGGGGCCAGCACACTGTGCACGTGCGCTAACCCCAGCCCATGACTACCAGTCGCTGGCAAGGGGGTCCCACATGTCAGAGATCACTGTTGTAGTCGCGAAGGGCTCAATCTCTCTCAGCCGTTTATCTCAGATCGACGGTCCACAGCCACCCCTATCTCCCACGCGCGTTTTTGAAATCCCGCCGCGGTGATTCAACGCTGGCCGTTGGATTCTCCATCAACGGCCCACGTTGATGGCTTGGGCCGTCCGATGTAAAATCTACGGCTCACAATCAGCCACGTCATTTATGCATTGGTATTTCCCGAAAGCTTTATTTTCATACTGGAAAAAGGTATAAACTTTGTAAATGCATATCTTTTTCATTGTAATTCATTTTAGATGATTCCAGTGGTATTAATTCTGTTATGCTCTAAAATTTAATCTAAAAATGTTTAGAAGATTAATATGACTCCAGAAAAACCTGAAATTAAATTCTAATCTTTCTCAGTTTTATTAAATGTATTAGAATTTCAGTTAAATGGTAAAATGCATAACAAATTCATTATAACTCCTTTTTAGTTGAAATAAATTTTGTTAATTCTGTTATTAACTATAATTCAGTCTAAAAATAGTTTTAATCATGTTATAGTTACAAGAATGTCCAGAATTAACTTTAACCTTGCATAGGCTTTAATTGTTTCTCTAGAAATCATTGTAACTTGTAAAATGCATAACTAATTATCTGTAAACTAGTTTTGGGTGAATCCAATTTTGTTGGATTCTCTAATAATGAACTTACTAGGAAAAATAGTTTTGAACATGTTACTGTTTTCAGAAAGAATAAGCATGCATTATAATTTTGTTCAAGTTCTTGTTTCAAAAATTAATAGAGGGTGCATTATAGCTCCAATTGAGATGAATCCGATTTGGTTGTTCATCTTATGAGGTTCTTATGCTACCTTAAAATTTCCAGCTTCACTGGTACTCTAGAAATTTTTGCGATGAATAGTAACATATTTCTAATTAAATAAGCTGAGCAGAATTGATTTCATCATATCTTTTGCATTAAGAATCCAAATCAATTGGTTCTTGTTGCTAAATTCATGATAAATCATTGTCTTGCTGCTGTAAAATTTTCATAGCATTCGGAGAAGTTTTGCTGTTGAGTCTTTTTGGTTTTTCGTTGTTCTTATCGGTTCTTTATCGCTTCCGTTAGGTTTCGACATTTGTGGTAATCCCGAGAGTGACCCTCAGCCACAACTTGAGCAACAGCAACAAGGCAAGCAGTTTGACCATGATTCATCCTATATTTGCAAGTCTATTATATTGTTGCTACTTTGTTTTAATTATGGTTAGTGAATCCTATAGTTGCACAATCTGTAGGAACGCCATGTCTTTACTACCTTAAGCCTAGGTTACTTGTTGTGGTTTGAGCTCGTTGGATGAGCTCATATCACTTAGTAGATTGCGACTTAAAATGCTTAGATATGCTTAGTTAACGGTAGCAATGGGCGATCATCGAATTAGTCGATGATCTTGATCACACAAATCTATCTATTACTCCTTATGTCCAGCACTTGTGCTTTGTTAATTTGTAAATACAAAATCTGAAAATAAATGTGTGGATTGGACTTGGGCATATTGGATGGATGGTGTGGTTTTTGGATGTGGTGGTATGCCCGAGTCAACAAGGACCTAATTCTTGCGCCATTGATCCAAGCAATTATGCGTACTCAACCACGCGAGGGGCATATGGAACCCTCTTGACTAAGTACTCTAGGAGGTGTTAATTATGAGCTGCTCGGTTGGTGTGTTTTAAATGAAAACGATATGTATAGTGTGGGAGGAACATTAGCTTAGGCCAGGTCGCCTAATGTCTCTTTCTCCCCGTGGGTTGTGCGACTTGTAATTAGCATTATCCTTTGGAAATGTCTCGTAGGACTTAGCGTGCACAAGACACCTTCTAAGTGTGCGTAAAGGAAAGGCGTCTCGGCGTGTGGGTGCAGTGGTACACCCTGCAGGGATAAAACTATTCGAATAGCCTCGTCCTAGGTTATGGACACGCTTGGTTATTTCCCGTAAGAATTAGACTACAACCTTTAATTAAAACTTGACATGGTTGGCATGAACGGGGAGTTCATGCTATTGTTGTGGTGACTATTGGGTTAGTCACTTCCAGGAATGTTGTTGTCATCTACTTAATGTTATTATCGTTGTCAAACTTGATATTTGAATGTTAAAAACAGATTTGATAACTTGCCTTTAAATGTATTACATTATTGCAAATAAATGTTGCTTTATGCTAAATGAGACATACAACCTCCACTTACATAAAGCTTGCATGTAGCATATGTTATAGGCCTGTTATCTTACATGTAAGTCTTGCGGAGTACTTTATGTACTCATCTGCCAGTGTTTGTGGCATTTTTGTGACTTTTGTTGCAGAGGAAGGAGGTGAGTTCCAAGAGCCTCACTTTTGTGCTATGTGTTGCAGCTTCTTCGACGACTAGCTTGGCGGTCCCACGATGCCTAGGGGTTAAGGCACACTGATTGGCTTTGTGTTATAGCCATCTTTATGGCACTTTTGCTTCCGCTGTTATCTTAGTAGTACTTGTTGTTATTTGGCCTGAAGGCCCCTCTTTTGTAATAACCTATCCTTATTAATATTAACTTCTGGTTTGTTGCTTATGTACCATGTGTTGTATGGAATTGATACATTCTTTTGTTGTGAGGTATGTATCGCATTCGGGAAGTATACATCTCTCGAGACTGGTTTATTTGGTTGATAATACTAGGTCAATTGGATGACTAAGTATTATGAGCTTAATAAATCCGGGTGCTCACAGTGCACCACCACCCATAGAATCAAGAAAGAGCTCTCAGTCTGTCAATCCTTGTTATATCTGGACCTGGTAAGTTTCCCCGTGTCGACTAAAGTGGCACATTTTTCTGTCGGTCAAAACCAAGTTTCGTGCCGGTCACTTGGCTGAGCTTTATGTCTCAAGGATCGTAAGCTTGCAAGATGTATCGAAGACGATCGTTTCAGATCGTGGTTCTCTGCTCACATCTCGATTTTGGCATAGTCTGCAAGAGGCTATGGGAACTCGTCTTTCTTTCAGTTCAGCTTACTATCCCCAAACTAATGGTCAGACCAAAAGGGTCAATCAAGTCTTGGGAGACATGCTCCGTGCTTGTGTTCTTTCCTATGGGAAGCATTGGGAGAAATGCTTACCATTTGCCGAGTTTTCGTACAACAACAGCTTTCAAACCAGTCTCGGCATGGCTCCTTTCGAGGCCTTATACAGAAGAAAGTGTAGAACCCCGTTGTATTGGTCTGAGACCGGAGAAAGACTCTTCTTTGGTCCGGACTCGATCAATGAGGCCGAGAGTTAAGTCCAGCTTGTTCGTGAGCGTCTACGCACAGCCCAATCTAGGCAAAAGAGCTATGCGGATCACCGTCGTCGTGAGTTGAGTTTTGAGCCTAATGACTTTGTTTATCTCAAAGTCTCTCCTTTGAAGGGTCATCAATGTTCAGCGTCAATGGCAAGTTAGCTCCTCGATATGTGGGTCCCTACCGCATCATCGAAAAAAAAGGAGTTGTTGCCTATAAGTTGGAATTGCTTGCTGCACTTGAGGGGGTACATGATGTGTTCCATGTGTCCTAGTTGAAGAAATGCCTTCATGTTCCAACCGAGGAAGCTCCGTCGGAAACTCCCGATGTTCAAGAAGATTTGACCTATCGCGAGCACCCTGTTCGCATCGTTGAAGAGGCTGAACGAAGAACGAGAAATCGTTCCATCAAGTTCCTTAAAGTTCAGTGGTCAAACCATTCCGAGGATGAGGCTACTTGGGAAAGGGAAGATCGTCTGCGTGCAGACTACCTCTCTTTCTTCCCCGAGTGAGCCAAATCTCGGGACGAGATTTCTGTAAGGGGGGGGGGGAGATTTTGTAACATCCCAAATATTAGGTTGTGTTTCAAATGTAATCAAATCTAGATTTGTGTTTCAAATGTAACCAAATCTAGGGTTGTGTTTCAAATGTAAGAAAATGAGTAGACATTAAAACTCTTCTTACATCTTGAAGTTTTCGCACTTTTCTATATTTCTTGTGAAAGAATTGTGAAATTCAAAAAGCTAAATCTCCAGTTGACTAAAGTCAACCCTTTTTCAACCGTGGTCAAGAATCTTGGGCCAACCTTTGGAAATATTTTTCCTTGGTCCTAGGGCTGGTATGTGACCCCTCCGAAAAATTTCCTAATTTTTAGAAATTGCTTGCTATTTTAAAACAATCAGTCAAAGAAGAGATTTGAAAGTCAAACATCAGAAAGAGGGGCTCAAAATAGTTCTACAGAAACATATAATACATGAAAAGCCGTAGAAATTTTACAACATAACATTCTCTGTATTTTCAGCCTTCCATAAACATTTTAGAATTTTTCGAGCATTTTCACTAGGTTAATAAAATCCCTTAAGGCTCTCTATCTGTTTTTCAAAACCTAGCCAACACTATTGAACCGACCAAGTCACTTGGGCCCGGTCTGACTTGACCAACCGTCTGCACCGCACCACTTATCTCCCCTTGCTTGGACCATCCGATTGGAAATCGACGATCCAGATTGAATGGGCCGATCGGACTATCCGAGCGTTTCCATCACATGGACTGTCCGATCTTGATCTAACGGTCACAGCTCGACCCGGTCATTTAAACACCGACCCAGGCTTTTGTCATGGTGTCGCTGGCGAGTGGAGCCTGGTAGCCAGACCTCCTTTCAGATGTCGGCTGCGCCGCCGCCACCTTGCTCATAGATACCATGGCGTTGTCGCCGCCTTCGCTTCATGGGGCTTCGCTCATCTTTGCGTCGACCAACGGCTCTGTCCCCAATTTTTTTTGGACGCACGCGTTTGTTTTTTTTTTTTTTTGCCTCGCCACATCGCTCGGTCCCTGGCCTTCAACGGCTCTTTAGCCCATAGTCATCCTCCTGCCATTCCATCTCTCTGCAGCTCTTTCTTTTTTTTCCCCAAACCAAGAAACCGAGTTGGCCTCCTGGCTCCTTCCCCACCGAGCCGCCTCCCCCTGGCCGGCCATGGCGCCACCTCCCCCTGGCCGGCCATGGCGCCGCGCCGGATCCTCCTCGCCTCCTCCCGGCCTGCCCCCACCGCTACCACCATGGCCGTCCAGATCCGGCCGCCCCTAGTGTTTGCCGCCGCTGCTGCCACCTCCCTCAGCGCCTGCCGCCTCCTCGCCTCCACCACTCGGTCCGCCTTCCCATTGCTCCACTTGCTTCTCGCTCCACCGCCTCGCCCAGATCGCCACCAGGTTGTTTTTCCCTGCCGGCCATGGCCGCTGCCCCGCCTGCCTACCTCACTCACCAACGGATCCGCCCACCTGCCAGATCCACCTCCTCCCATGCGCCGCCTCTCCCTCACCCGTCGGCCGTCACGGCCTCAAGATCCATCATCTCCTCGGCGTCGACTGCCCAGCCTCGCCCCACCGCCATGGCTCCTCCCTCCGTCGCCGGCCTCAGCCCTAGATCTGCCCCACCGCCGACGCCTTCATTGCCCTCGACCCCAACTCACGTCGGCCCTGTCTTCCTCGACGTCGGATCTGTCTACCTCGGCTCCACCAGATCGGATCTCGCGCCGATCTTCTCCTTTCTCCGCACCCTGCAGCCGACCCAGATTTCCATCGGTGTCCTCGAGCCGCCTTCGGTTTCCTCTTGTGCTCTCTGTGTGTTTGTATGAATGCCTGTGTTTATCTGCAGGTGAAATCCCCAGGGCCGTCTCGACCTCCCGGGTCCCATTCTTCTTTGTTTACCAGAGTCGATACTCTCCTCTCGGGCGAAGGACCGCCCGAGCCACCCCTGGCTCCCCATTGTTTCCCCTTGTGCTCTCTCAGGCTATTCTTTTCTATATGTGCATGATAGTGTGAGTGTTGTTCAATTAGGAGGATAGATGAATGTTTTCCTGAAGTAGTTAACATGCAGTGATATGTTCAGTACTATAGATGAGTTTGTATGTACCTTTGTTTAGGATGAACTGTGAATTTTGTAAGCATTTGAAGGTTTAGTAGCAAGTTAGCATATTTTAGAATGGTAAGATTTTAAGGTGATTACTTGCTGAATGTTTAGTTAACTTTCGTTGGTTAGTCAGTTTTTGGTTAATTAGTTGTCAGGTAGTCTAGTCAGTAAAGTCAATTTGCTTGGCATAAGTGGTTAAGTTTCATTTAGAAGATGATATGGGAATCTAAGGGCTAAGTGTTGTTAATTGAGATTGTTGCAAAGGCAAGACTAAATGAGGGGATCCATTTTCCAATTAGAGACTAATGACCTTTAGTGTTTATTTGAAACATGTCAGTGATTAGAGGGTGTATGTCAACTATTGAGAAGTTAAATCATATTTCAAAATTGGACCACTAACTTGCTTCCTAATTAAAGTAGTTAATACCTAAGCCTTTAACTTGAAAGGTAAGTATTGGCAGTAGGCCACTGGATCATATTAGTAGCATGTAGCAGGGTACAGGATAGTAGGACTCATTCCATTAAGTTGGTTAGTAGAAGCATGATTAAATCACTTAACTAGTAAGTACAATTTCTTAGTAACTAGCTCTTGGTAATTCAATCCAAAAGAGTAAAATTTATCATAAGTCAAGAATTGAGTTGTCAGTTGAAATCACTTATAGGATCGAACATCTTTTGCTAACAAACCTTCTTATAATAGTAAGATTGTGAGCTATTGTTTTAATCGCTAACAAATTTGGAGTATGAATTGTAGGGAAGTTTAGTTAGCAATCAATCATTTTGGAAACCAATTTAGAGAGATAGAGCTAACTCTTATACTTTAGCAAATGAATTAGAAAGTATAATTGTTATCTTTTAGCATTTAATCTATAAGAGTAAAAATGAATCGTGAGTCCAGAATCGAATTGTGGTTAGTAAGTCGACATTAGATCTTATGCCATAGTTTCAACTTTGCAAATTTATAAGAAATTCTTATGAACACCTGTTAAACTAAAAACTTCACCTAAATGCATCAAAAATCTTTATCTACCTTCTGTATTTATTTCTTATTTGTTGGAGACTTTTTGGAGTTCTGGTGTTTATTCACTGTTTCTCGCTTTGGCAGTTTTTATCGTTAGATGACGTTGATTGCGAGAGTGACCCTCTGCAGCATAATGAGCATCTCTAGCAAGGCAAAGGCAAGCAGTTTGATCATATCCCATTATTGTCCCTTTACTTTAAAAGTTAATACTTTGTTTCACTTATATGTATGCATGCTACTCTGTGTTAAATTATCGTTTAGTCAAGCCTATAGATGCATACTCTGTAGGTAAATGTTCATTCTCTACTACTAAGCCTAGGACTATCTTGTTGTGATTTAGAGTTCGATGGATGGACTCTTATCACTTAGTAGTTTACGTTGGATAATGCTTAGAAATGCTTAGATAACGGTAGAAATGGGCGGTTGTCGACATTATGTCGATGACCTTGATCACACAAAAATTATTACTCCATTATGTCCATCTTGTGCTTTGTTACTTTGTAAAGAAATAAAAATGAAAACAAAACTGTTTGACTTAGGCACAATGGATGTTGGTGTGATCTGTTGGTGTGAACGAATGGTGCCTAAGTCCCCAAGGACCGAGTTACTTGCGCCATTGATCCAAGCACTTTTATGTGCTAACCACACGAGGGGATATGGGACCTCTCTTGACTAAGTACTTTGGGAGGTGTTAATTATGAGCTGGTCGGTGGGTATGTTAAAAGTGTGTGTGTGTTATGGTGGTGTTGGGAGGAGCATTAACAGATCGGCCATAGGGTGGTTAATGTGTCCTTATCCCGTGGGTTCTGACTCTTAATTAGCATCATCCATTGGAAATGTCTCGAGGACTTAGCCAGGTGTCAAGATACCAAAGGAAGTGTGCTAAATAGCTTGGCGAAAAGGCGGTCTCGACGTGTGGGTACATTGGTACACCCCTGCAGGGTTAAATCTATTCGAATAGCCTCGTCCTAGGTTATGGACACGCTTGGTGATTTCCCGCAAGAGCTAGACTAAACACTTAATTAAAACTTGATGGGTGGTATGAATGGGTAATTCATGCTATTGTTGTGGTGGCTATTGGGTTAGTCACTTCCAAGTTGTTCTTGTTGTTGTTATTATTATTGTATCGTTCTTACTTCAACAACTAAAAATGCTTTGTCAAAATTGCTTTCAATATATTACATTATTGCAAATGAAAACTTGCTTTATGCTAAAATTTGAGTCCAAAGCCTCATCCACTAAAATAAAGCTTGCATGTGGCTAATTATAGGTCATTACCCTTACATCGCCGCCTTTATGCAGTACATTATTGTACTCATTTGCTTTGCTTAACTGTAATTGTTGCAGAGGAAGAAGTGGATCCCCAAGGGATGCACTTTTGTGAGATGTGCTGCAGGTTCGACGACTAGGTTGGTGGTCCAGTTGGTTGCCTTGTGGGTTAAGGCACACTAATTGGCTCTTTTGTTATTGCCATCTTATGGCTTTTGCTTCCACTGTTTATTTATCTCTTTAGCTGTTTAGTTGTTATTCGGCCGGTCGGCCTCTTTTGTAATAATCTCTATTATGTATGTCTTTTGTAAAGTTTGTGCTTCGTTTCTATGTTTGTATGGAATTGATGCATGATTTTGTAAAAGGGTGTGTATACAGCACTTCTGGGATGTATACATTTTCCGAGGCACGGGATATTTGGTTTGTGATACTAGAGTCAAGTGGATGGCTAAGTATTACAAGTTAAATACCCCGGGGTCTCACAAATCACCTGTTACAACTGTCAGCAACTGGGACACTACGCGAGCAATTGTCCCCTGAAGCAAGGTCCATCACCTATCAGATTCAACTCGGGAGCCACTCCGACCAGAACTTCCATGCCAGAAGCAAGACGCGGAGCACCTTAGACTCCAGTTGCACTAGCCAAGACCCCACAGCCCTTCGAGAGAGGTCGTGTGAACCATGTCACAGTGGAAGAAGCCCAGACCACCCCGGACGTCGTGCTGGGTAAGTTCCTAGTAAATTCATCACCTACTATAGTTTTGTTTGATTCTAAAGCTACACATTCATTTGTTTCTCGGAGTTTTGTTGCAAAGCATCAGCTTAAGGTTCTAACTCTTAAAAATGCTTTGTTGATTCAATCACTTGGTTCGGAGTTGAGTACGAACAAAGGCTGCCCTAAGGTTAAAGTAACCATAGAAGGGGTAGAATTTCTAGCCAACCTCATAATCATCGATGCCAAATCCTTAGATGTGATCTTGGGTATGGATTGGCTTGCAAATCACCAAGCAATTTTAAATTGTGGTGATAGAAGCATCACTTTGGTCAGCCTAGATGGAATCAAGATAAAATTTGAAGCCTCTGTAGAAAAGCATGATGGAGCCTTAGTCTGCAGCGTCAGTGCTGTATCTTTGGAAGATGTGCCAGTGGTCCGAGAATTTTCAGACGTCTTTCTAGATGAGTTACTTGGGATGCCTTCGGACAGGGACCTAGAGTTTGTCATTAACCTAGTTCCAGGAACCGCACCTATTTCCAAGAGGCCCTACCATTTGTCGGTTGACGACTTAGTTGAGCTGAAGAAGCAGATCGAAGAAATGCAAGATAAAGGATTTGTCCAACCAAGTTCTTCACCTTGGGGAGCCCTAGTGATCTTTGTCCCTAAGAAGGATGGTACCTACCGGATGTGTGTGAACTATCGCCTGCTCAATGAAGTCACCATCAAGAACAAGTACCCTCTGCCCAGGATTGATGATTTGTTTGACCAATTAAAAGGAGCCGAAGTGTTCTCCAAGATAGATTTAAGGTCAGGATACCATCAGTTGAACATTCGCCAAGAAGATATTCCCAAGACAGCTTTCTCAACCCAATATGGACTGTATGAGTATACGGTCATGTCTTTTGGATTGACTAATAACCAGCTTACTTTATGAACTTGATGAATAAAGTATTCATGGAGTATCTGGATAAATTTGTCATCGTCTCTATCGACGACATTCTAGTATACTCTAAAAGTGAAGAAGAGCATAAAGAGCACCTTCGCTTAGTCTTGAATAAGCTTAGAGATCATCAACTCTACGCTAAATTCAACAAGTGCGAGTTTTGGATGAAGGAAGTTACCTTATTGGGACACGTCATGTCTACAGAAGGAGTTGCCATCAACCCCAGCTAGGTCAAGGATGTGCTCAACTGGGAGTCACCCAAGCTAGTGTCTCAGATCAGAAGTTTCCTTTAAATGGCAGGTTACTACCACCGGTTCATAGAAGGTTTCTTGAGAATAGCAAGACCCCTTACTCAATTGCTGAAAAAGGAAAAGAAATTTGCTTGGACGCCAGAATATGAGCAAAGTTTTCAAAAATTAAAGAAGCGGTTGACCACCGCCGCAGTGCTGATTCTTCCTGATGTTCGGAAGGATTTCGAGATTTTCTGTGATGCGTCTCGACAAGGTCTCGGTTTTGTTCTAATGCAAGAAAGGAAGGTAGTAGCGTATGCTTCACGCCAATTGAAGCCTCATGAAGCCAATTACCTCACTCATAACTTAGAATTGGCTGCCGTAGTGCATGCCTTAAAGATATGGCATCATTATCTTATTGGTAATCGATGTGAAGTCTAAATGGCCAGTAAGAGCTTAAAGTACATTTTCACTCAAGCTGATGTTAATATGAGGCAAAGAAGATGGTTGGAATTGATCAAATATTATAACATAGGAATCCATTACCATCCAGGTAAAGCAAATGTGGTAGCAGATGCTTTAAGTAGAAAGGTCTACTGCAACACTCTAATGATCAAAGAAAGTCAGCCAGTAATGCACGAAGAATTTCAAAAGCTCAAGCTCGAGTTAGTCGAAGAAGGTTACTTGGCTGCTCTGGAAGTACAACCAACTCTCCAAGACCAGATCAAGAAAGCTTAGGAAGAAGATACGAATATCAAGGAGATCAAGAGAAACATGAAGCATGGTAAATCCCTAAGATTTTCAAAAGATGAACGAGGCATCTTGTGGTTCAATAAGCGTATCTGTGTATTGGATCAGAAGGAACTTAAACAGTTAATAATCCAAGAAGCACATGAAACTTTGTATTCCATTCACCCCAAAAGCACTAAGATGTATCAAGATCTCAAGGAAATCTATTGGTGGCCTCGCATGAAACATGAGATTGCAAAATATGTAGCATAGTGTGACACTTGCCAACGGGTTAAAGCCAAGCATCAGAGGCCTGCTGGACTCTTGCAACCTTTGAACGTACCTGAATGGAAATGGGAAGAAATTGGCATGGACTTTATCACCGGTTTGCCAAGAACCAAAGCTGGATATGATTCTATTTGGGTAATTGTCAATCGCCTAACAAAAGTTGCTCACTTCATCCCAGTCAAGACCACCTATTCAGGAGATAGACTTGCAGAATTGTACATCGCAAAGATAGTATGTGGGTACCAAAGAAGATCGTGTTAGATCGAGGAACCCAGTTCACCTCAAGATTCTGGCAGAAGTTGCATAGTGTTTTGGGCACTAATTTGAATTTCAGTACAGCTAACCATCCTCAGATAGATGGTCAAATAGAAAGGGTAACACTACAAGAAATTTGCTAAACTATGACAATTAGGTAAATCATCATTATCTAACCATATTCTATGACGTTGTTCGGCAATAGCGTCATAAAGAGCATTTCGGGGCTGGGACCCTAAGAAGTTGCATAGTATTTTGGGCACTAATTTGAATTTCAGTACAGCCAACCATCCTCAGACAGATGGTCAAACAGAAAGGGTAACACTACAAGAAATCTGCTAAACTATGACAATTAGGTAAATCATCATTATCTGACCATATTCTATGACGTTGTTCGGCAATAGCGTCATAAATAGCATCCCGGGGCTGGGACCCTACTTGTAGTGACGAAAAATGTCAAAATCGTCACTAACTCCCAAACCTCAAACTGTCATAAACAGGGTGTTTGGCATTGTGACGTCATTGCTTTGTCATAGTTACACAGGTGACAATCTCATATCGTCGTAATCCTCTTGGAGTTTTTTTTTTTGGATATACACAGGCGACAAGCTGGTTGTTGCTACCGTGGATGAATAGAAGTGGGACCCACATGTCAGGAAGTGGTGCAAAATGTAATGTGGCACGTGCAAATAAAAACCAACTCCTAGGCTTCGAACCGGGGACCTATTACATCGCAAGCTGCTACAACACCACTGCACCATTGAGAGCAATTCGTTGAAATCGTATGTGAATATCTAGATAAGCTATTACATGCGAGGTAGGGACTTACAAAGAAAAACCAGTAGCACGGTGGTGCCCATTGTGTTTGAATGGCTGAGCAAAGGGGATGGCTACGACTCCCGCTGGCGACGGCTGTGACTCCCGCCAGCGACGGCTGCAACTCCCGCCAGCGACGGCACCGCCTCCCGCCGGCGAGGGCTGCTCATCCCATGCTCGTTGCGCCACTACCATAGCTCCGTGGCACGGCCACAGCTGCTACGGCAGTCGGCCGCCACACAGGCCGACACCCAGATCTGGCCAGACATAGGCCATTCTCAATTGTAGTCTTCAATTGAAGGTAAGGATGCTCTCCATTCTCCTTTTGTTGCTTCTTAGTGGCTCGGGTTTGGTTGAATAATGGAGCTATTGAAGATTTTGTGCGTTTTTAGCTGGTCCATGGTTTAACTTGAGTATATGCCCCTGAATTACCCATTTGAGAGTTTAGAATACACTTAATTTTACAAGCCGTTCGGTCATTGCAAAATATTTTTGTTTTGTGAAGTTGAACAGTATGAAGATGTGAACAGCATAGACAATAATTTTGATTAAGGTTTACTTGTTTGAATGGCTGATAGATGAGCAATAATTTTGATTAATTTGTACTTGTTTGAGTGTTTGAAAGATGGACAGATCTTGGATTAAATCTAGACAGTTTAGCACTGCACATATGAATGGGGTGAAAGAGTTCATGCAATTTGTTAGTGCTCGATTTGATGAGAATGCTGAAATACTTTGCCCATGTCGTGTATGTTTGAATCGGGCTCATAGACCTCAAGGAGTTGTGGAGGATCACATATATATTCATGGGATGTCAAGCACATACAATAGGTGGATCCATCATGGAGAACCATTGGATGATGGAATTCATGAAAATGCACCGCATGAGAATGAACCATTCGATACTATGGAACATGATGTTGAAGAGGATGTTGGTTTGAACGAGGACAACGACGATGATGACAGAATTCCAGATATGGTAGAGGAGTTATACACAGGTGAAGAACAAGGTGGACAAAATTCAATGTTTGGAAGTGTAATAGTAGAGTTGCAGCACCAGCTTTATCCTGGATGTGCTCATTTTTCAAGATTTATATTTTTTGTGAATTTACTTCATATCAAGTCATTCTATCAAATCAGTAATGTTGCATTCACTGCATTGCTGAAGCTGTTGTCTTCAGCGTTCCCAGCTTGCTTTCTTCCCACATCTTACAATGAAGGAAAGAACTTTATCCATGCATTAGGACTTGGATATGATTCAATCCATGTTTGCAAGAATAATTGTGTCTTGTTTCGAAAGGAGTATGCCAACAATGATGAGTGCCCAAAGATGTGGTGAATCTAGATGGAAAGATGCGTAGGAAGGAAGCACATTCCTGTGAAGGTATTGCGGCATTTTCAATTGATTCCAAGGCTGAAGAGGTTGTTTGCTTCCAAAAATACAGTGGAGGAGGCACAATGGCACAAGTTGAATTCGCAACCTGTGGACAATGAACTCAGCCATCCTACTAATGGTGAGGCATGGAAAGACTTGGACAGAAAATATGGGTGGTTTGCAAAAGATGCAAGGAACATGAGACTTGGCCTTGTTATAGATGGTTTCAATCCATTTGGCAACATGAGCTCCTCCTATAGCATGTGGCCAGTATTTGTCGTGGCTTACAATGGGTCACCCTGGGCATGTATGGAACAGTCCAACTTCATGATGGCCCTACTGATCCCAAGTCCAAAATGTCTAGGAAAGGATCTTGATGTGTTCTTGGAGCCTCTCATCGAAGAGTTACTGGAGCTTTGGAAGGGTGTCCGTACTTATGATGCATATAGTGCTAGTATGTTTGATCTACATGCTGCAATTTTATGGTGCATTCATGATTATCCAGCATTGGGCACCTTGTCGGGACGAACCACAAAGGTTATTATGCATGTGTGCGTTGTAGACAAAGATCCTCGCTCAAAGAAATTAAGGCACAAGATATGTTACATTGGCCATCGCTGCTTCCTTCCAAGGATCATCCGTGGAGAAAAAGGAAAGAATTTAATGGTGAGAATGAAACCCGTGTGAAGCCTTGGGAACTTAGTACAGAGGAGCTGCTACAGCAACTAGACAATGTAAGAGATGTTAGACCAGGAAAGCATCCACAAAGCAGTAATAAGAGAAAGTGGCAAGCCGATGGTCAAGTTTGCACTCGAAGAGTTTGTTTGTTTGACTTGCCATATTGGTCAAGTCTAAAGCTGCGGCACAATCTTGATGTAATGCACATTGAAAAAATATATGTGACAACCTGCTTGGTACATTTCTCAACATTGATGGGAAGACAAAGGACACAATCAGTGCTAGGCTAGATATGGAAGACATGGGCATAAGATCTTTTTTACACTTGCAGTATGAAGGAGATTTATACAGTATCCCTAAAGCCCCGTAAGAAATGAAAAATGACCAAAAGCGTAATTTTTTCGAATTTATAAGAGAGGTGAAATTTCCAGATGGATATGCTTCTAACTTAGCAAAATGTATTAGTGCGGATGGATGCAAGGTGGTAGGATTAAAACTCATGATTGTCATATTCTTCTACAAAGAATTTTACCTCTTCGCCTCATGAGGAATCATGAGTAAGGAAATATATGAAGCAGCTTGTTGAATTGGGAAATTTCTTTCAACAGTTATGTTGCAAAACTCTAAAGCTAGATGTTCTACATAAATTGAAAGTTCAAATCCCAATCATTTTGTGCAAGCTTGAGAAAAATTTTCCACTAGCTTTCTTTGATGTTATGGTGCACTTGGCTGTTCATTTACCTGATGAAGCAATCCTAAGAGGCCCAGTGCAATATGGCTGGATGTACCCAGTGGAAAGAAGGCTATGTACACTGAAGCGTTTTGTGAGGAATAGGGCTAGACCTGAAGGATCCATTGCAGAAGCATATGTTGCTAATGAGTGTTTAACTTTTTGCTCAAGGTACTTGAATGATGTGGAGACACGATTCAATCAAGAGGGCAGGAATAGAGAGCGTGTTGACTTAAAAGAAGGTGACCTCTCTGTTTTTCAGCATGGTGTTCATTTAATTGGAGCCTCGAGGATGACATATCTTGAAGGTTATTATGACAAGATGGTTTGGTATGTGCTCAACAATTGTCCTAAGGTTCAGCCATTTATGGAATATGTGATCCCTTCTAACACTTTTGACTTTTGTTTTAGATATCATATATTATTTATCTATAATTTCTGAAGCCACTATGCAGGTTAGGTAGACAAGAGTTAGAGAAAGAAGGTAGTCATGATGTGGAAAAAAGGTTAGAGCATGAATTTGCCACATGGTTTAAGAAGCATGTGAGTTTTCTTTGCAATTTTGGATGGAACTCTGATCAGGTGTATAGGTTATCTTCATGCTGACCTTTTTGTTGTCCAGATGGCAAGACTACGTTATGTGGAAGGAGTAGAGGTCAGTGATGACCTATACTCATTGGCATGCCAACCAGATATGCGAGTGAGATTATATTCAACATGTATTGTTGATGGTGTTCGATATCACACGATTGACCGTGAAAAAAATAGAAAGACTCAGAACAGTGGAGTCACGGTTCAGGGTACACATAATGGTGAGCATATTGATTTTTATGGTTGTCTGCAAGACATTATCGAGTTGCAGTATAACTCAAGCCAAGACGTCGTCGAACAGCTTGTTTTATTTTGCTAGGTTGGTTTGATCTTGATGGCAAGAAGACAAGATTGAAAGATGATGGATATTTCAAAAGCATCAACACTGCAAGTTACTGGTACAAAGGAGATCCTTTTATTCTAGCCGCATAATCAACAAAGGTATTTTACTTGCAGGACACAAAGTTTGGTGGAGACTGGAGAGTTGTTCAAAAGTTTGAGCATAGGCATTTGTGGAGTGTCAACGAAGCAGAAACTGAGAAGGAACTTACATACTAAGATGATGACTGTGCACAACGTCCAGTACAAGAAAATGAACCTATTTCTAAAAATTTACATGCTGATGATGGAGAGTGTCATATTGTCCCTGCTAGTGTCGTTGAAAATGCTCACAACCAAGTGGATGATGCCAATTATGAGTCTCATGAAGACGACGAAACTTACATGCAGTACTGTAGCGATAATGAAGATCGTGCAATTCCTGAGATAGATAGCGATGAGGAGTAGTTTGTGATCTGTTAGTTTGTTGTAATGTGGACATAGATATGTAAGATTGATGTTAATTTGGCACTTTGTTGTATTTTCTGATGTTAATTTGTCCATAGTTTCAGAGTCACAATTGCAACAAGAGAACCATGCATCCAACTATCAACTGTATGAACCATGCTGAAATGCATTCCAACATTCCACACTACAAACTATCACGTAGAGACGCTTTTGTTTCGACGCTTTTATGTCCGTCTCTACGCTGAGAAACACCTCGTATGTAAACACGCTTCTCAAGACGTTTTATATGACGCCACAAAATCTCTTACCGTAGGAAGGCACATATATGTTTACATTTATGTAGAGATGAATCTTGAGACGTTTGAGAATATGTCTGAGAATTAAGAGGACAAACTTTTAGTTATAAGACATATCTTGAGACATTTTAGAATATGCCTCTATAGCTCTAGGGAAAATATTTCATTTTATTTTTTTTTGGTGGGGACCGAAGGGAATTTTGGAAGAATTTCGTTCAAACGTTTTGGATGAAATATGAATTAAAAATTTAAAACATTTGTAAAAATTAAAGCATAGAAGGGGGATTCGATCCTTGCTCTACTACTTAAATATTGCAGTTGGTGGTGGTCGTCCGTTCTTCCATCTTATTTTTTGTATCCGTCCAATCAAAAAGCAAAAGATGGACCATCCAGATGACTACACGTCCTCTCACACCTCCCACAACAACCGCTCCCACCATCTCTCCCACTCCCATCTCTCTTTCTCTCTCCCTGCTCATCTCTCTTTCTCTCCACTATCTCCCTCTCTTCGGTGGAGGACGCCAGTGCCACTGCCGCCTCCCGACGCTACTCCTGCCTCGCCCCGCCAGATGGCCGCCACATACGCCCCAACGTAGCCTCCGCCTCGCCGCCTCCGCCGCCACCACAAGCTCCCAAGCTTACCTTCCGACTCGCCATGGATCAAACCGAGATCCTATTGACCTCCGGTTAGCGCTTATGCTAGGTATGATCTACTCGTAACAATTTTCTTGCACATTTAGAAAAAATTTGACCAAAATTATCAAACTTTCTTTGGGCAAAGGGGGCGAGTATGAGTTTTCCTCAATATAATTGCCCTAATGTCCTTTTGTCACCTATCATTGTTGCAAACAATTGAAGCTATTCGAAAGACTTCGTTGAGCATTAAAGTATTTCGAGTTCGATTCACCTCCCTCTCAAACGAGTCATAAGTTCAACAGGTGCGTACAACAAACTACTGGTGTTGGGTTTGTGAAAGTTAAATTTTATATAAAGAGTACTAAACACTTTCTTGATGTGCTTTGGACTCCTAGCCTCGATATTACTCTGATGCACATTGGGGAGGTGTAGGTGCCACATGAGGCTCCGTGAAATGAGTGAAGCCGCATAGCAGAGGTGCTGGTTAGAGTTAGCAAACGTTGCTTTTGGCCTTGCTATTTCTCCATAAGATAGGGTGCTAGATGTTTATCGTTTTCTTTTATCATCTTTCTTATATTTGAAAGCAAAAAATGATATGCTACTACCATCTCTTTTTCACTATGTATACACATGATGGAAGATTTCCTTGGATTTACAAGAGGGTGCCCCGATTCTTATGTAGTTACCAATTAATTGTTCCGTAGTTAGCTTCACTGGTTCTCCAAGAGAAATGTTATTGGATGCCCTTTGTGGGGTCATTGTAAATATTTATGACAAGCAATAGACGATAATATTAAGAGAACGCCAATGCACATTATCAAATATAGGAACCGGATTACCTGTCTTAGTCCACTTGTTGGTTATATGAGGAATATCGCTTAGTATAACACGAGGTGAATGGTTATACATACGAAGAAATATTCAAGACATGGGTATGGCATGCCATTCAATCATGTTAGATGCCTTGATAATATCTGCTTGAGCTAAAAAAGCCTCTTTACAAGATCTCATTATTTAAGTTATGCAAAAATCTCAGATTATGGATTATGAGTGGAAGTCTTCTTGATACAAATATGCGAGGCATTACATTATTATTGTTCTTCCGCACACAAATATGTCGAGATTGCATTATTTATGTGAGATTTAACTATACTAGCAAGAGATTTTGCGATAGCTTGTAAATAATGCCAAGAACGTGTTAACATTGATGGGACAAAACCACTAAGGCCCCGCTTGAACGCGGCAATTTTTCCTAATTCTGTGGGAACTGAACTGCTTTCTATGAAGTGTATGCAGAAAATTGGGAAGGATGGTGTGAGTGATAGGATGGGGATGATGGGATCGAACCTTTGATCGATTACCTTGCACTATCCCAAAAGCTATTGCTCTAGTTTCTAAATTGCACTTATGAAATAAATGCCATGAGTTCAAAAGCTGGCGATAAGAAACAGCCATGGATTTGTGAATGGATGGAGAGGTCCCTATTTCACAGCTATCATTATTCCTTATTCAGATTTGCTATCTCATTTATTATCGAAGCATGGTGTACGCTGTAAAAAGCACTATCTACGTGCATGGTTTCATTGATCTTGACGACTTGATGGAACAACAAGATTTTGATCATTCGATGGAGCGAATTACACATAATGGTAAGCATCTATGCTCACATGTCGACATCGTACTTTGTATTTGGCCACTTGAGGATAGCATATTAAGATAATTGCCTTATGTTGGTATCACTTCGTGCTTATTTCTTAATATTGCTGATCTTCCCATCCGTAACACTAAAATGCTTTTCTAGATATGTAGTCTAAATCTCGTGGTTTATCACTTATAAGATGATTTCATAGGTTTCTGTTAAGTCAAACAATATAATGTTGTATAGAAGGCACATCGGGGATTTCTATATTCAGATGTGTGTAGCCTTGTCGCTTCTAGATTAGGACGTGTTAAAAAGATGTTAGGAATCTTGATATATAGGCCACATGGATTGACTCTGCATAAAAGATTACTATGTGTTGTTATGCTTACAGTTCTTTTCCATTAAATTTGCATAATTCCCAAATGCATTTTGTTGTGCTTATTAAATGTTGCCCACTCTGCTTAAATATAAAGACATGCACCTCTCTTCAAAATGTAGTCTCCCCATTTTAATGATCTGAATATTTACCATTCAATGGAATAATCTAAACTAACGCTCAAAATTTACCATAAATGAATAATATGAACTAATCGATAATCGATCTTTTTTGGGAAGTGGAGGCGATCGCATAGAAGGTTGACTTCTTGGAATATGCATTAATAAATTTAAATGCAAGTTTTTGCTAATGTTTTAAAACTATCGTTTATCATAAGTTGCAGCAATTGTGTCTCGGCAATTGTACTAGAACTAAAGAGGGTTATGCCAATTCATCTATACCACATGAACACATGATTGCTAAGGTGTGTGAAGAAATTTTCACTAAGTTATCAAACTATGCTCATTTTTAGTATAAGTTTACTTACAACTAAACTAAACTTCAATTGTAGAAAGCACATACTGAAAATTGTGTTGAAGCCAACTAGGGTTGTGCTGAATCAGCTTTACCGTGTGAGCAGGTTACTAACCATGGTATATGCAAACTGCAAATCAAAATTACTACACCTGTATTGTTTCGTACAGTAGTATTACCGATTTTGTTTGTGCATTCACTGATCTTCCTCATTTAAATTATGTCTGTCACATCTCACATGTACCTCAAAGAATGAAAGTACTAGAATATAGTTGGTACAATTCAATATGTGAAGTTCCTAGTTTTTGTATAAAATAAACCCTTTACAAGTTCATTAATAACAAACATTGTATTTCTATAAATGATAGGATAATACTAAAGTCTTCTTGTTTTCGACGAACCCAAGAAACAAAAATAAAGTTGTGGCCAAAGGAGGTTTAGTGAGTAAAGATAAAACATGTGTGGTTGGAGGAGACATGCTTGGAGATGAATATTTTGAAGTTGTTGTTCACGCTGTTACAAATATTGGGGATGAAAGATTGCTTAGACCATATGAACATATGCATACATACAGTAAGAGATGCTATTGGTTGTGTTGTTGCTTGGCCTCGGTCATATGTAAGTCCATTTTTGTATAATCATTAAGTACATTCCAATGTTTGATAGTTGCTTAAACTATATTATTCATGAAGAACCTTTGCGCTTTTTAGGTCAAAAGAGGTAAGAAAACAACTTTAAATCAGTAACAAAACAACCTAGTATGTTACATTCTTCTAATTTTCATCAAATAAACTTGTCATCTTACACTTTTCTAACCAGGACATTTATTTCTTTTTCAACCGGCTTTGCAGGATAATTGAGGACTACAAAGAGAATGCAATGGAGATGAAGGAGCTAATGTATTAGTTTCTCCCTGGGCAAAGCTTATAGATAGATTCCAACTATTTAGAAAAAAAATTGTGTCAATCCATATGATCTTTTCCTGATGTATCTGCACCTTTTTTTATATGGATGTTTGATTCAGTTGTGAACTCCACTTGCTGTAAATTCAAATATTTATTGTTGCTATGAAGTGCATGCATGCTCTACAGTTTTCTTAGTTTGCTAACTGTGAGAATATGATGCTTCCATGTGAAGACATGTGCTCTATTATTTTCTAGTTTTTTTTTGGATGAGGTGGAATAATGTCTTCATATGACGATATATGTTTCCGTTTGTAGCAAAATGCATGAATCAAATTCAAATAATCCAATTGAATTCAAGTAATTTTTTCACAAGAAGATGCCCAAAAGATGCTTTTGCGCACCTAGAGACGATATAATGTCTCTATAAAATGTGTATAAATTGTGCGCACATGAATTGAATAAATTTGTAAAAGCATCTCTATGTTTGTTGGCACGCAAATCGGGCGTGTCTATATCAGTAAAGATGTTATGTAAGTGTATCTACTAAAACATCTCTACATACGTAGACATGAATTTTAATGTCTCTGTAAAGCGTCTTATATCCCGTACACATGTTTTACAAGCGTCTCTACGGTTCTTGACATGGTCCGTGGGGAGGCGCTCCAAGGATACTTTATAAAAACGGCTCTACGGTCCTCTAGAGATGAAATAACACATCTCTAGCCTATAGATTGGACGTCTCTACATGGATGTTGTGTTGTGGTGCCAACTGAAATGTACACTGAGACATCTTTTCAGATTTCATTTCCCATTTCAAACAGAGTTTATACAAACGAGGTATTACATTACAAAAGACTTGAAGATAACTAAATTAGGAAATCAGTTGACAATCTTCTCAATGCAAATTCCTAATAGCAAGAATACAAATGCAACTACAACCATTTTTAACTTTTCATCTTTAGAAGTGGCTTTCCTGAGTGAATTGTTTATCTCGTCCAATGAAGTCTTGATCTGGTCCAATGAGCTCTTCATCACAGCAAAATGTTGTTCCAATACACGGTGGTCCACTGTGAAAACCACTTCATTTCCATCTCTTCTCTGCTGTCCGACAGGATGTAGGCGCCTAGGATGCAGCCCACTCAAATGGCTCAGGTATTGGTCTTTCCACATGAATGTGTCGCACTCACCCGAATACATCTGGAGCAACAAAAACCATAAATTGCTCGGCAAAACCAGAAACCAAATTCAACAAAAAACGGAGTTTCTTACCCCTTTGTTTCTAGGGCATTTGTAATACTCATTTCCTCGATTCTTCGAGCTCCCGGACACAGCCTAGATCATCGTGGCTTGGCACTTTGGGCACGGCACGAGAGGTAGCCCACCGCTAGGGCCTATGGCTGACCACTCGGAGTGCGTCCGACATTTCTGCTTGTCCATGGTGCGGCAACGCGCAGGTGAGCGGCGGTCGAGGTGTACCACGGGAGCGACGCTTCAGGTCGCCGGTTTCGGGGAGTGGAGGGCCAAACCCTAGAATCGATTTGGGCGAGCCTAGACGAACCTATTTTTAAAGCCCGACCAAACCTTTTGAGATTTGGTCAAATTGAATTCAAAACTTGGGCTCAAGCATCATTCACTGCCCGAGCCTCGACGTGCCTCTTGACTCAAACCTCAACCCTATCACTTCACAAGAACCGTCCGATTAGAATCCAACCGTTGAAACGATTGGGCGTTCGGACAGTCAAATTCAACGTCGATCGATCCAAATAATTTTTGATCGACATTTCAGTTGATTGGGCCGTTCGGACCAATCCAACGCCACGAAATCTCATTGTACATTTTGTATCGTGGTTCTTAAATGCCCGAAGTCGGATCGGACCGAGCGATCGCACCACACCAGCTCGCCACCGGTTGATCTTGATCGAATGGCCCTTGTTGAGTGGGCCGTTCGGACCGTCCGAATGGCCACTCAAATCTGGCCCGTCCAAATTAGATCGTGTGGCCCAAACATGAACTAGGCAAACTAGGACTGGGTCCATGACAAGTGGGCCCATAGGTTAAGTGGTTAGGTTCTTGAGTTGTGCACCCAGTGAACCTTGACATCAAGACCGACCCCACCGCCGTTGTGTCACGAGCTAGAATGGTTATCGGTAGGAAAAGTATTTAATTGTGTTAGAAAATCTGGAAAACGTTTAGTTGTACACTGAAAATACAACAAACTTCAAAAATGCTTAACTAATTCTTCTTAACTTCAAAATGAGTGAAACCAGTTTTGATAATTTTTGTTTTAACTTAAATTTATTTTAAAATAGGTTTCAAACTACTCACTGTCATAGAAAATATATTTTGTGGAGAGTGACCCAAAACTGAGTTATTTTTGAACTAAAAAAGACTATTAGCTTTGAAAATTCATAACTAATTCATAAAAACTCCAAATGAGATAAACTGAGTTATTTTGGTCTTATAAAATTATTCTCTATTTATCTATGTAATCCTTTTTCCCACCACCTTTCTACAAATGAAGAAATGCCTTCGAGTCCCTACCGAAGCAACCAATTTAGAAGACCTCGATTTGCAACCCGATCTCTTTTATCGGGAGCATCCAATACGCATTCTTGAAGAAATGCAGTGCAAGACAAGGAATCGAACATCAAGTTCTTAAAGATATAGTGGAGCAACCATACTGAAGATGAAGCAACTTGGGAACGTGAAGACCTTATGCGAACCGAATATCCCGACCTTTTTCCTTCTCTCTGAAGTGTCTTCGGATCAAGAAAGGAAAGGTTAAGCAAAACAATGGGAAGGAAAATGTAATAGAATTTCCTTGTAACCTTGTTAGGATATCTTAGCATTATCTTTGAAGGAAATCAAGACAACAGATGTTTGTATCTTTTAGAACCTTCCTGTCCAACTTCCGACCTACCCAGATCTCGGGGACGAGATCTTTTGTAAGGGGGGGGGAGGTTTGTAACATCCCCAAATTAATTAATGATAATTAGTATGCATCTTATCAGCATGCATGACATTTTGGAAACAGTGTTGAGCCCGAAGTTGAAACTCAGATTTGACCAAGAAATAAGGGTTTGACCAGGGCTTTAAAAATAGGAATAAAATTCCTAAAATTCTGAAATAACTGAGAGGTGTTCTTGGGACATCCTGTCATGTGAAAATTCCACTCCACATGAACCTGGTGATAAGTCTCTTTGTTTTCCTGCACAATGCATGTGTCTCTTTGTCTCACGATCACACCAACGTCACTACGGCTCCCAAAGTATCTCTTCGTCTCCTACTCCAGCTTTAGTACTTGTTGTATAAATAGATATCCCCTTCTGAAAGGGATTTATCACGAACCTCCTTGATCCCCTTTCTCCACAAACTCCAAATGGATTCCCCTCTCGTGTCGGCTGTATTGGCCTACATTGTGCTTGTTTACTCGCACATCTCTTGTCGCAACCTGGCCCAAGCTGCGGACAAGCCTTCCGTTCGCAATGTCATCCGTTGTAGGCCATCCGATCTACCGGAGACCATAGCGGCCATCATCTGTCGACTGGAGCTCCTCCTCAGATGGACCAATGAGAGGGTCTGCGGCATTCAGCGAGTAAACCTCATTGTGGAGATCGCCCTATGGAACTACTTGGTCTGCACCGAGGATGCAGCCCGGACAGTCGAGGACGACATCTGAATTGCAGGAGAGTGGGTCGATCTCGCCGAGACAGAGGAGACTAGGGTTGATGGCCTCTGGGCTATATGGGGCTTGGTTTCGGAGTCCGAACGGCTACAAGTGCGAATCGAGCGTACAAGGTCACAGGTAGAGGCGTTTGATCGACGATACGATCCCGCCACTCATCGGGCCGACGAGAAGGCTTACAAAGATTTGAAGGCTAAGATAGGATTGCTAATCCTTTTTTTATCGTTTGTGATCTAAAAAGGATATGGTCTTTTTTATCGTCTTATTACGAACCGTCTGTAATAGGCCTGCACTGCAAATGCCTGCTCCTGATAGACCCAACACAGATGGTTCCTTTTGAACCATCTGTTAAATTTATACGAATTTTAGCATCACATATCATATTAAATTACTTTGAAAAATATTATTCACGAGTTTCATAATTCACTAACTTAATTTTTTAGTGAAATATATTGGGCACTAGGGCAAAACTGCGAACTGCACCCACAATCCCGCCCAAATATTCATTGTGGCACCACAACCCACCCCGCCAGCCACCCATTTTTTTGTGAAATGTCTATTTTGTCCAAACAGTCACCGCCCTCCCCAATAGGGTGGAGGGTATTTTCAGAACATCATGCACACGCATGGCGCAGACCCCTTCATGTTCTCCCCAAAATCCCCTCCTCAAATCCTCTCCCCCAAATCCCCTCTCCCCAAACCCTAGTCGATCCATCCCCCACCCCAAATCCCCTCCTCCAGCAAGACGACGGCACTCGGTGGGGCGACGGCAAGGGCTGGCCGACAGCAACGACAAGGGGAAGGGCGACAGTGACATCCATCCCCCTTCATCCATGCTGAGGCGGAAGGTGCTAGCGACAAAAAAGTTGGCCAGTAAGTTCCATCTCCCTTCATCCGGTCAGTGAGGGGTTCGTGTCGATAGGCCGGACCGGCGGAGGTGGGTGATGCCGGGGCGGGGGAGCACGTCCACGGCCCCGGCAGAGGCACGTTAGGGAGCCAGCGTTAGGGCGAAGAGGGCAGCAGCAGCGGACCCGGCTACCTCGCATGCTAAAGTTCTTGTAAATTTGTTACTTCCATTGGGTGTTGCATGCTAGAGTTCCATAGTAATCTTGCGCAATTTAATTAGTTGCATACTAGTAACTTTGTAGTATTGAAATTGCAATCTTACACTTATTTTCTTACTCACGTAAAGAAGCACCACTTACCAAATATGACAAAAAGAGGGCTCAAAATCTGATGAGGAACAATCAAGTGTTGCAAGGACTTAGCGTCACTGCATTAGCATCAATTCTTACAAATACACGTGTAGACAACAAGGGTATTAGTCGTGAAGACTCTGGATCCGAGTATGACCCTCAAGAGAACGAGGATGAGGACACTAAACAAGAGGAACTCGATAAGGTGCTCATTCTTGTTCTGTGCCTCTCTCTCTTATGTTGGGGGTTTGGGGGGGCTGGGAGAGGCTGCTCGTGTGGTGTCCTTGCACTGTTGCAGTGTTCTTTATCATATATTCAGTTTGTAGTTTGATTCATGTGCTACTAATTCTTCTTGTATTCTGCCAATGAGGCCTGGCAGGTTTCTAAGAAGAGATCTAGACAAAGGGAAAACAATTCTGCTAGGATGCCTCCAGGAGGGACTGTACCACTAAAGAGGGTGCTAGCACCTGATGATCAATTCCAATCTGCTAGATGCACTAGGAAAAAGACAAGAGAGTCTACATTAACTCAAGAAGTTTCCCTTGGTACGAGTTCAGATCCAAATGAACAGGCAACTCAAAGCCCTCCTACAGCCACACATGATTCTTCGGTACCTACCCAATCTGAGGAGCACATTCAAATGTACTCGATGAAGGCAAGTGATTGTGCAAAACCCTTTAAGAAATGCATATATGCTTTATACTAACTTTATGAAATTCATATTTTCAGATGCACCAGATGTCAGCCAACAATCAAATAAGAGGGGAAGAAACATGGGCAGAGATCTTGATAGGATATCAAGAGCATTAAGTCAGAAGATTCCAATCCAAATTTCTCAAGGGAAGAAACGTCCGAGGCACCTATGCAAGCCGCAAAGCTTACATCAAAGGGTGGGATCATACTAAGGCAAAGATATACCGCCCTTCCACATTGGAAAGAGTACAAGAATGATCGGCCTCACCTTACGGACTACATTGGAAAAGTTGCGAGAAGTATATCAACTCTTGGCCAAAAGTGAAATCCTTTTCTGTTTTCCTTGTTCTGTTGTTTCTCGTTGTATTCACATGTCTCTTGTGTAATGTGTATGCTCTTTGTTAGGGTCAATTTACCATGGACACCAACTCAAAGGCAGTCACATCTGCATGTGCTGATTTGCTCAAGTGTGGATAATGACAAATGAGGTACAAGCTTAAAAAGCGCTACTTTGATGGTGTACCAGCAAATCAAGTGAGAACCACTAGCCCGCTGAAGCAAATGACTAATGAGCAATGGAGAGAGCTGGTACAGATGTGGTCCAACCTAAAGCACATGGTATGAAAGTAATTGGTTCATTTGCTTAGTTATCTGTTACTTGGCGTGTTTTACACTAATTGTCTTTTCAGAGGACTGCTAGAGAAAAACAAACTGAATCGTAGGAAAGTCAAGCCAAAGAACGGACTGGCTCTTGTTCCTACATTGCACACTGTCATGCTATTGTAAGTACTTAGAGAAATGATGTTCTTATACATTTGTTATGAAACCCTTCCATACCATGTTGGAAGTTCATAGTTTGCAATGATTTGAACATTTCAGAAGCAAGAGAAATATAAAGATGTAGAGCCCACTGCAATTGACCTCTTCAAAGAGTGCCATAATAGCAAGAAACTTGGTTTTAGTGAGCCAGTGAAGGAAGCAATTGTTAGTAACCACTTGTTCATTTCTTTTTAAAATTTCATAAATTTTGGAGTTGATTTGCTATCTCAGTTTAATCCGCAAAGTCTCAGCTTTTAAATTCAAACTCATTGGCTGGCACTGTTCCTTGGGCTTGAGCCGCTTTCCAAAGCTGGTCCAACCCAACCGCATCCTCAGCTCACCAGACCTCCTTTTTCCCCGCGTGAGGTCGTAGCCGTTGGATTTAGATCCAGTGGCCACGACCTCCTCCTCAACCAGCTCAGCCCAGTCCTCCTCCCTCGCGAGGTCTTGCGCTGTTGGATCAAAATCAATGGCCATGACCTCCCCTCGTTATCTATCGCATAAGTCCTCCCCGCGCGGTGTGTTGTGTGCCGTTGGATTAAAATCCACGGCCACGACCTCCCTTTGCATCGAGCGCATCGGACCTCCCACTGCATGCGAGGTCGTGAGCAGAGATGGAGATCTCACGGCCACGACCTCCTTTCATCTCGTGAGCCGTTGGATAAAGATCCAACCGCCACGACCTCCTTTCTCTTTTCGTCGTTGTGCCCAACCGCCCAAACCTCTCAGACTCGGGTCATGCGGGTTGGATCAAAATCCAACAGCCACGACCTCCCCTCTCATATCATTGCCGTTAGATCAAGATCTCATGGCCACGACCTCCCCGCCCCTTTTCTGTGCCTTGCCTAAGGGCCAAGACCTCCTATCTCTGTTCAGAGTCAGAATGACCTCGGCCTAATATCTGATAATAAAGCATTGTTCATGTCATTATCGTTCATTTTGGCAATTTAGGCAACCTGTTACAACCTAATTTCCCCAAATTTCTATTACAAACTCTAACTTGATCAAAAATTTCAAAAGGAAATACCACTCAATATTGGTATTACGACTGGGAGGTAATTTATTTAAAAACCAGATGAATTATTATGACCAAACATAAAATTTTGTTGAATTTTTAGAAATTATTTTGATTTTCAGAAAAGCCTTTGTCCTTAAATAAACCCTAGTTGATTTAAATGAATTATTTATGTATTATAAAGAAGAAACAATGATTTTAAAATTTATTTGGGGGAATATATCATCCCAGTATCAAGTCTGCAAAATTTCATGATTTTACAAATTTAATTGCTATTTTAAAAGTCCCAGTCAAAGTTTTGGAATTTTGAAATGAACTGGTCAACTTCCCCGGTCTAAACTCTCGGTCTAGTATTGTAGCGACTCATCTCACCTTGGTTGGGTCCAACCCAGTGCGCCTGGTCCGACTCGGCTCCGCCTCACGTGCGCACGCCGAAACCCTAGCCCATCCGCCGTCCATTTTGCGTGAACGGGCCAGATCCACTGGGCTGTTCGGACCGCCTCAATCCCTCCTCCATTTTTGGCCGTTGGATCGTGAACGTATGGTGCGCGATCTCCAGGCCAACCCTCCGTAAATGTCTAAAAATGGAAAAGCACTTGGACCTTTGGATCCTTAGCGTGCGGCCCAGATCACATGTGATGTTCGGACCACCTTTACACCCACACGATTTCCACCGTTGGATCTCTATTCGACGGCATCGCATCCTTTCTCAATCTCTGAAGCCCTCCTCACTTCCAGCCACCGTTGGATGCGTAATGGACCACCCTGATCCATTGTGACGTTCGGACCGTCCTGAGGTGGCAGCCCAAATCCACCGTTGAATTTAGATCGGACGGGCCACAATCATTGGGCCGTTCGGACCGTCTTGAGCCGCCTCGATCCTAGCCGTTGGTTTGCGCTTTAACGGCGATGGCCTTTGTGGGCCGAAGCGCACCCACGCGCATGGCATCTTGGGACGTTGAAGCTCAATCGGACGGCTCGCATGAATTTGGAACGTTCGGACCACTCCAGAGCTGCTCGCAATCGTGGCCGCCCAAGGAAAATCACACGGCCCAGGTTGTAAGATACCATTTCAGTGTATTATTGCCTTCTCATCACCGTCGTTCATTTCCAATCGAACGGTGGCAAAGGCCGACGTTTGTTACTTGTTGCGCCGCATGGTCAGTAATGACCTGGGACCCATGCGTCGCTGACACATTTTGCTTCCTCTCGGTTTTCACCGAGACCACTGCTGTGGTCGGAATGGTGGTAGAGCATGATGATTTGGAGGATATTTTTCTCTTAATCTTTATCCTTAGTGCCACCTCATTGTTTCTAGAGAACTCTCGGTTGCTCTACAAACTCTATACACTATATAAACCCTAGTCATGGGACTTCTGCCATTGTTGACTAGGGGGAGCTCACCATCTTTATCTTCCTCCACAGTGAAGCTCCTTGTTCTTCTACCTTTGTTCAACTACAAGCATCCTAAATCTCATACTAAGTTGGTTTTGGGTGTTTCTTGTAGGTTGGACTTAGGACTTTTGCTCCCTGTCAACTTGAGCTATGCAACTTCATCTTGGAAAACCTCACCTGGGTGAGTTAAGTTCCATCTTTCCTTAGCAAGAATGTACCTAATGATCTTTAGAGTTAAGTTCCATCTTTCCTTAGCAAGAATGTACCTAATGATCTTTAGAGCTAAGTTCCATCATTTTCTTTTGGTCAGCACAAGGAAAAGGGTACTGGATCTCTTTTGTTGACCAAGAACTTGATATTTTATTATCCAACCCTAGCTGGTAAGTTAAACCTTAAGTCTTATCATCGAAAGATCCTTAAGAACATCTTTAGTTCCCATAGACCACTCACTGGTTCATGTGATGCTCCAAACCTCTTTAAAATGAAAAGTTGTTTTTATAACTTTTCGGTCTTTCATATCGTTTTCAAAAACTTTAGATTTCTCATACCAGTATATTAGTTTGTTTAGGTCCTAAGAGAAACTATAGCAGCACTGTGACCTTTCTTCAAGATTTTAGAGTCCCCATTTCCTTTATTAATGTAAACCTCCTCATTGTTAGTTTGTCGGCTAAAACCGACACATAATGAAATTTCTATTTCCTTCTGTAATCTGGCCGGTCAGGATTTGCATTAATAAGTTGTGATATTTGTGACTTTCCAGTTAGCTCTAACTTCTATTTAAGTTCATCGTTTTATGTATTTCCTCTACATAGCCGAAATCTGGAAAGAAGTCCTTTACTGTTTTGAGTAAACCGACAAAGTCACCTTCTGTCTTTTTCTTCTTTTAAACCGGGTGGTTAGGTTTAGCACTAGGGAGTGATGACATTAATTACCTTTTGGTAGTATTAGCTCCACTTTAAAGCCCTAGTGTTCTGTAGCTTTGCTAATCAACCGAAAGTGATAAAGTGCCCGTTGCTGTGTTTGGTTATTAGTCAAACCGACCAAACCAACAACAAAAATCTAAAGTCATAAGTTGCTATTATGGCACTAAATGATTAGCTAGTTCACGACACTAGTTTTATACACTTAGTTATCCTGTAGTATTCCATTTATACAGAGTTAAACCAAGAAATTGAATTATTTGTTGCTGTCCTGTTCTAGTGTCTAAAACCTGATACTGTAGCTATAAGCTAAATTTAAAATCTGGATAATAAGTGCCATTAGATGGTACATATGGTTTATTATCTTTGATAAATTAAATACAGTTTAAGCATATTGCTACCCATGCATTATCATTTTGATCATGCATTCTTTTTCATTTTGTCCTTTGTCAGTTCTTGTGTTTATTGGATCTTTCTAATTTTAGATACTGGTTCTTCTGAGTGTGTTGAGCCTTTTGTTGAACCACCAGAACCTGAGCAAGAGGTTATTTACTACTATCAAGGCAAGCTACCTCTCTGCACCATATTGATCCTACTCTTTTGAACTGTAGATTTATAAAATGCAGTGCTAACTGTTGCATGCAAATTTTGCTAAAAATTATTTGTGCTCTGCTCTTAGATAGTTATAACCTAAGTTGTGGCTTACCTTAATTGGAATCATACACTTAACCTAAGTTAGTCTGTAGTATAAAATATTTAGTTCTAATTTTTGGCTTAGCCATGCAGTCCATAGAACGGTAGTGTTTGACAAGCTTATCTTGTCAAACCTGAGAACAACAAATAACTTGTATTTATGTTGATTCTTGTTCAGTTTATTTAAATTTGAAATGATCCTAAATCTTGTTGATAGACTAAATTCAAATCTGGACAAGTGAATGCTAGTGATGGTGCCTTTGTGCACGAGAATTGGGAAATGTGGATGTCTTGTCTGGATTGATTAAGGACTGAACTCTGACAATTTAATTCAAGTCCCAACGTACTTCCACACGCAGTGTATGGGCACTGTTTGGTTAAGTAAAGGGGTAATACTATTGAGTTGGAAACAGGAGAGTAAGGACATGTGTATTGATTTCATATGGCATAGATGCTTTTTCATATGGCATAGATGCTTAAGTCTTCGGGCCGTGTCGTATGCCATGTGGAGTTTATATTGATATCAGATGTTCTTAGAAGGGTAAGGGTGTAGATGTGTTCCATCACATGTACATACCTTCAGGGCCCCGACTGCGGTCTAATATGTGTTGCTAACACGAGTTTGCATTTAATTGATTGGGTCAGCATTCCCGGTACAACATGTGGGCCCCGGTTGAATATATGCTATCAGTCTTTGTTTAAGCAGGATTAATCTCACATGGGTCATCCAACTCAATAGTATCAACTTGTTGAAAAATACCAAATCTTAGTTTATCTTACCGACACACCAAAGGCAAGTGTGTTATTATTAGGAGGCTTACGGGCTAACTAAGTCATGTGGGTAAAGATGTACACCCTTGCAAGGTATAAAACTATTCGAATAGCCGTGTCCACGGTTACGGACGACACTTGAATTGATGTCATCTGTCTAGATTTTGCTCTAATTTGGTTTTGGGAACTATTTCGGCTTGATGAATGTCATGCATGGTTTGATATTGATCTGTCATTTAATTATTGTCACTATTTATGATTATGTTCTCAGTTTACTTAATGTTTTGGTCCAAATTGCTTTATTCCAACTGCTTTGTTAAAACTTAGCACTGTAGGTTAAGATGTATCGCTTTAGGAAAAATTGAACCAATTAAGCCTTCTGTTGATAACCTTATGCATATAAAATTCTATTCCTTTGTATAGGTTCTATCAAACACTTTCTTTTATTAGTTTGTGTAAGACTTCCTTGAGTACCTTTGTACTCAGGGTTTTTATGACCTCTTGTTGCGGTGAAGATGGTTACCTTTATGAGATGCCCGTTAGCGCCGATCTGGGTGACGCTAACGAGTGATGCTAGTTCTAGTCTCCACGCAATAGCCTGCGGGATGATGGGGCCATTGGTGGTTTTTATCGTTTATTTTGCTTCCGCCGTTGCTCTTTTGTGATGACCCAAGGTCATCTGTTCCTGTAGCTATTTCGGTTACTGTAGCAACCCTGACACTGTAGCAACCGAATTTGAGATGTAACTACTGATGTATAATTATGTGAATGTATGCCTTGTATGTGATTGATGCAATGTTGATTAAGGATATATGCGCAATAGTCACTAATCCTGGGAACTATTGCATGGCATATATCCGGGGATCTAAATGTTGGATTGTTACTTATTATGATTATGCTTCTAGTATGATTTTTATTAAGGACATTACACTGTTCCTTAATTAAGAATTATGCTACCAGTATAATTTTAATTTGGCACATTCCAATATTCGAGGGTCTTACAGCGTTGGTATCAGAGCATATGTTTGCCTGTAGGATAGAATTAGCATGGTTGTTACCTTTAGTGAGTCTCTGTGACATTATTTTAACTTAAATTAATTTCTAAAGGTCTAAGTCTGCTATCTTTTATTTCTTATCTTCTTTTAGTATCAATTCTTATCCACCTTTCTGTTGATTTTTCAAGATTAGCTTCTTACCTACCTTGCCCTTTCTCTGTAGATGAGTGGCTGGTATTTGATTAAGGAGACTCGAGCCGAAGAAGTGGACGGGTTTCCAGCCATACTTCGAGATATGATGTGGCGTGCCAATTTCACCTATCAACCAGAGTATGCCATCTATCGTCGAGACCGAGGTCCTGGTATGGAAGAGTACCAAGCTATCATTAATGTGATCGCCAGACAGGTGGTGGGTAGTGTTCCTTACTGCATCCACGTACGTGCCACTTCCGAGTCTATGGCTGTGCTGGAAGCTGCGCGTAGGATGATGGGCCTCCTTCGTCATGATTTGACGGAGCTGTCTCAGCCACCCTATGTTCATTTCGAAACATGGTCCTAGATCGGATGTGATTGTGTTTGATGAGATTCGATTCGGAGAGGACCCATACGCACGTGAGTTAGCGAGGTTGGTCCGTATCATGGACCAAACCTATCATCATCTCGTAGCGAGTTATAGGGAAACCCGCCATCATCAAGACGAGGCAGGTGAATATTTGAGGCTTGGTGTTGCCACGAACCGCGTTCCCCGTAACGTGCTTTATGGCAACAATGAGATTCCACCAGCTGCCACTGTACCACAGGGATTGAGACTTCTAGAGGTGCCTGGGCTTGTTCCTGTCCTTGGTCAGTGTCGTCAGGCCCGGATGTCTGCTGGATTTCCTCGTACTCAGCGACCTACACACACTGGTGGGCATCACTTGCTGTTGGGTTCCCCTACCCGTCTCATCAGCCCTAGGGATCCCATAGATACGGGTTCACCAGAAGCTCATCTGTTAAATGAGTTCCCGGTGAATTTTAACCGTAATGACTACACTTAGGGGCTGGATGTGAGGTTTGGCCTTAGCTGTGTAATAGGTTAATACTGTCTAGTAAATATTGTGTAATAGCCTAGCCTATGTTCTGTATAAATGGTGTGAGCCGAAGTTGCTTTTTGGAACATGGTGTTATGGTTGCCGACTGTGTATTTTGGACTTAATGTGTTAATAAAGTAGGGCCGCCCTTTTTTGCTATACTCGGTTATAGTGTTGTCTTGGTGTTAGTTGGCTGTTAAATAGAGGTCGGCTTTTGGTTGTATTGTGTTTTGTTGTGTTATGCTGTTTGGTATAGTCGACATATTATAAGGTGGTGGAATCTGCATTTTTTTTACTATACCGTGAGCTGTTGTTTTTGGTGTTGTTTGGCTGCATGTCATGACATGTTGCATGCTTAAGTTTAGTAATTAATTATTTTCTATCTCATAATCTTGTATGTGTTAGCCCGAGTGTATCCTTGTTATGTTGTTAACCATTATATGGCAACAGGATGACAGGACCAACCACTCATTCGCGAACCCAACAAGAAGAGAGGTTCTCCACCCCTGTTCTCCATACTCAGGGGGAGCAGACTAACCCTTCCGGATCTCATGGTCCGCAAGGTGGTCGTCAGGAAGAGGAGCTTCCTCCCCCACCCACTATGGCGGACGTGCTCATGCAAATTGAGCGCAACCGCATGGACCAGACACGCATTTGGAGCAGATTGCGCGCAATACCTCTTCTACTCCTACACCAGTTGGTAGAGAAGGAGTTCAGCATGGGCAGGGAAGTCTCGCTGATTTTCAGCGAACTAACCCGCCAGTGTTCTCCACCTCTCAGGATCCATTGGAGGCAGAGGACTGGCTTCGGGAGATCGAGAAGAAGCTATCCATTGCCCAATGTTCTGAAAGGGAGAAGGTTCTATACGCTAGCTACCAACTGACTGGGCCAGCTAGCAATTGGTGGGATAATTATCTGGCTATTCAACCCACCGGACATACTCCTACTTGGCTTGAGTTCATGGAGGCCTTTCGCGAGGCCCATATTCCTGAAGGAGTGATGATGCTCAAGCAGCAGGAATTTCTCGCTCTCAAACAAGGGCGAAAGTCAGGGACCGAGTACCTTCATGAGTTTAATTTTCTTGCTCGATGCGCCGATGATGTTTCGACGGACGCTTCGTCGTCGAAACCGCTTTCATGAATGGGTCGTTCAAGAATTGCGATTGGCATTGGCAATACAAGACTTGTAAACTTTCAACATCTTGTGGACAAAGCTATCATTGCTGAAACCAAGAGCAAAGCCTTGGAAGATTCACGGAAGCGGCCGAAGGCCACTCAATTTACATCTAGTGGCGTTCAAAGTCGGTAGCGTCGTGTGGCGACCTCGATCTTCCGAAGCGCCGACTCGATACAACCAGTAGCGGTGTTTGCTTTTTCGCCCACCGCCACCCCACCGACATCCCGACCTAGTGGACATAGGCCACCCGCCGCTATCAATGTTAGGTAGGGTGTGATATGCTATCATTGTGGACGCGGGGCATTTTGCTAATCGCTTTATGGGCACGAGGGTTACCACCGCTCACCATCTCCACCATCTTGTCGCCCCGTGACCTTCCCCAAAGACATTGTTAAACCCGATCTGTTCTGTCTCATGGCCGTGTGAATCGGCTTGATCTTTGAAGAAGCGCCGAGGCACTGAGGTTATCCTTGGTATGCTCCTAGTTAATTTTATTTCAGCTACTGTTTTATTTGACTCTAGAGCATCCCATTCTTTTATTAGTAGGCAGTTTGCTACTCAACATCAGTTAGCCATGCATCTGCTTCATCCACCCCATATTATTCACTCACCAGGGTCAGTATTCATGACTGATCAAATTTGCCTTAATGTCAATATCAATATTGAAGGGGTAGATTTTTGGGCAGACTTGATTGTGATAAACTCTAAAGGGATAGATGTCATTTTGGGTATGGACTGGTTGTCCAAGAATTTCGGCCAGATCAATTGTGCCCATCGAACTATATCCCTTACTAATAAAAATGGCCTTTCAGTCATTTTTCAGTCTAGAGCAGTTCATTCTCATCTTGGTGCATTAAAAATGGATGCTGCCTTTACCTTGGAGTCAGTACCGGTAGTGTGTGAATATCCGGATGTCTTTCCTGAAGACCTTCCCGGTATGCCACCAGATCGGGAAGTAGAGTTCGTGATTGAACTAGTTCCTGGTACTGCTCCTATATCAAGAAGACCTTATCGAATGCCATCTAATGAGCTGTTTGAATTAAAGAAACAGCTTGGAGAATTGCTTGACAAGGGATTCATTCGACCGAGTTCCTCACCCTAGGGATGCCCGGCCATCTTTGTCAAAAAGAAAGATCAGACTTTACGGATGTGTGTGGACTACCATCCGTTGAATGAAGTCACTATCAAAAATAAGTACCCTTTGCCCCGAATTGATGATCTGTTTGATCAATTAACTGGAGCCCGAGTCTTTTCTAAGATCGATTTGCGATCGGGCTATCATCAGATCAAAGTTAGAACTGAGGATATTCCTAAAACAAAGATTCTCTACTCGCTATGGATTATACGAGTATCTTGTTATGTCCTTTGGTCTAACCAATGCTCCTGCTTATTTCATGAATCTAATGAATTCAAGATTCATGGATTTCTTGGATAAGTTTGTCGTTGTGTTCATTGGCGACATTCTTATCTACTCCAAGTCTGACGAAGAGCATGAGCATCATTTGAGACTTGTGCTGGATACACTTCGCAAGCATCAGCTATACGCTAAATTTAGCAAGTGTGCTTTCTGGCTCAAGCAAGTGGCATTTCTGGGACATGTATTATCTGAAGGAGGTATTACTGTTGATCCCAGCAAGGTACAAGATGTACTAGACTAGAAGCAGCCCAAGAATGTTCCTGAAATTCGAAGTTTCCTTGGACTTGCGGGATATTACCGTAGGTTCATTGAAAACTTTTCCAAGATTTCCAGTGCCAACGACTCAAACTTTTAAAAAAGGAGAACAAATTCTTTTGGTCGATTGGAATGAAAACAGTTTTGATTTTTGAGAAAGCTCGGATCAAGCTCCTATTCTCACTCTTCCAGATATCCATAAGGATTTTGATATCTATTGTGATGCATCTCGCCATGGACTTGGCTGTGTGCTTATGCAAGAGGGCCGAGTTGTGGCATATGCATCCAGGCAATTGCGACCTCATGAGGTGAATTATCCTACCCATGATTTGGAATTGGCGGCCGTAGTCCATGCATTAAAGATTTGGCGACATTACCTTCTCGGTAATCATTGTGAAATCTATACTGATCATAAAAGCCTGAAGTATATATTCACTCAAGTTGATCTGAATATGAGACAAAGAAGATGGCTTGAATTGATCAAGGACTACGATATGGGAATTCACTACCATCCTGGCAAAGCTAATGTTGTGGCTGATGCTCTAAGTAGAAAGTCACAATGCAATTGCTTATCAACAATTCCTTTAACTAAGAGCTTATGTGCTGACCTTCGGCGCTTAAGTCTCGAAATGGTCGAAGATGGATTTCTTTGCCTTAGAAGTAAAGTCAACACTTGAAGATCAGATTTAAGGCCCGTAAAAGCGATATTGAGGTAGCGAGATCAAGGAAAATTTGAAGGCAGGTAAAGCCAACGAATTTTCTGAAGATGCTCGTGGTACCATTCGATATCGCAATCGTTTAGTGGTGCCCTTAGATCCACAGCTGAGAGAGCTAATTCTTAAAGAGGCTCATAATTCCAAGTTTTCACTACATCCTGGAAGTACTAAGATGTACAAGGACTTGAAGAAAACATTTTGGTGGAGCAAGATGAAAAGACAAATTGCTCAGTATGTTGCTGAATGTGATATTTGTCAAAGGGTTAAAGCCGAGCACTTGAAACCTGCTGGTACCCTTCAGCCTTTGCCTATTCCACAATGGAAATGGGAAGAAGTCGGTATGGATTTTGTTACCGGACTTCCTAAGACTCAGAATGGATTTGATGCCATTTGGGTGATAATTGATCGTCTAACAAAAGTGGCTCATTTCATCCCAGTCAAAACCACTTTTAATGGCAAGCAATTGGCAGAGCTCTATATTGCAAAAATTGTTTGTCTCCACGGTGTTCCTAAAGTTATTGTTTCAGACCGTGGGTCTCAATTCACTTCCCATTTTTGGAATTGTCTCCATCAAGCAATGGGAACTGAACTCTCCTTCAGCACTGCTTATCATCCTCAAACTAGTGGTCAAACGGAAAGGGTGAATCAAGTGATGGAGGATCTTCTTAGAGCCCGTGTTTTAGCATATGGCAAGAATTGGGAGAAATCTTTGCCGTATGTGGAGTTTTCCTACAATAACAGCTACCAAGCAAGTATTCAAATGTCACCTTTTGAAGCCTTGTATGGAAGAGCTTGTAGGACTCCATTGAATTGGTCGGAGTCTGGTGAAAGACCATTCTTTGGTCCAGACTTGGTTTTGGAAGCTGAAGAGCAAGTTTGTCTGATTCGAGACCGCCTGAAAATTGCCTAGTCTCGTCAGAAGAGCTATGCCGATCACCGACGTCGTGAGCTAATCTTTGACATAGATGATTATGTCTATCTTAAAGTGTCGCCGATGAAAGGTACTCATCGCTTTCAAGTGAAAGGAAAGCTAGCACCATGTTATATCGGACCTTTCCGAATTATTGCAAAACGAGGAGCTGTGGCTTATCAATTGGAACTTCCCGACACACTCTCGGCAGTTTATGATACCTTTCATGTTTCTCAATTAAAGAAGTGCCTTCGTGTTCCTACCGAGGCTACTGCTTATGAGGATCTTGATCTGCAACCGGATCTTTCGTATCAAGAACAACCAGTGCGTATCCTCGATGAAATGGAGCATAGGACAAGAAATCGCACTGTCAAGTTCTTAAAAATTCAGTGGGCTAATCAATCAGAAGATGAAGCCACATGGGAGCACGAAGATCTGATGAGGATCGAGCACCCCCAACTTTTTGCTATCTAAACATTGCCTTTGAATTAAGAAAGGCAAAGTTAAACAAAACAATGTAACATAAGTTGTAATAACAGCACTATGTTGTTATGTGAGAGCTTTCTTTTCTATCTTTGAAAGAAATAAAGACAACTGATGTTATGTTTCTAAAGAATATCATTTCAACTTCATCTTTGTCCAACTTCTGAATTATAGGAAATCTCGGACGAGATTTTCTTAAGGGAGGTAGGTTTGTATGACCTCGGCCCTAATATCTGATAATAAAAAATCTTGTTCATGTCATTATCGTTCATTTTGGCAATTTAGGCAACCTGTTACAACCTAATTTCCCCAAATTTCTATTACAAACTCTAACTTGATCAAAAATTTCAAAAGGAAATACCACTCAATATTGGTATTTGTTGGACCGAAAAAGCGACTAGAGGGGGGGTGAATAGGAGCACTATCTATTTTTCGTTTTGATCCGATTCAAACATAATATTGACTCCAAAAGCTATGAGAACTATGAAGATCAATATATATAAGCATAGCGGAAGACTTGTACTCAATCCCCTTCAAAACCCCAAAAGAAACGACCAAAAACACAAAAATCAGCCTTATGAACAGTGCTGATGAACAGTAGCGGTAGTTCCGGATGAACAGTAGCGGTAGTTCCGCATGAACAGTAAAATCAGACGAAAAACAGTAAACAGCCTGAAAAACGAAATCAAAAATCGACGAAACTTTTAAACCGTAAGGCCAAACTCCACCAAATTTGGAACACACCTTCCTAAGGATATTAGGAACCTATTCCAATCAAGGATCGCAGAGATTCATGCCAAAGTTCCTATCTTTTCCAGTTTGAACGAAGTGTGCTTCAAAACCGAGCAAAAATCGAAATATGATCTAAAGACTTGCTCGTGGGTGATTGATGATCAAGATGATCCTAGATGGGTTCCCACATGTCACAGCAAGTTAGATCACGGCAAGAAACCAACCAAAAACTCGCGGATCAAAGAAAGACTCAAAATCATCAAATAGAGAGAAAGAAAGCAAATGAACTCATCTTTGAGAGAACTTTATTTGGATTGATTTGATATGGTATTGGTTTACAGCCACTCCATCAATGGAGGACAAAGACTCAATACATGAGCACGAAATCAAATCCAACTCTCTAGAACCCTAACCTCCAACTATCAACTCCCTAAGCACAAAAGCAAAACTAGGGTTTACAATGCAATGAAAGGGTTGGGGTGGCTGTCCAGCACACCCCCTATTTATAGTGGAGGCTTAGACCTTCTAGAAGAGTAACCCTAATGGGCTCCCGTTAAGGCCCAAAACAAAGGACACATACGCATACGCGTTTTAAAGCGCCGTCTTCATCTCTTGACCTAATCCGCTTCACCTTGCACCATCTTTTGCGCCGTGAGTTGGCAAAAGGTCACCAAAGCGGTATTTGGTAAAATTACCAAAATACCCTTCTCGATCTTTTTGCAAAGACCGAGTCCCATCTTCGTGAAGCACCTCCATGCCGCCACGCGTGTAGGTTGATCCAGCTGACTCTCTTCATGTCGGCAAGTCTCTCCCATCCGCTCCCACCGAAACCACCATGGCACTTGCACCTCACCCCGCCGCTTGATCGAACCCGTCGCACCGAACTGCCCGTTCGGTCACCTTTGTCCCTCTAGCGCAATGCTTGACTCCATTGACCTGACCCGGCATCCCCGATCGTTCTGGACCTCAGCTCTCCAAGCTTAGTCCCGATCATCCTCGCCGTTGACCGTCATTGACCTCCAAGCAACTCGCACATCAATAGACAAAGAAATCGAATCCGGGAACAAGTTCTTCACAACTTGACCCACGTTAGTCAAAACATGCATCATGCAACACACATGCCATGAAACCCATGAACTTGACCTAACCCAAAACCATTTTACCAAGATGGCCCAACTTGAAAATGCAATCGGTACTACCGCAGTTAAGGCAGGTACTCTCAAGATCATGTAGTATCCGCATTCATAATCTTCAAGGTCGCATCGCTCCTCAAGGAAATCCAAAACTTCCCAAAACACTTGTTCGGAAAAACCATACCGCTCACGCGGTCGTTAAAATCATGCGGTACTACCAAGCAACCATAGCGCGGTACTACCGCTCTCAAGAAATCCAAAACACAAATTACACTCGATTCGAAAAACCATACGCTTTGCTTGCGGTAATATCTCACCTAACGGTACTACCGCTAAACACAAGCGGTACTACCGATCAGCAGTAGTACGCGCAGATACACGCAGACTATCGATTATCGACACTTGTCAAAATGAATTTCAACAAAACCGAAAACGATCGTTTCGACAAACCAAAGAAGCTATTGCCAATTGTACCATCACATTAAGATCATGAGCATATCCCCATGATATCCACAATCTCCCCCTTGATGAACACATTGGCAATTTCCCACAAATACAAATTTTGAGGTTTGAAAAAGTAAAAACTCGACGTTTTCGTTCAAAGGCACAACTTGGTCCAAATGCAAGAGAAAGCAAAGGAAATGACCAAGCTGGCTCCAGAATAGTATCAACAAGTGAGATACGGCAAAAGAAGGCAAGAAAGCTTCATTTTCCAGAAACGGGTCAAAATCTCACTTAAGGTCCATATGAAAGAACAATTGTTCGAAATGACCTTTGATCATTGTGAGGTTTAAGAATTGCAAATCAAGTTCAGAAGAGCAATAAAACCATAAGAATGCAAATAAGAAACTCCCCCTCACTATCATCCTCAAATTTCAGAAAAATTCAAAATTTCCATTTTTCTCCAAGTAACTCCCCCTTTTTCATAACTCCCCTTTTTCTCCCCTTTTTCAATCAACTTCTCCCCCTTTGACAATGGAGTCATCAAGGAATCACGCCTTCCTCTCGCCCGGAGATGACAAATGAATGAGGAAAAAGCATAAGAAGGAGCATGCATGAAATGCAATGGAGTGACTTCAATTTTTGTATTTTTCAATTTTGAATACAAGAAGCTTTGGAGATTACCCAAAAGACCAAGTTAGCATTTCTAAAGTTGCACGAACAACATATCAAGCCTAACAACGCTAGCAAGATCATGATAAAACATATATAACAAAGCTAAGCAAGAAGGCTCAATATAAAGCAATGGATTTTAGCATTTTAAGCAAAGCTTCAAATCTAACAAGTTCATCAACAGTGATCCTAAAATGATACTGGCCATGTCAAAATGTCAACGTGAGATCCAAAAGCTAACCATGACCACATTAAGAGACAAAAGGTCTGAATTGAATCATTTTGCTCAATTTTCTCAAATACCCATTTTCAACTGCTTTTTCATTTGCAATAAATATTCAAGTTGATAAAGGTCTATCTTAGTGAAGAAGATCCTGGACTAGGAGCCATCCACAATCTCTTCCTAAGCTTCAACCAATTTGACAATTTGCATTTTAGCATTGTGCTAGATCTCAAGCCTCACTACGACCATCCCAAGCAACAAAAGCTTAAGAGAATGGTCTAGGTCATCCAAAACTCCCCGAGTTCATGCCTAGTGCAATGGCAGCGATCTCATGAGAAAGAATTGGTGAGATCAGTTCTTTTACACAAAGAGATCATTTTTATTTTGCACAAGAGCGGTTTTAGATTCTCAAGAACACAAGAAACTCAAGTAATGATCAAAGCTAGATTCAAGAGCTAACAAAGCAATTTTGACAGGCCAATGTCATAAAAGGAGCACTAATTATGAATGGCTAAACAATTCACAAATTGCTAATTTCTTAGTTCAAGTTGTTTTTAAGTTCTAGCTCATACAGCAAAGACTTAGCTACACATGTGAAAGCATGATAATTCTAGCAAGTCAAAGAACTAGACATGGCATTGAGCAAGAATTTGAAACACTAAAGCTCCAAAGGGTAATAAGCAAAGCTTCATCAATTTTAAAAGATAAGCAGAAAAGCTTATATTACAATGCATCTTTTTGGATTTTTCATATGAATGCAATATGATACAATGAGATGCAAGAAAAGCTCAAAAAGCCTAAAAGATCAAAAAGATCAACAAGTTCAAAAAGAAAATCAAGAAAAGATCAAATGAACAAGGAAAGATCAAAAAGATCAACTCCCCTCAAACCAACCCATAGGGATAAATTACCCTAACTCACTCCTCAAGGTGGCAAACCTTGTTGGGTCTAAAGGCTTGGTGAGGATATCGCTAATCGAGCCTCGGACTCCACAAAATGCTGACACAATATCACCCTTCTCAACGTGATCTCTAAGGAAGTGATAGCGAATGTCTATGTGCTTGGTCCTAGAATGTTGCTTTGGGTTTTTAGCAATGTTAATAG